>JAQMYJ010000019.1:15060323-15090621 GCA_030014305.1 Clarias laeviceps | reverse complement strand
AGTTTTTAGGTTCAATAAAGTGTATCACTATAGTAGGATATAAGGTATTGAATATCAGATTGATACCAGATAGACAGCTAAACACAGAGAGAGAGAGAGAGAGAGAGAGAGAGAGAGAGAGAAAATGTAATACACATACACAAATACGTAACCAATTAAATAAATGGCATTGCTATAAAAAATACTAATAACAAATTGGCCTGGAAATTTCCTTAATAACAAACTAATGTCAATATGGGTAAATGTTATGTTATGGATATATTAAAATGTTTATGAATAATATATTTTTTAGTATATTAAGTGTAAAAACTCAGCAGAATGAATTATTAGATTTAGAGTTACAGTATTTACTGTAGAAAAGGTAAAAAGATTTTGACTGTGATAAGGATGTGGTGCAACAATAAATCTTTAGCAAGTGGGTTAGTGGGCAGTTGGTTAAGAACATTTAATTAAAAACACACTGAATTTAGAATTTATAATAATATAAATATATATAAAGAGAGAGAGAAAAAAATCCAATTAAACTGATGAGTTATTGTACAAAAGAAATCTAGTTTAGTAATACATGTAGGACTTCCAGCATTCTGTAAGTATTATGTACTTATTTATTTACTTATAGATTGATACCACACCACATATTTTTTCTTATAAATATATATATTGTTAAAATTAAATCAGCAGTACAGTACCTTTGAGAAAAGAGAGAGAAATCAGAAGTGCCACGAAGTACCAGTTTTCCTTTTGTACAGCCTCCATCGTCACAGTCTGAGTGAAAATGAATGCAGCATTGATGGAGGAGACACGAAAAGCACGACTTCCTGTTCAGAGACACTCAAGAGTAACTGAGAATTCAAGGAGGCCGAATGACTTTCACTATAACTGAAACTTAACCATTTATTGTTCTGTTTAACCTGGTTTAAAATCTTTACTCATAGTGAAACATTGAAACCACACTGACTGTAAGAGACAGACAAAAGAACATGAAATGAAAGTATTTATAATTATTTTTAAAATAATAACCGGATTTCTTTTTTATGTGAAGCAAAAGTAACTAGAATATACTATGTGCAGTGAAGCTCAAGTTGTTAAAGTCAAAATTTTTACCTCAATATACCTTTCAACACTGAATTTATAGCTGACCAGTAAAAATGTTATACCAACTCATAAACTTAGAAAGATCTCCTCAACCACAAGTTCAACGAGTGATGTCAAATCAACATTAAACAGAGTAGTGTGTCTTATATTTAAATAAGTTATACAAATATTTAATTTAGACAAAATTCAATTTTAAAAAACATTACAAAACACATTGCTGTTTAAGAATAAAAGTATGTCATTATATGTCCAATATGTCACATGTACCACGATTAGCCGGTTAGCTTGATGCTAAAAAAGATGAACATAAAGATGTCAACCCACATTGTGCCTGAAATTCCAAAATCACTATAAGAACTAAAGTATGCAAACACTTTAGACGAATTTCAATGAAAATCACGTGGCTGCAAAGCAAGGTGTTTGTGGTGATACGCTTTTTCATTTACACCAAGCGTTGCTCTGTGCATGAACTTCTTTAGCGTGGTCTCACTACTCCAAAGGATAAAGTTTACAAATAGTTTACTGTTTTCTCCTAGCCATGCTTCAAAAAAACCTGTACTTGTCCTTTTCTGACTGTGATATATGAACATAAAGATTTAACACATTTACAGAAATCTGTAGGTCACATGATGTAGCTCTTAGAGTTTTCACTGAGCATTAAACAATCTGTCCTGTGGGAAGATCAGCAATTGTCTTGAAGGCTCTCCATTTGAATCCTTCTCACTGTACAATAGTAAATTTTAAATAGTTTGGAGATCACCTTATAACCCTTCACAACTACCATAGATCCCTCATGAATATCAACCATTGCTTCACTGTCTTTTTTCTTGGCCTGAGAGGCAGAGATGTGTTATTTCGATTTAATCATCTGAAAGTACCAGAAATTTAATTTAATTAGCTAAAATTAGCTAAAAGTAAACCAGACATTTGTTTATTTAGGACCTGAAAAAAGAAAAAGAAAAAAAAGAAATGATGAAGGGTCTACTTAATTTTTCTCATGACTGTATATTTCTGTTCACATTTGCCAAATCATTGCCCATTCACCTTGTTTGAGATACCAGTTTTCTTCTGAAATGTGTTTTATTGAAACATTTGGGAATTTCTTTCCATTTTCTTCCCCCCGCAATTGAAGACCTTGGGGATGCAAACTTTTGCAATCAATAGTTTGATATCCTTGACATACACTGAATAGGATTCACACTCAACAGACTGGGTCAACAGAAACACTATTAAAAATTTATTTCATACTGTAGAAGCCATGATTTAAATAACATTAGTGTCAGATGTATTTAAATATGTTGAAATAAGAAAAAAAAATTATATAAAAATAGGAATGTACATTTTCCATGAATTTTTGCACTAACATTTATTAAAACTAAAAGACTGTTTATGGCACTTAGGTGTTTAAAAGGTGGCTGAGATGTTCAAGACATTTCATTAAATGTGTGTTTGTGTTCTCTTCTGTTTTCTGTTCTGCACCTGTTAATAAAACAAAAAAAGGGGGGTAAAGAATATCAGTATATATCATTCTGTTATCATAATACCAAGGCAATACAAATACTGGTTATGTCTGAATGATATCAGTGAAATATTCTCTTCATTGCTATGTACTATATGTTTTGCCGTGTGGGAAAACGCCATCAGATGTTTTAGTGATTGATTTCTTTGAAAGCATTCAAAATCTTTGAGGGAGGTTCAAACCGGGACTTTTGATTGTGCAGAATAAAAGAACATGGTCATAAAAACTACATTTATGTCTTTATATGATTGTCTGCTACACTAATGCACTTATCTCAGTGTTTCACTAGTGCACTAATGGATACTATTAAGGTAGAAAGTTTTCTCAGTACACTAGAGCGATGATCATGCTGCTTTATTCACGTCTGAAACGCTGGTCTGGGATGAACTCCTTTATAGGCACACATGTGGAAATGGCCTGATAACTCCTAGTTAAATTCCTGTAATGTGCAAGTGGTGTTGGTGAATGATGGTGTGTACAGTTCCCACAGATAGATGCGTCTCTTCTGCAAGTTGGTGAAAAGCTATCCGTCGATTTTTAAGAACTCACTGAATGTTTGCAGGAAGGACTGCCACGTCAGCCAGGATCATCATTCATGAACTTTGGCCTTCTTTAAAGCGTCTGCACCATTCAAATGTTTTACTGCAGCTAAGAGTCTCATCAGCGCACTATTCTTGAAGTCTCGTAAATGTCAATCAGTTTTACACCTCTGTTTGTTCATGAGAAATTTCATCACATCTTGGTTTGACTTGAACGCCCCTCATACATAGATTTGGCCAGAGTTGTCTACCAGTCCCATAAGTCTGGATCCACAATCCAAAATGTATTTAAAACCATTACTTATAGCAAATGCTCCAACTGTTGATTCTGATGACCCCAAAGAAAAAAACCTGAATGGTGTTAGGTCTGGTGCCATTTGATCTTCTACTGTTAGATTAGAAGCTATCTTGGGTGTAAAAAAAATAAAATAAAATAAAATCTATATTTTTATATAGGGAAATATGAAAGATCCTGACTTCAGGGCCACCCCATGTATTTTAATACTATAGTGATATATAATGCATTTTTTATTCATTCATGCATTTAATTAAAAATATGAAACATTCTTAAAGCCTTTTTTGTTTTAACTTCAATAATTACAGCTTACAGCTCATGAAAATTATGAATCAAATATCTCAAATCATTAGAATATTTCCTAAAATCAATTAAAAACTTTACAATATAGAATTGTCCAACTTCTGACAAGTCTGTTAATTTTTGAACTCAATGAGGCACAGCATGGAGGCCATCATACTGTGCTACTGCTATGACGTTATTGAAGACCTGTTTGCTTTGATAGAAACCATTAGCTCATCTGTATTATTAGGCATTGTCCATTATATGATATTTTTTGAGATGCACTGTATCTGTAAAAATGTTTATGCAAAGATCATGCAAAGAGTCAGTTTATTTACTTTCCTTATGCACGTTTAAATGCAGTGCAGTCTGCCTAAGGAAGTATAAAGCCTACTGATCTCTCAGTTTTCACACAGACCAGTCTCTCAAATGTACATTTCTGTAGGCAGAACCCTCTTGTTGATCAAAGAGGTCAGATGAGAATGGCAGACTGGTTTAAGCAGAAAAGAAGACTACAGTAACTTTAGAAAAAAAAAACCTTTTTACATCTGTGGTGAGCCAAAAAGCATCTCAAAATGCCCAACACATCAGCCCTTAAGGGTGATGTACTATAACAGCATTCTAGTGCTGTCAGCCAAGAACAGGGAACCGAGGCTACGGTGGGCATTAGTTTACCCAAACTGGACAGAAGATTGGAGTAAGATCAGGTGACTACTAGAAAATGGGACAGGTTTCAACAAAGCAGTATATTCATATCTTCTAGATTACTTATTACTAAAACCTGATATTGTTCAGTACAAGCAACGTAACACTTTTTGTCACTGATTTCACCGTGTACATGTGTTTTCCAAACCTGTCTTAGCGTGTGTGTACGCTTCGTCCACTTTCAGTCTGACAGAGGGGCACTTCAGAGTCACCTTCGCCTTTGAAATGAAAACCAGATATATAATTTACTCACATCATCATTGTGGGGAATTTCTGGTCCAATCTCACAGTCTAATATCTGACCTGTTACTGAGCTATGCAGTTATTTACACACGTACAAAAGTGTAGCAAATTTTATCAATGTCAAAATGAAATAAGTGGTAAAAATGTGCATGCTCTTTTTTTTTTTATCTCACAATTCAGTGATAGAGATGAAGAATACCTTCTGATTGTTGTGCAGTAAAGCCCACAGTGCTGAAGCTCCGAGAGCACGGGTGTTTAATGAGCTGCTCTCCAAACATGACACGAGCAGGTCTACGGCTTTATCTGAGAGATGGAGAGAAGATCACTGTAAATTAGGTTAAACATGTATAGAAAATGAGCTCTTTCTGTATCAATTACATGACTATATGCACCAAACTGACTTCAAGAAACTAGAAGAAAGGCACCAAATATAGAAGTATCCTGGGATCTTCAAGTTTTTATTTTTATTTTTTTAACGGAAGTTCAGCACTAATATTTCATTGGACAGCCTTTTGCGTTGATTACAGCCCTGACATCATTTCGATAAGGTTATGCGATGTTATCACATTCATTTCCATCCAACATTCTCTCCAAGATTTTGTATTGATAATGAGAGATTCAGACCACTGCGGAAAGCCTTCTCCAGCACATCCCAAAGATTCTCAATGGGGTTAAGATCGGGACTCTGATGGCTATATTCTATATTAGTCAAATGACATCTCTTTTTCGGGGCACATGAAGTTGATGAACCTACTGTAGACCTCACCAACACAAGCAACCCCAGACTATAACACTGACCTCACAGGCTTGTACAGTATCACTTCATCTGCCTCTATTCTTACCCTGATGCCCCCATCACTCTGGAACACGGTAAATATGGACTCTTCAGACCACATGACCTTTTTCTACTGCTCCACAATGCATTATTTGTGCTCCATAGCAAACCCAAGGCCATTTTTTTTGTGATCAGTCCCTGTGATGTGTTTTTCTTAATGCAACACAGTGTTTAGTTCTCTTCAGATTGTGCATGTGAAAAGACTCTTCTTTTACTTTTAAACAAAGCTGAGAAAGCCATTTTGATTTTCATTGAGCCTTTATGTGATCCCCCATCATCCTCATTCAGGACATTTCTTCCTTGAAATTGACGGTTCACCACCATCCTTTCAGGTTTTAATAATGTGTTTTTTCAGCTCTTAACCCGATTTTTAATAGTTCCAATCTTCTTAATTTTGTTCCTTGATGCAGAACAATAATTTGACCCTGCTGAATCAGAGTAACATCTTTGCCACACAGTATATGTCTTCTGACATGGTTAATTAAGTACTGTGAAGCTACTCACTGTATCAGTTGGGGTTAAATAACTTGTTGCCAGCTGGAACATAATCATTGCAATAATTATCCAATGGAAGGCTCGTAACTATCTGCTTAGTTAAATCCAGGTGGTGACTTTTTTTTGGCGGGGCAGAGTGTCGTTTTAGCTAAGGACACTAATGCAGCACTGGACCATTCTGTGCGTATGCATTTTTGAATAAATGTCTTATAACAAATGTGTAATCAAACTAAGCCACTATTACGGCACATAAGATGACTTTTATTATCCTTCTGTTCCTACCACAGGCGAGAACTCGAGGTTTGTTCGCTGAGCAGAAGCAGATGTTATGAAGGATGAGCAGAGCTGTGTGTTTTTTCTCTCCGTGTTTGCCCTGAGCCAGATCCGTCAACAACTCCAGAGCTCCTCGCATCTTCATAATCATCTGCTGACCGTCTTCTTCGAAAGAGATGTTGAGGAGCAGCTGGAGCCACTGAGTCAGAAGGACTGCTGCTGTGCTGTTTTTGCTACTTTTACTGCTCCCCCGAGGCAACGGGAGAGACAGGAAGTGCTGCAGGAAGTTGCTCTGAAAGTGGCAAACAAGAAAAACAGGATTTTAGGTGTCTGTTTATGTGATGTTTGGCATTTTAGGAATGTGATTATTATAATAAAAACATGAGTGCTGAGTTCAATCAGGACGTTCGTAGACTCATAGTTCGTAGATTTAATCAAATCGTAGGAAGTTCGACTTTAATTCTCTAAAATGTTTTTCACACCCTAGGTTTTATCTTGTTTTGAGATTTCTGATATTCACAGAATCCTGCTTCTGTTTTCTTATTGATCTTTCTAGGAATCAACAAAGTTCACCTTTCATTTTAAAAACAACCCTACAGTATATTCACTGATTGTTTGAATGTTCAGAGGAAAGGCAATATAATGACAGACAGAGTGAGGAAAACAATCCTCTTGTAAAAGGGACATATGATTCCTATCCGAACCTGGAAATGGACTTCACAAAAATCGAAATTTAAAGTATGTGGCAGAAATCTGAATAATTCGTTTCTGAATTCATTTTTTATAGAACACTCAACTTTTCACCACACTTATCATTCTTCTCTGGAAAGCAGCCCCATGATCCAGCCTGCTGAAAATAAGGATGCCTAGAAGGCCTCTCTCTTTTAAGTCTGTTCAAGTGGCACTTTATCACAAAGCAACAAGAGCTGCCTTAAAATTCAGCTTCCTCCTAAGAAATTATATTAGGGTATATAAAACCAAAAACTGGCCATGAAATGAACTGTACCTTCTGTAGGAGGCATCGGCAGTCTCTGGAGATGGACAGATTAGCGAGCAGAGAAAACGAAAGTGCGTGGATGGTGTTGTTATCGGGAGGAACCTGCGACGCCAGCTTCATCACCGCATGCATCAGAGAGTTCGTGACAGGATTTCTAGGTAAAGCAGCGTGAGCTGAACTACCACATACAGCGCTGCATGCTAAGACAGAGAGAGCACAAATGAAGCATGAATAAACAGCACGGACAGGAGGAGAAGCTATTTGTAAAATATGTAATGAATAAAACACTCAGGAGGGTGTCCTGTTATAGGGAAATATTCAATGACTGGTACTATCTGATATCACCAAAATGAGGATGGATTCCATAATGAGTCTGGTTCCTCATAAGGTTTCTTCCTATTTACATCTCAGGGAGAGTTTTCCTTGCCACCATGAGTCATCCCCAGCTTCCTCAGCAGGTTTTATAATTTTTTTCCCCCTTTATTTCTTTCTAAATTATTTCCTTATATACACACATACTCACACACACAAAAAAAAGATTAATATAATATTTCATATTATTATCATAATATTATGATACATATCAATAAACAACATATAGCAATACCTTTAGTATTATAAAGTTGATATATATACATACTGTAAAGGTGCTTTGCGCTATACAAATAAAATAGTGCAGAATTGAATTGGGTTGACGTGGAAACCTTTTTTTTGTCTTCCCATAAAAGGTGTCAATGTGTTTTAATTCTAGTATACCCTGCACTGATAACAGTGCTTAATTTAGTAAAGAGTGTCAGGTCTGTTGATCCGTTTATAAAAACGTAATGTCAGGACAGTCTGTAAAACATCTACATTTCTGTAATGACTGAATCACATCAGCAATAAACATTTATTCCCTCACTTTCACCTGGATTATTATGACAGAAAAAAGAAAAATGCAGCATGTTATTGGGAAACCGCAAAACCCAACATCCTCAGTAATGATGTTCCTGTTGCTAAAAAACAAAACAAAAAAAACCCACATACTTCATTTCATTCATTACCATGGTACATGTACTTTGCATAATGAGAGAAAAGATTAATCTAATCTAATCTAATCTAATGAAAAATCTTTACTTTTAACTGTTCCAAATGTGATGCAATAATCTCCTCAAAAAAAAAACAAAAAAAAAAGCTTTAGCAAATTAATGATTATATGATTTTGTTTGTTTTACTACGTTCATATTACTTTTTTATATTGATTAATCATTTGGTACAATACTATAGTCACCTCCAGACTGGGGGTTCGAATACCGCATCTGGTCTGTGGCCACGGGGTTTGTGCATTTTTCCCCAGAGCTTAATGGGAATCTTTTAGATTCTCCAAATTGGCCATAGTGTATGATCGTGTGCTGAGTGTTTAACCCATCTAGAGTGTCCCCTGCCTTAAATTCTCTGGAATAGGTTCCAAATCCTGTGAGCCTACACAGTATAAACCATATAGATAATCCCTTACACTATACAGATTTACTTCTACTTTTCAGAAAACTTGAAAATTGAAGGGTAACTTGCAGAATCTGTCTATGGATGCACATTGGCACTCATCTGGGACTTATTGCCACATCCCCTGTATAGTCTGGACCTCACTCCATGCCATTTCCATGTTTGGTCCATTAAAGGAGCTCCTGGGAGGCCAGTGCTTCAAATGTAAAGAAGGCAGTCAGAGATCATGGCTCCGGCAGACTTAGAAAACTTCCTACCTTGCATTAGTGTAGCAGTGCATTCAGCCCTACAAAGTGATTATTGCACCCACTGATGAAATATGAGAACTGCAACAAGCATTATTAGGAGCCCATTGGGGACGGACTCACGCTGCCCCATGCTCTCAGGATTGGAGCCGGAGACAGGATGGCTAATGAGAAGACTGCTAGGGTTGCAGATTTATGGCACATTGGATTAGTTTGAAACAAAATGCTGCTGCCAGGATCTTGCTCCAAATTAAACCTAATACACTTCCACAAACAAAGGCATGTTTAAGTGCAGCCATTGTGCAAAGGATGCACATAATCATTTCTATTGTTATACTTTCAAAGATTGAAAGGAGGATTGTAGAGTGGAAACATTAAGCCCAGTATTGTGTAGGTTCCCCCTTGTAGGTTTCACTCAGGGCATGGCTGTGGTGTCTGGCACTGGGACACTGGTGGCATGTGCTTTGGGTGCTGCGAGTTGCGGGGTGCAGCCTTCATGAATCGGACTTTTTTGTTTGGAGCATTCCGTGTTATAATACTTTTTTATTGCTGACGTTTTTAAGCAAGTTATGGCACATTGGCTTTTCTGTGGGATCAGACCAGACAGGTTAGGCATAAATGAACCTTGGCTGCCCATGCTAATGGCTGAGAAAAAGCCATGAGGGAAAAAAAAGCATGTTTCCCAAATAAATCAGATCTGTTAAGAGGAAGTGGTACCTCCCGTTTACACCTAAACTATAAACAAAGCTATGAGTTGTTAGTTTTTTTTTGTTTGTTTTTTTGTATGACGAATGTGTAATTCAAACACAAGCAGCTGAGACCGTTTTGAAAGTAACAGGGGTGAACAACAAAACTAGCAAAGAACAGCAATAATAGCGACCTGAAGGATGTGCAACTCTACACTGCTCCTTCTAATAAAATTGCCAAAAAATTTGAACTGATTCAACATGGTGCTGAAAGCTCTAAGTAACAGCCCTGTATAAAAACCAAGGCAAAACACACCTCGAAACAAAGCAAAAAAACAAAAAAAAACAAACAAAAAAAATAAAAGGTGTTGCATCACAGGTGTGAAGCCACATCCTGTTTAGATTTTTGGTGTTCCATGAGCTCAAGCTTCATTGTTACACTAACAGCGTGTAACCATTTTCCCCTAGGTGACGTCCGAGGTCATAGCTTGATAAAAATAGCACCACTTACACCATTTGCTCTCATTGCACAATTACAAATTTCTAGAGAGGTCTTCTTGAAAGAAGGACAGTGTAGTAGAGACATACTGCAGCGTCTCAATTCTTATGTTACTGAGGGGTATTTGACTCCAATGGCTCTATGCAGTCTATACAAGACTAGGTTATCTATTTGTAGTTAGAAACCCTTTTACATCAGGAAATTGCCTTTTTATACTATACAGTTTAGAAAACTATAAACTGAACAGAAATATGTTTCACTTTAACATAAATTTCAACCAGAAGTAAAGTTCTAGCATCTTAAAACCACAGGCATTTTAGCACTCTTCTTACAAACTAAATATATTACACTTAAGTCTATTTTGCCAATTAAACATGATTCTTGGAAGAAGAGTGTAAAAAAAAAAAACTAAAGATATATTACTTTTGGTTATTTATTTTTATTTAATAATAATAATAATAATAATAATAAAAGACTATTCACTGTTGCACTGTGGCGGAGTGGTTAGAACTGTGGCCATGCACCTGCAGAGGGTTTGATTCCTGTCCCAGTCTGTGTGCGTGCAGTTTGCAGACTCTCAGTTTGCATGTGCTTGGTAGGTTTCCTCCGGGTATTCCGGTTTCTTACCAAAGTCCAAAGACATGCAGATTAAGATAAGTGCATTCCCCTACTGTGTGAGTGTGTGTGTGTGATTGAGTGCCCTGTAATGGATTGGCACTCCATCTGGTGTGTTCCAGACAGACAGGTATCCCATGACCCTGTACTGGATAATTGGTACAGAGTGAAAGTAAAAGACCATTCATTATTTTTGGGGGCCATTTCCCAGAATTCAGCCAAAGAGGCATCTGACAGGTTTTGCCAGACAGCCAGAGATCTACAAGTGCTTTTAAAACAGACAACCAAAACAGGATGCTGCAGCACTTTACAGTTAAACATTTTTATTAATTTTTTTACAAAAAAAGTCAAGTTCAAAATATTATAAAAAATTTCTTTTTTCTGTTTAAGAAAAAACAACAACAACAGACAGTTAAGTCTCCCCCAAACTAGACATAAAGCAGACAGTCGGAGATCATGGCTCAGGCATGACATTCTACCTTGATGGTATCCAAGCACTAGTGAAACACTGGGACATGTGCATTAGTGCAGCAGGGGATTATATAGAGACGTTTAATTTGAACACCCCCTCGTCCTTTGATGTTTCTTCCTTTAGATTGTGAAAAGGCAGCCATGGCACTACAGTATGTAGTTAGATGTTTTTAAATTGATGGTATTATGTTAACAATTAATATTAAAGGAAGGAGTCTCCAGTAACAGTGGCTGTGAGCTTTCTGAAAAGATTGTTCTTTCTGGCTTCTAGGCAACACACTCTGCTTATTAACTTCAGTAAAGATAGAACATTGACCGAACATGCAGTGATAATGTAAGCAATAACAGGAACCAAGTAAAAAAAAATAAAAAATAAAAAGGTTAAACAAAAATGATGAAAATGTTCAGGGAAAAATTACAAAAATTGTTTGTAATCATTAGTCAATCTCTGTGGTATACAAGAATTGAACACTTCAAGGCGTACTATTATAGTAAAAAATAATTTTAGGGTGTTTACACTTCAGGGTGCTAACAATAATACCATTGTTTTATTGAATTGCTATAAAGGCTGTTTTTTTTTGTCTTCATTGTTTGAGAAACCACAAAATTTAAATCTCCACTACCCACAACTATACACAGTAGGTTAACGTAACAAATGTAGGTTGTGTGTACTACTTTGTATGAAAAATTGCTCAGGCTTCACCGCAACTCAAAACAGTCCACTCACACTAACAGTGTCTCTATTGTGGCTCGAAGCTTATGTCAGTTATTTATGCTGAGCATAAAAGCCCTTACAGTCCTTACACAGAGTGATGACTGGTGCAGAAAGCCTCGCGCACATGACTTCATTACTTTACTTAAGTACGTTTCACGTATCTGTACTTTACGAGAGTAGTTTTATTGGGGGCAGGGTAGCTCAGTGGATAAGGTGTTGGACTACTGATTACAGGTGGGCCCTTGAGCAAGGCCCTTATCCCTCAACTTCTCAGACAGTATAGAAGTATTAGCAAATAGAAGTAGACAAAATGTACTTCACTCTGGATAAGGGCGTCTGCCAAATGCCATAAATGTATTAGAGGATACTTTTTACTTTTACTAAATATATTATACTTGTACTTTTACTTAACTACATTTCTGCATGGTGCTGTGGTATGCATCAGCAGGAATTTCTCCATCTGCTGACTATTATGCACAATTGCGTGTCTTGCCTTTCCTTTGGGACACGTCTTACAACATAACAGGTGTTTGAAATGAGAAGCGGAGCTGGTTGCAGACGGTGAAAAAAACAGCACATTTACAAATGGGAAGCAGAAAGAGAGAGAGAGAGAGAGATTTTTAACAAGTACATGGAGGACTTCTACTTTTACTTGAGCAATACTTGACCAAGGGAATCTCTACTTTTACTCAAGTGCTGGGTTTCTGTAGTTTACAGCTCTGCTTATAACTCCTGTAATGTTTATTCCCTATGCTCCTCAGGATTTTTTTTAATACACAATTTGTCTTCTCTTAATCTCAGTTACGCTCGATATAAAGCTTTGGAGACCTTAACATGATTGGACTCTTTCTAATGGTGTGTGTGTGTGTGTGTGTGTGTGTGTGTGTGTGTGTGTGTGTGTGTGTGTGTGTGTGTGTGTGAGAAAAAATATCAGGGTAATGCTATACAACATATTTCTGCTTCACATTTACTAACACCAATCTTCTTTTAATTAAAACACCATGTTCCTGTCTAGGCCTTGTAACAAGTATAATTTGATTCAAGTCATAATGTAATAACGTGATGTTTTTAGTAATGCTTTACTTCCTTGCAATACAGTGCGTCTCTATCACCTGAACAAAAAAAAGGTTGTATGAAATAGAACATTGTAATCATTGTCAAATTGCTGGGTGTCGGACAGTTCACGGCTGGGTACGACTTGCACCGTTATGGCAACTGCGTTTAAGGTTCGAGCCTCACCTGCGGTGCAGTTGGCTGTGTATACACAGAGCAGTTCTAATGCTGCATTCATGCTGGAGTCGTTCAGGAGGAGCCACGGCCAAAGAGACAACACCACAGAGGAAAGTTTTAAATCTGTTGCCACGTCCTGTAAGGGAGTACAAGATATGAACAATTACACTTTTTTAAAACTAAACCTCACTGTAATTTTACATAATATTGATAGATAAAGCAATTGAAGCTGCATGTCATTTTGCAATTTTGTTTCTTTAACTTGTCATTCTTGTACCTGTATTTTATACAAATGATAAAAAGGTTCACCTACGTAACCGTGGGTGATAATATAAATGCATTAGGTGTTTAAAGCTATCATTTAATACTTCTTTATTAATCACTTCTTACAGGTCTACAAAACGTGTCCGTTACTGTTCCAGATGAAATACCACTCAGCTCATACTGTATGTGTGCTGCTTTCCCCCCACCGAACCCCATGCACCTTTGCAGTTATCAGAACACAGTTGAAAACCTTGCCCATGGGTTGAGAATTATGCAATGATGGACCATATAAGGAATGGACAAACGTTCTGTGATGTCACCCATAGGTTTTCTGAAAAGCGGTTTAGAAACTCCACTTTGGGAGCTCTGGTCATCACCATCTTGGCAGGACCTGACTCCGCCTACATGCTGGTTAATCCATTAATAATAAGGAAATAAGCAGGTTGAACTGAGCCTGGCTGTTGATTGGAACAAACCTCCTTACCTCAGCTACCACAAACAAGCTAGCTTCTCTTTCTTTTGGATAAAATGTTACGATGGTTAAGTTAATTTACAGTATCAGACAAAACATCTTATTCTATGTTTTTTATTTATTTTTAATTGTTTTCAAAATTTATATTAATATTGAAGACATTGAAATTATGACCAAACAAATATGAAATTTGTTGTCAACAAAAATGTGTTAAATAACCCTGAATGTGTTTTACATTTTTGATTGTGCTTTGATGAAAGCTGACACACTCTTGGCATTGTCTCAGTCAGCCACATAAGGTAGTCACCTGAAATGGTTTTCCAGCAATCTTGAAGCAGTTCCCGGTTCTGAGTACATGTTCATCTGCTTTTTCTCTACTCTCTGGTGCAACTCATTCCAAACTATCTCAACTGGATTTAAATAGGGTGATTGAGGAGGTCAGGTCAGCTGATGCAGCACTCCATCACTCTCCTTCTTAGACAAATAGCTCTAACATAACCTAAAGGTGTGTTTGGGGTCATTGTGCTGTTGAAAAACAACTGATGTTTCCACTAAGTGAAAACCAGATGGGATGATGCGTCACTGTAAAACTGTGTGGTAGTCAAGCTGGTTAATTGTGACACCAAGTCACCAACAATTTCATCAGCAAAGTCCTGCTACCCTACACGCTACCACACACTTCCTCCTCCATGTTTGACAGAAGGAAACACACTCTAATCCGAGGTACTGTAAACTGGCAGTTCCTGAGGCTGGTCATTCTAATAAACTTATCTTCTGCGGAAGAGGTAGCTTTTGGTCCTCCTTCCATGGGACGGAGCCAGCTTCATCATAATGTTTGATGGTTGATGTCCTCCTTCCATACAAAGTTCTTGAGAATTTCCGGACTGACTGACCTTTATTTCTTTAAATAACTGAGTAATAATACAAAATTCTTGGGTGCCAACAATTTTGGCCATGACTTTTTTTTTTTTATCGGACATGTGCATAATTTTCCCCATGTGTTATTTCATAGTTTGGATATATTCAGTATCAATGTACAAAATAGCAATAATACAGAAAAAAAAAAAAAAAACACTGAAGGAGAACTTGTGTCCAAATTTTAGACTGGTAGTGTATATAATAAAGTTACATATGATTGAACTCGGTCATCCATACCCTACATGTCGTCAACCACATTTCTTGTGATAAATGAAACTACAATGATTCCAGTTAGATGGTTAGTAATATGTTGCATAGAAACAGGTAGCAAATCGACACCAGCCATGCAGCTGCCATGTGAATCTGCCATGTCCCTGATTATGCTTAATTTTATGGCTCAATAAAATCTAACTGATGAGTTACATAAAAATTCACCACATGTACAGTTGTCATGAATTGGAAATCTAGCTATGGAGACCATTTTTTAATGAGGCTGCAAACGTCTATTTCTGTTGAAAAGTTGGGCATTTTAACATCGGGGTCTATGGGGATTGACTGACTTTTGGAGCCAGCCTCTGGTGGGGATATTTTGGCACTTTCAGAGCTGGAGATTGCTCCTTGTATGCAAACTGCCAAGCCCTTTTTCTCTGCATGCCTGAAAAAAGTTATTCACACTGTCTGCCTCGTCTGACCTATTCAAGAACATTTATGCCAAAAATCACATTTTATCTGTCTGTGCATACACAAGATTATAGACTGAAGACTCATAAATTTCCAAAAATGTGTATTTTTTGCATGTGTACGTTTCTTTTGCCCCTTCAGTGTTGTTATATACTTCGGGTGATGAGGTCCATCGTTTCTATGGTAATGGTGGACTTTGCAGGGGTGGGTTACTAACCTGATTCTCAACCCTCCTCCTTTTATATCTAGCCTTTTGGGTCCAGCAACTATGGAGTGATTTTCTGTGGGCAAAGAGTTAAGGGCCTTACCCAAGATCCAACAGTGGCAACTCAGCGGTAGTGTGACTTCAACCCCATCAGCAACCCTCAACCACCTGAGACACCACTGCCCCAATTGTGTATAACAGCTGCCCTTAAAATTTCATGATTTACTGCACTGTATAATGTACATATCATAATCATGTAAAGGTTTTTAATCGGACATGTGCATAATTTTCATGTTTTGCTGTAGACTTTTGGGAACTTTTGGGAAATTGGTACTTTAGTAAATTAGCAATTTAGTTCTGACAAGGCCTAAAGTGCCTAAAGGTGGACACCTATAAAAGCAATTTAAATATCACCAGTAATCACATGGGCAAGCACCAAGGGGCAACATCTGAAAAGAGTCCAGAGCAGAAATGCCAAAACGTGCAGTTCCTTGAATGACCACCAGGCTTAAAAAGTGAGTCAATTCCAAAAGACCCCTCATGTTAAAATGCCCAGCTTTACAACAAAAATAAGCGTTTCCACCCTGGTACAAAAAAAAATTTTTTTTGGCTGTGTAGCTAGATTTTCCAATT
Source organism: Clarias laeviceps (assembly GCA_030014305.1). Taxonomy (NCBI): domain Eukaryota; kingdom Metazoa; phylum Chordata; class Actinopteri; order Siluriformes; family Clariidae; genus Clarias; species Clarias laeviceps. The sequence goes on along the minus strand of JAQMYJ010000019.1, from coordinate 15,074,227 downwards.
ATGACAACTGCATGGGGTGAATGTGTATATAACTCAGTCAAAATTACATTAGGTCATAAAATTCCACATGGTTACGAGCATGGTCGATTTGAGTGCGGGCTGCAATGCAGATCTTAAACCGCTAGCTGTCTAATCACTGCTGTCTAATCCAAGGGGCTGCATGTTGATTTAATTAAATGTATTAAAAACAAATTTAAAACAGAAAACAAGCACTGTGACTAAAAGATCAGTTTCAAATCTATAGTAGAGGCAAACTATATAAAGCAGCTACATACTTTACAGTCTTTATGTTGATAGAGACAATTCCGCAGGATCTCCAACAGCATCCTAAGCTCCTTTATACTGTTCTCCTCCTGTGTATCAACAAGCAATGATCAATTCAAAATCACAGGGTATAAAATCTGACACCAAAGTCTTACAATTGTGGCAACACTGCTGCTGCTAGACAATAATTTTATTAACATTTAGATTTTGTAATGAATAACTGAAATGCAGTGTATGTCACTGTATTACCGTAAAGATGATATACTTGTCATTCTATCCATTTTCTGCATACTGAAGCTTAGCATAAATGCCCATAATTGTTTGCTATCGCTGTGATTAACATTGCAGTAAAAATATGGATTAAGGTTCAACTTTCACTGATGACTGTGGCGTAGCCGCTATTTCTTTTTTTGATTCTTTAAACACCTTCGTTTCTCACAGGCCAGTAATGCTGAGCTTCTACTGTACCATAAACGAGTGCACGTTGTTACCGTGGACATGATAATGTATTAACATAAACTTGATTTGCCTTGCGGTTGGAAATATGGTCAGACATGCTGTTCTAGAAAATTACTGAAAAACTAAAAAAATCTTTCCTTGCTTGCTGTTTTATACTTCTGCCCTGAAGGCAGTTCTCATGTGGTTTGTTCTGTATATTATCATAACATTTCTACTGCATACTACCAGACATTTCTAAAGATGAACTGTCGTATGCAAGTTGAAAAATGAAATGCGAGGTGTGAAACTGTTCGGTACGTACTATATGCAGCTCTTGTGAAAATGTGGAAACTTGCGTTAACCCAAAAGTGATAGCACAGCATGTGAAGTGGCAAATTATCAGTAGGGATTCTACCACCTACACACACACCTACACACACAGACACGCACACACTGCGGAGATCTAGTTACCTTCTTCCTGTGTGCGGTTTTGCCTGGTCTTACAGACTCCAGGTGAAGCTGAGAGTGGATCTGTTTCATCTGTTCCACACAGCTGTCGATAAGACCCGCTGGAGACCAAGTGCAAGAAAGGATCAGATGGTAACATAGAATCAGATGTGTCTTGTGATAAAACTCCGTCTTGTTAGCAAAAAAAAAAAAAAAAAAAAAAGTAGTCTCGTTTAAATATAGGAATTATTTTAAACAGGCAAGTGGAAAAAAAATTCTCATGGGACATGAAGTCAGAGTTATAAACTTCATACTGTTTTAGACTGCATCCTGAACATAATGCATAATGTAAGCGTTACTCAACAACAGATAAAACTTTATTTTATACCAAGAAGTGCACAGTTAAGAATCAATTATAACTTAGATTTTTGGATATAACATATCTATGTTGTGTCCTCTCAATAGTCTCTAGACTGGGGGAAAAATTATATTCCAGCCAACAGGTTTTAAAGTATTTCTCTCAAGAGAGTCTGGAAATAATGACTATAATCAGCATTGAATTAATAAATAAATATTTCCTTCATGTCTCCTTCAAAAGAGTGCACAAATTTATGCACAGTCAATTAAATAATGCCCCTTTTGTGCACACATTTCCATTTCTCAAAAGGCCCATAACTGTAAAATGAATTGTACTCAAGAGGCTCCAAATATTCTCTAATAACTATCGCCAGGACGAAGCAATCTGACTAAAACAACAATGAGTACAATGTGCTCCTCCTTTTAACATGTCGGGATGTCCCTAAGTTGGACTGATAAGGTAGGAGTCAGATGGCCATGACGCCATTTAACGCTGTACCCCATTACTTAATCACTCGACTTCTCATCCGGATGGTGGTGTACAGTAATGAGCAGCGCGTCTTCATAATGCGTTAGATGCGTTCAGGAATAAGAAGCACCGTGAAATGTGTCTGGCAGAAAACGGAAAACACGTGTAATGCAATCGATTAGACAAATGTCAAGGTACAGTATATACAGTAGAGTATTTTTTTTTGGCTCAGATTGCTTCATCTTAGTGAGAGTTATTACAGAATATTTGGGACTTTTTAAATTCCTTGACTGTTTTACCAATTACACTCGTAGTACACTTTATCAGGCATAACACGACCGCTAGGTGAATTAAATAACATCACCAATTAAATACCTGTGACAAGATTAAAGGGAACCAAAAGGCTCATTTTGGGTCGCCTGTCTGGTCCGATCCCACAGAAAAGCCAGTTTAGCACAAATTACTGGAGAAAAGTTAATCCTGGCTATGATCGAAAGATATCAGAGCACTCAGTACAGCACAGCTTAATGTGTATAGGGCTTAGCAGGCATGACTTTGTAAAGGTTTTAATCCTGCCTTGATTGGAGTCTGGGGATTAGGTCTGATCCATGGGAGCCCACCTTGTAACTTACAGTTCTTAAAGGGTCTGCTGCTAACATCCTGGTGCCAGATACCACAACACATCTTCAGAGGTCTTGTGGAGTCACGACCCCAACAGTGTCAGAGCTGTTTTGGAGCCATAAGGTGAATTTGAGGTTATGGCTGATTGGGGTATACACCTGCATATTTATGCAGTTATCCAATCTGCCAATCATTTGCCCAAACATCAGAAAAGGAGGGATGAATATGTCTGTTGCATTGGCTATAGTATCTCAAACAGTCACTCTTTACAGCCGTGGCTCTCAGAATGCAATCCTAAAACCTAAAAACTTTCATAAACCCTGCTAAAAATGATAAACTTTTTTTTTTTTAATGAGTAAATCTCTCGTTTGATTTGTTAAATAAAATAAATAAATTAGAAAATTTCAGTCATTTCACTGGAAAATGTCATCAGATTGAACTGCTGTGTGTTCTGTCATGTTCTAATATGCAAACAAAGGCTGAGCAACACAAAGGGAAAGCAGGGCAGTGTGTAGGCTTGGAGACGTTTCAGTTTGCATTTCATTAAATATGGATTTTTTGATAAGAGCGGAAATGTAGGCGCTTCTGTGTTTTTTTTTTTTTTTTTGTCAAGCCAGCACAACAAGAAATCCATTATTCAATTGAAGTATTCAAAACAAACTCCCACTAAACTATTTTGAGCTCTACACTGTATTAGCGTGAGGTTATGCATGCTTCATAAGGCTTGCAACAGGGTGATTTCTCACCTTTGCAGGCGTAACTCTGAGCGCTGGAGCTGCAGGCTAGGAGGGGCATCAGGACGTTCGCCGTGACCTTCTTAAGAGGATCCTGGAACTGGGTTTTGTCATATCTCTGTGTGATCAAACAGAATGGAATATCTTTGACATTTCCATCGGAGATCAATCAAAGCTTGAAGAGGAAGGTGTTTCGCAAGATTGGTTTATGTGACATAGCAGGAAAAAACAAATTAAGTACTGTAGCGTGATGCAAAGGTCTGAGTGCACTTCCAACAATACTGACACAATTACAGCTCGAATATTTTTCATTATTTTCTAGATGCCTGCAAACAAGAACAAGAATGATGTGAAGCTTAGTGTCTGTTCTCATCATCACCGCGGCTCAGTTTGAGTTATGAGGTCTGCGTTAATAATTTCTAGATCATTAAATCCGGTCCTCATTTAAAAACAGAAGTTCTGCTTTTAATAGCAATACAGTTACAAAACAATGAGAACAAAGGATGCAGTTCAGGACTTGTTCATAACTGAGAGCTTTGTATGTGCTCCATGAGAAACTTTCCGGTGTAGGCGTTTGGTTAATGTGAGCGGAGGAAACTGATAAAAATCAAAACACACTGGCTGTCTTGAAGCGTTTTAGACCTCACAAAATGTTCACGTGTATTGTGACAGTTCCAGATAAAAACCACAAAGAGGTGTTTCATCAAGGGACTTTTTTTTTTTTACCCACTTTATAACTAATCCCATCTGGTCCTTGAGTTAATGCTTGCACCTACCGATTATATTTTAATAAAACTTAGTTGGTTGTTTCAAGATGAATGCTGACATTAAATGCACAAAATCATATATAGTACACAAACAAACAAATAAAAAACTAATAATAATAGTAATAATAATAATAATAATCATCCATTCTGAGAGGTAAAATTACAGCCTTCATTAAGCAAAGCAAACAACTAGGGAGCCTGATGTCAGAGAATGACTAGGGAGATTGACTGTCAATTTTGCGGTAAAAAATGTGGTTGGAAAAAAACAAAAGATAAAAATTTACAGTAAAAATCACAGAGATGTTTAATAGTGAAAGTTAGAGCATTTTCACAGGCACATTATGAAGAGAAACCACAGTTCTAACCAGAAAGAAAATGCTCCAATTTGATAGGAAGCATTAAGGTTGGACTTTGGAGCAATGAAATAAGGTCAAAGATCAAAAGATCAGTCCAAACCATGCAGCAAAAAAAATGCTACAGTAGCAGCAAAAAAATGCTAGTGGCAAGCACACCAACAACGGCGAACTTCAACATGGCTTTGCGAGGAGTTCTCCTGGCTTTATCATTACTAGAAAGCATTCGAGCTGCCTATTGCATATTGAGTCCATTTTGTAAAGATGGGGATGATTATCCCACCCGCAGCCCATGACGTAAGTGTTGGTGCCGCCATGGAACCTTTTTTTCGGTCTTAGGGCCGATGCATTTATTGTCTGAAAACAGACAAGTTGTTCGTAATTGGGCCCTGCTACAAACTAGCTCTGGAACCAACTTGGTTCACACATGAGTTTATCACAACACTATGTTTCATAATCAAAGTTAAATAGTAGACCAAGACTATAAAGAAATAACAGATAACTTTGCAACTATTTGCTTCATGCCCCCACAACTTATGCACAATAATAATGCTTTTATAAGACATTATATAGCAGGTCATACCTAAGAGCTGTTCAAAAAAATTTATCAATAATAAATAAAAAATAAAAAAAAACACTCCTGACAGCACTGACTATAAAAATAGCTACACAGTTTTGTTTCTTTTTTTTATTGCATTTCACCTCAGATTTTTTTAGTTTTCCCACCACACTAACAAAATCAAAAAGTCGTTTATTTTGATGAGAAAGCAAGAGTTGGGGATCTGGAGCACTTTGACAGAGATGTCCTGAGGTGAAATAGTATAGTAATAGTAACAGTAATAGTATGTGCATTTGTCTGTTTGGGATCGTATTATGTGCACAGTCTTATATGCAAAAATATATATGTGTTTTGCTTCAGCAGTTTGTGTGGGCATGGCTTTGGGGGAAATTTGATGGGAGGGGCCATGTTTATTAATAGCTAGCAACGGTTAAATTCCATCAAAAACACTGACCTTTAATTTTATTATAGTAACGACTTATATCTAATAATGAGACCGAAAATAATTTGAAGCCAGAACTTCTTGTGCCCTTTACATGTCAGTGTGAATGATAAGTAGATCTACAGTATAAAACCACTTATTAATTAAGACTCTATTAACTCTATCACACCAGTTCTCTGTTCAGAATGGCATCATGGCTAGTTTATGTCCTCTATGTGCTATAGTTAAAGTAGTTCCTGCTATCTATTTCACCCAAATGAGGATGGGTTCCCTGTTGAGTCAAGGTTTCCACCTATTGTCATCTGAGGGAGTTTTTCTTAGCCACTGTTGCCCTCGGTTTGCTCATCAGGGACAATCCGATCATTTAGATTCATACACATTTTATACATATTTTTTTTTTTATTCTGTAAAGCTGTTATGCGACAATGACTATTGTTAAAAGTGCTATACAAATAAAGTTGAATTTAATTAAATTAAAGTTTATGTACACTTAGATTGAATCGTTAAAAATTATTATTTTTTTTAACCACTCCATAATTTTAATGATAAACTACAGTTTTGGCAAGTCGGGTAAAGACATCTACTTAATGCGTCACACAAGTATAAGTTTACAGATAGATAAATTTCACTTTATCACAATTCCAGTGGGTCAGAAGTTTACACATACTCAGCTAAATGTGCCTGGAAAATTCCATAAAATGGTGTCATGTACTAATTGACAACATTTGAGACAGATGCAGGTGTACCTGTGGATGTATTTTAAAGACTACATTCAAATTCAGTGCCACTTTGTTTGACACCATGGGAAAATTAAACGAAGTCCGGGAAGACCTCAGAAATTAAAACAACCTGAAGGTATAACATTCATCTGTACAAACAAAACTTTGCAAGCATAAACATCATGAATTTGCATTGCCATCATGTTGCTCCTAAAGTTTAATGCACTTTGGTACAAAAGTAAACATTCAATTCAATTCAGTTTTATTTGTATAGTTTTTTAAACAATGGTCATTGTCGCAAAGCAGCTTTACAGAATCATGCATGAATCAAAATGATCAGATTGTCCCGAGGACGACGATGGCAAGGAAAAACTTCCTGAGACGGCAATAGGAAGAAACGTTGAGAGGAATCAGATCAATCAAATCCCAGAACAGCAGCAAAGGACCATGTGAAGACACTGGAGGAAACGGATACAAAAATATCTATATCCACATTAAAACTAATCCTATATCGATGTAACGTGAAAGGCTGCTCTGCCAGGAACATGCCACTGTTCTAAAAACCACCATAAAACAAGACCACAAGACTATGGTCTGCAGTTGCACATGTGGACAAAGAGATTACTTTTTGGAGAAATATCCTCTGGTGTGAGGAAACAAACAAAAAAAAAAAGGACTGTTTGGCCATAATGACCATCAATATAGCTGCATTGAAAAGGTGTAGGCTTGCAAGCTGGGTGGCACCATCATGTTGTAGAAAGGCCTGGTGCACTTCACAAAATCATGAGGAGGGAAGATTATGTGGATATATTGAAGCAACATCTCAAGACATCAGTCAGGAGGGTAAAGCTTTGTTGCAAATGGGATTTCCAAATGGGTAATGAACACAAACATACTTGGAAGTTGTATAAAAAAAAAATAATAAAATAAAAAATGGTTTAAGGACAACAACGTTGAGGTATTGGAGTGGCCCTGATCGCAATTCATCAGAGAATTTATGGGCAGAAATGAAAAAGCGAGTAGAGAGGCCTACAACGGTTACACCAGTTCTGCCAGAAAGAAATAAAAGCTAAAATAAATCTTTCTCTCTACTATTATTTGGATATTTTGCATGCTTAAAATAAAGTAGTGATCCTATTTGACCTAAAACAGGAAAGGTCAGGATTAAATGTCAGGAACTGTGGAAAAACTGCGTTCCAAAATATATTTGTCAAACCTGTATGCAAACTTCTGACTTCAACCGCAGATATTATTTTACCAACTGCTGTCAGTTAATTAGAAGACACATGGCCTTAAGCGAAATTATTTCCTGCATCCCACTGAGGTGTCCTGCACTTTATTTCAGTGAACAGCCCAGCTTTACCTCCAGCAGCAATTCGCACAGTTTCTCTCCGGATTCAGAATTCAGAGCAGCAGTCAGAGGAGCCGATTTCTCTTCACTCATCCCTCTCTTCTTCGCCTCTTCAGAAAACAAAACACACAGGAATTGTGCAGCCACAGTGTACAGCGATGAATCTGAGCCAGATTGGTCCACACATGCACGGATGGTTTCTGAGGAAAGAAAACACAATGAAAAAAAACAGAAGAAAAGAAAAAAGTATGAGCAGGCTAGTAGGGCTGGGCTGCAGCCAGCAATCAGACTATTGAAGAGTCATTTTCATCACTGTAATCAGGGGTGTAGGAGTAAATTGCAAACTGTGAACGATATTAATCCTACATTGGTCAGGGTTGGGACTAAAAGAACAATCATGATCAACAGGTCAATAAATGCAACCTGAATTATGAGTCTAAGAGCTGTTAATCAAAAAAATGTAAACCCTTAATGGATTTTCAGTGATATTATAATTCATCTGGTTTACTGCATATGTAGGTGTATATATGAAGTACACCCTGCACTGTGCGTTCATAATAAGCGCAATGCAGTTCAAGTTGACTTGCGTGAATTATGAAAAAGAAACACGATGCATCGAATGCCTTGTTTATCTTTGCTCATAATTATTATTATTTTTTTAATGGTCTAACTGTGTTAGTAACAGTAGAAAGTACCGAAGCCTTAAATGAACTATGGATTATATACACCGATCAGACATAACATTATGAGCCCTGACAGGTGAAGTTGATTATCTTGTTACGATGGCACCTGAAGTTGGAAGGACTTGTATTAGACAGAAAGTGTACAGTTGATGTGCTGGAAGCAGGAAAAATGGGCAAGTGTGAAAATTGAAGCAACTTGCACAAGGGGCAACTTGTGATTGTTAGACAACTGGGTCAGAGCGACTCCAAAACTGCAGCTCTTGTGGGATGTTCCTGGTCTGCGGTGGCAGGGCCTACCAAACTTGGTCCGAGCTCACAGACAGTGGACTGCAGTTTGCTGTGGACAAGGCTGAGTAGCCACGAAACAACCAGTGCCCGTACAGACACCTGTCCACTCCCGAAAGCGCCTACAACGAGCATGTGAGCATCAGAACCGGACGATGGAGCAATGGAAGAAGGTGGCCTGGTTTGATAAAACACATTTTCAAAAGTCACTCACCTCAGGAGGAAATGACACCAGGATGCACTATGGGAAGGAGGCACGCAGGCGAAGCTTTGGTCAATGTTCTTCTGGGAAACCTTGGGTCCTGACATTCATGTGGACGTGACTTTGAGACAGACCACCTACCAGAACATTGCTGCACAAGTACACACCTCTTTGTGGAAACGATGTTCCCTAATGGCTGCTCAGGGATAATGTGAAGAACATGACAAGAGTTGGTGTTGACTTGCCCTCTAAATCCCCCAGATCTTGATCTGATCGCATGTCTGTGAAATGTGCTGAAAAAACAAGTTCACTGAGGTCAATCCATGGAGGCCCTAACTCGCAGGTTACAGAACTCGAAGGACCTTCAGAGAACTAGTGGAGTTCATGCTTTGGCAAGTCAGAGCTGCACCAAGGGGACTTGGAGAACATTACCTTTAGCAGTGGGAATCACCAGTCACAATATTATCATGATACCAAATTAAAGTTAAAATTAAAGCTAAACTGCGATTCTGCATCTATTACAATTGTTTTTTTCTGATTCAACTTTAGAACCTTGGGAAAAAAATCGTCATAACATAGAAGTTTAATACCTTAGCTTTATTCAACTTCACAACTGAATTGAACTGAATTGAGCCATTCCTTATCTCACTTAAAAACCAAGGGCAGCATTTAAACAGTACAAAATACCCTCAAATACAATGTTTGAAATGAAACAAAAAGCAAAATTTTTACTGAGCAGTTATTATTTATACACAAACTTAGGAAATAATTCACTCCTAATATTAATTCACCTCCACACGGGACGCTAATGTGTGAATAATTTAGGAGGTACCGCCTGTAGGACTATAAAGAAAATGTGACGCTTTACCGCCTCAAATGCCTTCAAAGTCTTGAGTCTTCAGCAGTTGTGAGCACACGGCCGTGCGTGTCTTCTAGCAAGCGCGTTTCGAGATTTATTAGAGCTTGGGGTGTTTTGAGACAGGTGTAAGTGTGTGTAAGGAGTAAGTTGGAGACTTATTTGCTCACAGAATTTGAAGAAAAGGGCAGATTGTAGGCTTTTTACCGAACACAACTTCTGCTAATGTAACGGCATAAAAATGTGTTTCCAAAACTTAAGAGGCCAGGAAGATGAGAGGGAGTGTGACCTATAGGTGGCGGTAATGCGACTTACTGAATGCCAATCGCTTTAAAGCAAGAAACAAGGACAACAAGAAAAAATATGTTTATGTTGCAGCATGTTGCAGGTTATGTCAATGGATGATCTGTCATGGCAGGTCAACCGGTGCATCTCTATTATTACTATAAATGTAATCAATGATTGAACAATCGACTTTGGAATCAGTGTGGAGATACATGAACCCCCATCTACCATTTCCTTACAGTATCTCCATGACACGTCACACCGAAGCAATCAGAAGCTTTTAACGAGTTGTAAAGTCGACGGATCACTAGAGGTGATGTGGCGAGTGCTCAGCCCAGCAACCTGCTCCACGACTATCACACATCCATCAGAGTTACAATCTCTCCTTCCCTCTCCCTCCTTTCACATCCCTCCATCCCGATCTGTCACGAACAGCAGGAGCACGGCCCACCCAGGAATAACAAGCTGTCTCTCTTCCTTTCTTCACTCTCCTGTTCCCCCCTTCCCGTCACTCATTCAGCCCTCATCCCTCACTCCCTGCCCTCTCTCTCATCACTTCATCTTCTCTTCCTGTGCCACAGCTCCCACGGCTCTCTCCGTGCTTTATGCTTCTTGTCACCCGGCTCACTTCCTGTATCTCTCTCGCTTCCTGCAGCTGTCTTCCCTTCTGCTTTTATCATTTCGTCACTCGTTCCTTCCCTCATCATCTTTTTATACTTCGTAGCAGTGTTTTTCCTCATCTCTTATACAGTTATACAGCACTTCTTTCCTATATAGAATGTGACTCATTCATAACTTATCCCTTGTTTCCTTCTCTCCCCTTTTGCATCTCTCTCCTTTTTATTCCAAAGCTGAATCTTTTAAAGATATTCTTTCTTTGTCCATTCCCCTTCAACTCACTCATCCTTAACCTTTCCCAGAATTATGGCTTGCTATCTGCATAATTTCTTTCCTCACTCATCCATTATCAGTTGTTTCTTCTTTCTTTTTCCCCCTTCAACTCTTTACCGCACTAATTAACTACTTTCACACAGATTTTCTTTCATTTCCAGCTTTGTCTTCTTCATTTTCCTTTTCCTGTATCCTCTCTTCACCCAAGTCTCTCTTCTTTTATGCCACCATTTTATGATTCATTCTTTCCCTGTTACTATTTTATAACCTTCTTGTTTTCTCTATTCCTTTTCTCCTTTTCATCCAGCACTACACCTTTCCTGCTTCTCTCCTATGTATTACTATGTCCCTCTTTTCCCTTTCTTTTTCATCTTCCTCCTTCCTTAAATCTAAAACTGATTGTTTCCTCATTCAGTTTTCCAGTTGAAATCTTTTTTTCTCTTCTTCCCTCCCCATTTTATCACTCTCTCCTCTACACACTCCTCCTTTCATCCCTCATTCCTATTCCTAATTATTTCTCTTGTATCTTTCTTCATGCACCCTCTCCTCCTCTCCCTTGTACATGCTTCACTTATTCTTCTTCCATCTCTTTAACCATCGCTTTCCATCTGCAACTGCATCCATCTTTTTATCAATCGCTCATCCCTGTTCTCCCCCGTCATCATCCTGTCCTCCCTGCTTCTCCCCTCCAGCGTCTTTTCTTTCCTTTTCCACTTTGTCATCCCTCGTTCCATTACCCCTTCATCAGCCTACTGTATTGCGACGCCCCACAACAGTCTCTTCCATTCTGGATCCTTTCTTTTCTCGATCCCTTGCTTGCACCCCTCATTAATCACACATCACGCATCCTCGTATTCCCCTTTCCTGTTCTCCTCTGCTCACCTGAGAAGCGCTGCCAGCGTTTCCCCAGAGTCCCGCACACAAGTGGGCCGCATATGGGGTAGTTCCTGCGCAGGAGACTCGCCAGCAGCGTAAACACATCTGTCCAGGTGTGCAGTAATGCATTCTGGGTATGCATATCTAAGGACACACAGATGGACATCAAAAGCTGATGGAGGCGGAAAAGTCAACAAATCCTTTTCTTATGCTTTAGCCATCGAATACAAAGCACTTATTTTAATCAAATAGTTGAACTAATAATGATCATTATTACTGTAAACGAGGAAAGCTTAGATATTACACACACGGTTTTGTCAAAACAATCGATCGATTAATGAGAAGAAAATCTAAAATGAAAAGAGAAATGGAGGAGGAAGATTAAAAAAAGAAGGATGACAATGAAGAAGGAGGAGGAGAAGGAAGAAGGTGACAGAAAGAAAAGAAGGAAGAAAAAATGGAAAAAAAATTGAATTAAAAAAAAATAATAACAAAAGAAAAAGAAGAAGGAGATTGAGAAGGAGGAGTATAAATAGGTCTTTGACAACGATGAAGAAGAAAGACAGGGAGGATGAAAAATTTGAAGAAGATGAAGCAAAGCAGCAATAACTGAAAAGAAGAAGAATAAAAAAAAAATCAGAAAAACAACACTACAAACAACAATAAAGAAAATAAAAAAGAAGAACGAGATAGCAAAGAAAGAACGAAAGGAGGACGAGAATGAGGAGGATGAAGAAGCTTTTGACAAGGTTGAAGCAGAAGAAGAAGAAAGATGACAGAAGATGAGCAAGAATCAACAAATATAAGAGGATAAAGAACACTAATAAAAGAAGGAAGAGAAGAAGGAAAGGAAGGAGGAAGGAAAGGAAGGAAAAGAAGAGAAAGAAAAAGGACAAGGGTTGAGGTAATGATGGAAGATAAGAACAGAAGGAGATAGGGATAAAAAAATGAAAATGAAAAGAAAATGAGGAGGAAAAAGAAGGAAGAAAATAATAATAATGATAATAAAGGAAGTACAACAGGAGAGAGAAAAACAAGATGGAAACAAAAGAGGATGAGGATTAAGAAGATGAGATAAAGGAAAAACAGGAGGAGGAAGATAAAGATGACTAGATCATTCAAAAGAAGAAGAAGAAGAAGAAGAAGAGTGAGGTACGGACTATAAACCTATCGAGATGTCATGCTGCATTTTGTTGAAGGTTAATTTAGGGGAGGTGGCTGCTGTTTACCGAGGTGTGTGTGTGAGAGCATGAGGATGGAGATGAGGTTATTCAGCAGAAGTCTAATGAGCTCTGACTGGGAGAGACAATCCTCACTGAGCACAACATCAGTCTGTACCAGCTTGCACACACTCCGTATGTAACACACACTACTCAACACCTGAGGCAGAGAGAAAGAGAGAGAGAGAGAGAGAGAGAGAGAGGGAGGGAGAGAGAGGTGATGAGTTCAAAGAAACATGTTCATGTTAATTATATGAAGCACTAAGCATTAATACCACAATCCTCACACAGCACAAGGCTTAAAATAGTCACAGGGCAGGACTGAGTGTGTAATGTCACAGCTATGAGTGTGTGTGTGTGTGTGTGTGTGTGTGTGTGTGAGAGTGTGAGAGTGTGAGTGAGAGAGAGAGTGAGTGAGAGAGTGATCACACACCTGGCTCCTGGCGTCCTCCACATCAGAAGGAAGAAAATCAGGTGTGTTCAGCTCAGTCAGGCATCGCTCTAGCTCCACTGCATCCAGCACACTGCAATAAACACAGCTCACACTGACACACACAGGCTGAAGTGCTGACACGCTCATAGTTACACCCCGTCCCATCTGGGTTCACTGCTTCAGCGTCAATACCAGCCGGGTCTCGTTCGAAAACGGACCACGTGACTTCTCGTTTCCCTACCGCCGTTCTAAAGCAATTCAGCATCCAACACTTCTCATGTAAAACCCTGAGCACTTTCACACTCTTCAGTATCCTACCTGCCCGCTTCACCACCGGCCCGGCCACATCCAGACAAAGGAAAATGATACATTACGGATGTGGTTATGGTTATAAAAAGCCAGTGGTAAACCAAGACAAGAGCCTGTGAGTGTGTGTGTGTGTGTGTGTGTGTAGGTGTGTGTGTTTCCATCCATTCTATTTCTTTTTCCTTTCATTCTAAGCATATGCAAACTAATAAAAGTATCCAACAGTTACCTTTAAAAAAGGTAACTGTCATTACTTTATATGGCATAAACAAAAGATGCTTTTGAAAACATTTCTGCATAAAAGAAACTTCTATAAAGAGCAATAAAGAGTAATAAAATAAACAGT
>JAQMYJ010000019.1:15053012-15060223 GCA_030014305.1 Clarias laeviceps | reverse complement strand
TTTTAAACGGTTTTAAAAACGGTCTCTCCGTTAATGTGTGTGTGTGTGTGTGCACGCACATTACACACACACACACAGTGTGTGTGTGTGTGTGTGTGTGTGTGTGTATTCACCCAGCAGGGGAGACGTTACCTACAATTCCGCACCGCAAGAGAGAAAAACTGTTGTCTCAGTTGTTTCGCTCGGTGTCAAAACAAGAAGCGCATGCATTATACATGATACTCGGTGCTCGTAAACCAAGACAATGCTCGTTTTTAAGTCAAAATTTATTAAAAATCTTTGCTCGTCTTGCGGAACACTCATAAACCGTGTTACTCATAATCCGAGGTTCCACTGTATATGGAAATACTGAATGATTTTGTACATAATTATGCAGCCATGATAAACATATATAACAAAATTGGTACAGCATGTATTATGGTGCCTAAGGCTTTTGCACAGTACTGTATATATCAAAAGAAAAAGAGAATGAAAAAAAAAGGAAGATATTATTAATATTATTTAAGAAGAAGAAGATTCACAATTATCTTTTTATTGTTATTATTTTTTTTTATCTTCCTTCTTCTTCCGCCTCTTTTTTTTTTCTTTTGGTGAATTATTTTTTTTATATTATAACAGGAGGAATGAAAAAAATATTTGAGAAAGGAAAAAGAAGTAAAGTATCTCACTTTAAAATGCTAGGTAATTTGTCTTAATGTTGGTTTAGGGCTTGAACAAATGTTAACTCTGCCATCCAAACCTCGGTGCACAAACTGAGTCCGCCTGAAAAGGTGAGTCTCTGTCTGCTTCCAAAACAAACTGTGGTGCGGTTCACCGTTTGCATTTTATTTTTAATTCATTCATTTATTCTTTCATTTGTGGGGGACGGTCGCCATGACTCCAATGGACCATAAAAACACAAGGCGCATTGGAGACATTTTATTCTTATTATCTGGAGCTAGGCTTGTGTTATTTTCAATATTTAATGTTACATTTAATAAACTCTTTTTCAGCTGGTAAAGACACCACCATATATAATCCACATGTCTTCTGTTGTATCTTTTGGCACACTCCAGTCCAGGAGGGTGGAAAGTGCCCATAAACTCAAAAGAAGAAGAAACCATCTCAAAAATAAACAAACAAAAAAAGATTGTTTTGTATGTACTCCAGAAGATGGAAGCAGTTTGTATTTTCTGTATTTCTATTTTGCTGTTTGTGTCCAGCGTTGAATAATTATTTGAAGTTAGGTTAGCGCTGTTGCCTTGCACCTCCAGGGTCTGGGTTTGATTCCCGGCCAGGCTCGATTCCTGTCTCTGTGTGCATGGAGTTTGCATGTTCTCCCTGTGCTTGATTCCTCACACAGACCAAAGACCTGCAAGTTAGGCCCCCAAAAAAATTGCCCCTAGTTTGTGTGTGTGAGTGTGTGTGTGTGTGTGTGTGTGTGTGAGTTTGTGTGTGTGTGTGTGTGTGTGTGTGTGTGTGTGTTGTCTGTGTTGTGTGTGTGCCCTGCGATGGATTGGCACCCTGTCCAGGATGTACCCCGCCTTGTGCCCCAAGTCTCCTGGGATAGGCCCCCCGCGACCCTGAATACAGGATAGAGCGGTATAGGAGATGAGTGAGAGTGAAGCGCTTCATGTGAATTCAAATCATTTTATTATGGAGAGATTCTTACGTGCGTGTCAGAATATTTACGTGAAAATATTAAACATATTTTTTTGTTTCTTTATTCAAGCTCTTCCTGTTCTGTTGGACACCGGCATGCATCAGCACATCACTTCCCCCCCCCACCCCCCCCCAACAACACAGCAATTAGCATTTACTTACACCTGAATAGAGACGTTTACATAAATCTTGCGTGTGAATGGAGCGCTAAGCGCGGGGGCGAGTCTCCAACGCGTGTGGAGACGAGAATCTGACATAACATTCATTTAACATTCATTTAATAACAAACATTTATTTGGCAATTAACTTTTTGAACAGAAAACCGTCTACTGTTTTTGTACATATTTTTTATGGGTTGCTACAATATAATTTCATTCACAAAAACCCTACAGTTAAAAAGCTGTAGTATATTTTTGGGAAATTCGACCTTTACTTTAGACCAGTTCACGTTCGCCTGAATCGTTTAAAAAGTGTTGAACTGAAAACTGACATTGAAAGAATCACATCAACTAACAAAAGATCATTTCAATCGCGTCGACAGTGTAACTGGACGGCTTTAGCAACGAGGCAGTCGAGGTTTAAAGCGAGTCTAATCCAGGCTACAGTGTTACAGCTGATCCTGATCTCCCCTGACGCTCCTAACACACAGGTAACTGTCAATTAGAAGCTTGTACAAGCAAACACATGCACCGTGGTGGTGTGTGGGCATCTGGTGGTTTCATTTCTCAGTGTATATGTGTGTGTGTGTGTGTGTGTGTGTGTGTGTGTGTGTGTGTGTGTGTGTGTGTGTGTGTGTGCGTGCTGCTGTGCTGTGGTGTGTTGGTCACTAACAGACCGATAGCTTAGTGGTACAACATTCCAGCATTAGTTTTAGATAAAGCGAGAAACTAAAAACATGCATTCTTAATGGAGTGTGTCTGTGTGTGTGTGTGTGTGTGTGTGTGTGTGTGTGTGTGTGTGTGTGTGTGTGTGTGTGTGTGGTGTACAAACCTGAGCAGGCCCTGCAGGACGTGGTTCTCTCTGAGCGCTGTGTGTGTAAACTCAGGCAGAACACACAGCAGGTTGGTTAGTAATCCACACACAGCTGACAGTAGGTGAGGGGTTACAACAGAGATGCACTCTGATCCTCCTACACACTCCTGAGGAACAAGTGATTCGGAGCTGTCTGAGTCACTCTGACCTGCAACAAAACACACACAACGCGACACAACTTCCCAACAGCACATTCAATACAGGACACACTGTTTAAAAAAAAAAAAAACATAATAAATCCATGTTTTACAGCAGTTCTCTTGAATTCACAAGTCCGACAAGCCGTTTCCATGGTCACCACTAATTCCCATGGAATCGCAGCCGGATAAACATTAAAAACATGAATAAACTTTAATAGTTACAATAAACAACATGTTAATGAGAAATGTCATGTGATGAAAGGAAGGAGTCTCCAGTGTCAAGGACTTTGAAATTCTTAAAAGGAGAACGTAAGGCGTGCTCCGTTTCTGTGTGTGTAGTAAGTGAGCGCAGGTGCGTGAAGATGTGTGTGTGTGTGTGTGTGTGTGTGTGTGTCTTTGTGTGTGTGCGTGTGAGACCTTGTGTGCCGAGTCTGTTGAATGAAGGCTCCTGTGCTGCTCCGGAGAAGGAAGAGACGACGGGAGAACGAGTGTCACTCAGGAGCTGGACGACAAATAGAACACACACACAATTACACACAATAATAAATAAATAAAACAAATAATAAATTATTGATTAACAGAGATAATATGATTATGATTTTTTTTTTTTAACACCGACTGACCAAAGTGCTGGAGGTGGAAATGGAGCCTGAGCCGTGTGTGTGATTTAACACAGAACCGTCTCTCCAGTGCCTACCAGACTCATCTACATGTACACACACACACACACACACACACACACACACACACACACAAAACTCACTTACAGTACCATGAAAAATTACAGTATTTGCCCCTTTCTCATTTTTTTTGCATATTTGTCACACTTGAATGATTCAGATCATCAAAATGTTATATTACACAAAGAAAACCCGAGTAAATATAAAATGCAGTTTTTAAATGGATTTCATTTATTAAGGGGGAAAAAGCTGCCCAAATCTGCCTGCCCTATATGGAAAAAGTAATTGCCCCCTAACCCTAATAACTGGTCATGCCACTTTTTTCCCATCAATTGTCTGCGATAACTAGCAATAAATCTTTCACTTCGCTGTGGAGGAATTTTGTCCCGCTCTTCTTTACAGAATTGGTTTAATTCAGCCACATTGTAGGGCTTTCGAGCATAAACAGCCTGCTTAAGAATCTCAGTCAGATTTAAGTCTGGACTCTGACAAGTCCCCTCCCAATTTTTATATGTTTTTTAACTATACAAAGGTGGACTTGCTGGTGTGTTGCAGATCACCGTCATGCTGCAAATCCCCGTCCGCTTGAGCTTAAGGTCACAAACTGATGGCTGGACATTCTCCTTCAGGATTTTTCTGGTAGAGCGCAGAATTCACGGTTCCAACAAATACGGGAAATCGTCCAGGACCTGAAGTTCCAAAGAAGCCCAAGACCACAACACTACTATTAGCTTTTTTTTTTTAACCCTTAATAAATGTAATCATGCCTCTGAGTGGCGCAGTGGTAAAGTTCTCGTCCTATCACCCGGAGATCCCTAGTTCGATTCCCGGGTGATGCTGTAGCCTCCCGGAGGCCTGGATAGAGCTGATTGGCCGAGCTCTCTCAGCGGGGAGCTCTCTCAGCCTACCAGCGCTCTTACATTAATCACGGCTCTACAGATCAAAGATGGGCGTCTGTGAGCTCATGCAAGCGGAAGGAGCGGATAGCGCCGTCCTCCGAGTGCGTTACATCACCCCCAACGGTGCGTGAGCGAGCTGTTGGCGTCACGTCGTTCAGAGAAAACACGTGATAGTCCCTCCCTGTCTGGTTGTAGTAGCCTTGATGTGGGAGCCCCCTAGTGGTGAGTGGGAATTGGATACAACTAAATTAGGGAGAAAACTGGGGGAAAATCCAGTATGAATTAATAAATTAATTCATAATTTTAAAAATTGCACTTTGTATTTACACAGGATATCTTTGTGTAACATTCAAATGTGTTTGATGGTCCAAATGCAAATTAGGCAAATACTTTTCACAGCACTATACAGTTGCACAAATGTACATCGTCAGGATCAGAGCTAAATCAGGCAAATAATTACAAACAGATCATTTGTTTTATTTTACTTAATTGATTAAATATTTAGAGAAAGAAAAACTGATGATCTCTGGATCGTGGACAGTCCTATGACGTAAGCAGGTTTAAAGGAAAGAAAGGCAGGGAAGTCTTAGATGCATAAACGAACGCATTAGACTTGTGTGCATACCAGCGGCGGTGCCGACCGGCCAGGGGGGCGTGGGAGCGTATCGAGCCGAGTAGCAGCTCCTCACCATCTGAGTCACGTGATCAAAGAAATGGCAGTGATAGAGGAGAGCCTGCAGGGCCGGGAGACCCACGAGTGACACCCCAGATCCTTCATCATGAACACATGGGCTCTGGAGAAGGAGAGAGAGATGGCAAGAGTGTGAGACAGAGAAAGAGAGAGATGACAAGCAGAGTGAAAGAGAGAAAGAAAGAGAGTGAGTGGGTGAGAAAGAGGAGTGACAAAAAGAAAGATGAGATTGTCTTTCTTAAGATGAGTCAGGAAAAAGAGATGAGATGAGTGAAATACAGAAGAAAAGACAAAAGTGAAGAGAAAGAGAAGAGAAAGAGAAAAGAGACATGGTATAGGTGAGCGACAGAAAGGCAGAGAGAAACAGAAAGAGTGATGCCAAAACATGAGAACAGACAAGGATAAATGGTGACAGACACATACAGTGACATACAGAAAAAAGGCAGAAAGAGAGAGAGAGAGAGAGAGAGACAGAGAGAGAGAGAGACAGAGAGAGAAAGAAAGAAGTTGAGACCATGATACCAATGTGAAAGAGAGTGATACCAAAGAGAGGCAGAGAGGATGAGAGACAGAAGAAGAGATAAATAGAGTGAAAGACAGACAAAAAATAGATAAAGAAAGTGTGAGACAAACAGCAAAAGAGACAGTGAGAGAGACAAAAAAAAAAAAAAAAAAAGAGATGAAGGGAGTGAGAATGAAATATAAAGGGAGCAAGAGACAGACAGAAAAAGAGATGGGGAGTGAGAGACTTACAAGAAGACAAAAAGGATTGACAGACAAAAAGAAAAAGGAGAGAGACAGAGAGATAAAGACAGAGAAAGGGAGAAACAGGAGAGAGAGACAGAGACAGTGTGTAATGGAAATAAATAAAACATAAGGTTGTGATTATGTACTGAATATGTTACTGAACCTAAAAGTCACAGTTTAGTCGTTCACACAGGACACAGCAGTGTGTGGTGCGTGTTTGGATGTGGACGATTCCAGCAGCGCAGGTGAAACACACTCGGCGTCCCTCACAATTCACTCTCCGAATGGCCGAAACTTTGCACAAGTGCCTCAGACAGCTCTTGTGTTCATTTCCAGCTCTGCTCTCTTACCTGCCAGAAGCAGTCTCGGGCCTCCTCGGTGTTGGCAGGCATCGGCATCACCAGCAGGTTTTGTAGAAGAAACGCTGCCTGAGTAAGGACAGAGAGAGGGGGAGACAAAAAAAAAAAAAAAAAAAAACAAGACTTCAGTCAGCAATGCTGCCACCTGGCTGCTAAAACCGACAGTGTCTGCAAAATGCAGCAGAACAACAAGTCAAATGATGCTCAGGAGTATGAAAAGCTTCCTTATACTGCAGCTTCTGCATATAAACAAGGATTAATGATAAAGGTTAAAAACACAAATGATTACTACAGATTAATATTAAAAAGACTAAAAAGACTAAAATCACCTGCCTAATATCGCCAGTCTCTCTTGTCTCACCAAAACAACTCTGAAGCACCGAGTCATGGACTCCACATTGAGCTCTGAAGGCGTGTTAGTAAGCAGCAGATCCTTTAACCCTGTAAGTTGTGGCCTCTATGGATCAGGCGCTCGATCGGATCTGAGAGCTGGGGGATTTCTAGGCGCTGTGAACACTTAACCTTCCTCACACCACCCCTAAATGATTTTGCAGTGCTCGAGGTGCTGGTGTGGTGCTAATACTGGTCGCTGCCATCAGGGAACTCTTGGGCTGTAAAATTTCTGGTAGGTGTTATGTGTCAAAGTAACATCCAGATGAATGCCGGGACGCAGGGTCTTTCAGCAGAACGTCGCCCAGAGCATCACACTGCCTTCTTCACATAGTGCATCCTGAAGCTATTTATTATCCAGGTAAGCAACAAACAAGCAGCTTTCCACATGATGTAAAATATGTGTATTTTTTATTTATAGCAGTAAAAAAATTGTTGGGAAACTGTTGCCTCGGCCAGAGTTGGGAAGCACTCGGCACTTCATTATTTTTTTTGTGATGATGGTTTTAACCCTTTTTTATTCTCTCTAGAGAAAGGCTCGAGCTGTTTTTTAGGGGTTCTGCTACAGGTGATTGAGTTGAGTGAGTGTCGACTTACAAGATTTAGCTGCTGCCCTTTCGAGATACGTAACG
>JAQMYJ010000019.1:15048012-15050512 GCA_030014305.1 Clarias laeviceps | reverse complement strand
TGAGTCTGCTGCCAAGAACACTTTGTATTTCATTATTTATCAAACGCTAACTCATTCTCTTTGGTCTATCCTTATGACTCGAGAAAGTCCTTTTTAAACCTGCGTTCGGCGTCAACAGCGCGGGAAAGAACCCTTCCGTGGAAAACAAAACAAGCTCTGCCCCACGCGACGCTTGATCGTTTTCGCATTATTATCTCGCAGTACGTTTCATGTGGAAGCACATTAGAAGAAAATGCGACTAGCTTTTATAATACAGAATCTTTCAGCAGTGTGTGCATTAATCTCACAGCTACCACGGCCAAGTCAAAACACATTTGATGAAAAATTCATGACATATTTAGGAAGGACGCCTAAATAGTAATGACATAAGGGGACGATTATCTGCTGCCGCTGTTTTCAGTTCCCTTATAGGGATGGTTCGGGTTTTTTCCAAAAAAAAAAACTGTTTTACATCTAATCTGTGGTGCGTATAAGTACATTACAATAAGCCACGGTTGTTATAAATTGTCCCGCTCTGCACAGCCACCGTGAAGTCTGTCACCCCGAGACATGACACAATGTGAGAAATCAGGGTCAGATTCCACAACCATCGTTCAGTGTAAAAATGTGTTTGAAAGTTCAGCTGAGACAGTACGACACTTCTGAGGTCCTCCTGAGCTAAAGCGTGTTGGTATCTTTCAAAGTCACGGTGCATTTGGTAACGATTAGCAATTAGCAAACTGCGATTCTATAAGTATCACAATGTTATAAATATCTTGAGCTCTGGGGACAAAACTTTAAGATCAGTGTGCAAAGGAGGAAAATTTATAACTGGTGTGACTCGAGCATGGCACACTGACCTAGTACGGAGTGTTCACAGTACACAAATGTACCAGCATTTTGGGTCAAATGTTCTGGAGTCTGTGTTCAAGTCTTTACCGTGAAAGCTACGGTGGCAGAGAAGTGCAAAACAAAATAACAAAACCGAAAAAGCAAGAAAACAACCAAAAACAAAATTAAAAAATGAAAAACAAAGTGACAAATCCAAAAACAAAGTAACGAATTCAAAAGCAAAACAACAAATCCAAGTAAATAACAAATGTAAATAACAAATGTTGTTGTTGGTCTTTCGGCTGCTCCCGGCAAGGGGTCGCCACAGCGGAATATCCAGTCCGCACTACAACTTGGCACAGGTTTTACGCCGGATGCCCTTCCTGACGCAACCCTCCCATTTTATCCGGGCTTGGGACCGGCACTGCCTCCAGTGGCTGGGGTTTGGGCACTGGCTGGGAATCGAACCCGGGCCTTCCGCATGGCAGGTGAAACAAATCCAAAAAGAAAATAAATACAAATACAAAATAACAAATCCAAAAACAAAATAACAAATACAAAAACAAAATAACAAATACAAAAAAATTCAATAAATTCAAAAAAATTTAATAAAATAAACTAAATTCAAAAACAAAATAAATACAAAAAGAAAATAAATTGAAAAACTAAATAAATCCAAAAACAAAATAAATCCAAAAGCAAAATAACAAATAAAAAAAATGTATTCAAAAACAAAATAACAAATCCAAAAAGAAAATAACAAAACACCAAATCAGTAAACACGACAATTCAGGCAAACCGGAAAAGGAATGTACAGTTTGCAAATGAAAGTCTTACATGAAAGACATGCCACTTAAGATCAGCAGTAAGAATTTTGTCGCAAACTACACTTACCTTTTCCGGTTTATCTGAATTGTCGCTGTGTTTTCTGATTTATTTGATCATTTTCGGTTTTGTTATTTTGTTTTCGGTTTTGTTATTTAGTTTTGCACCCTTAGTTCCAGACCTAATGAACCAGCACAAAGATGCAGTTTTATTAGAGACTCTAAATACTTCCATCAGTCGTGCTGGATGAGGCTGTGCACTAAATGCTGTATAAAATACAGTAGTTACCCAATTGGAATGGTTATTACCGTCGCGCTCACCGCCGTGTAAAAACCAGAGCGACCAAAATAAATCAGTTGCATTTCAAAGTCATTCATAAAATGGTCACCAGGTGGCGCAAAGTGACATTTTCACTCGTCGCAGTAAATACAATAGTGATGGTAATCTCCACATGCGTACTTTACACAAATCTGAACCAGAGCTATTGATATGTACTGTACAATAATGAGTAAAAAAAATAAACATTGGTTAAATGTTGTTTAGATCAAGTTCACTAGCTGACAATTAGATTTGTACAAAGTATAAACTGTTATATAGCGTTTCTCTGCATCTGTTTATTGTTATTTAAGTTCTGTGTTATTTCAGGTACTTTAAACACATTGTTGGGTTGCTCATGTTGGGTCATATGAGATGTAGTTTACAAATTAACACCTGGTTGGAATATTTTGACCCAACAATGATTTATTCATTATTCTCTCGTTGCATCTGAACTGAGTCGTTTACATAAATCACTGATCAATAGCTCATCATATCAATTTATTCATACAGATGTTCCTGTTTTACATGGAAATTTACAGGCTTATTT
>JAQMYJ010000019.1:14987953-15025491 GCA_030014305.1 Clarias laeviceps | reverse complement strand
TAATTATTTTTATGTATTTATTTTTTTGGGCTGTGGAATGAATAATTTGAGTTTCCATTATTTCTTATAGGAAAATTCGATTTGGTTTACGAGTGTTTTGGAATACGACCCAATTTCGGAACGAATTATGCTCGTAATCCAAGGTTTCACTGTATTTTTCATTCAAGATTTCTTGACACTCTGACATACTGTAATGCAAATGCAGGGACTTGAACTCTCACTTTACGTACTCTTGCACAGCAGAGAAACACTAAATATTTAAGGAGGGTAAAAAAAAAATAAAAAAAACAATGACTGTGTGTCCAGGTACAAGAGTGAAATTATTCTAAAAAGAGTTTATTCTTACCCAGCATTGACCTGTGGCACAGACAATGTGAAAAAACAACTGCTAAGTGATACAAAGTGATGTTACTGCAAAGAACCTACAAAAGCTATTAACACCAACCGTGATATAACCAAATGCCATGAGTGTGTGAGATATTTGCTAATCGAATGCATCTGAAAAACAGTTCACACAACAAAAAAAAAAAAAAAAAGAGCTAAAAACGTGCTGCTCCAGCGACAATTAGCGTTTATAAACAAACACTGAAAATCAAAGTTGACAAAACTTCTTTAAAAAAATAAAATAAAATGCACTGTGGTTTTTATACTACTGTTTTAACACCACTCTCACTGTCAGAACAGCCAGTTGTGACATCATTCACGCAATTAATATTAATAACAGGTGATAAAAATGATCTGAATTTAGAAAACACTTTTGGAAATTGTTGGCGAGTTGACATTATGTGACTTATAAGGATTTACGCCACAAGCATATTGAAATCTTCACCCTGATTGGTCAAAAGATGTTGATTTATTTTTCTATAACAGCAACTCTGACACTTGTGTGGAAAAGATGCAACTGTGTTTTAGAAAGGTTAAATTAGTTGCCTGCACCAGGCAAAGAAAACAACTAAGGAGCTTGCTGAAAGTATTGGAACGGAGTTAAAAAAATGTCTAACACATTAGTGAACCTTGGAAGGATAGTGCTGATCCATCAATTTTGCAAAAGAAATGTAATCCAAAATAAAAAGAACCATGAACGCCTGACCCTGAACACGGATCACTTAAATGGGGGAAAAAGTTAAAACTCATCAGTAGAAATCATAGCTACATTTGATAGTGAAGGTAAGAGCATTGCAACATACATAACGTAATTTAGTGAGAACTCACTAAACAGTTTTGTGGACATGTAAGGGAAAAACAAATCACTTGTTAGTGAGACTAATCAGGATAAATTAATCAATTTGACACCAAGCCTAAAGTTTGGCCTCTGAGGGAATAGAAAAAAGGTCATGTGGTCTGATGAATTCAGACTGAGCCTATTCCTGAGCAATGGGTGTGTCTGAGAAAAAATTTATCCAGTTATATATCGCGATTCTTTGGTATGGCATATTATGTATCGTCACACTGAATCCAAACTGGATTTTTTTTTAAATAAATTTTGAATTTATATATTTTTGCATTTGTGTAAAATAGTGTCATTCCACTATGATCCTACAGGTGGCACTACAAACTATTCACACACTGGCAAGCACCACTGAGCCGGTGTTGTAGGAGCAAATTATTTGCAAAGTTTGTTTACGACCATAACGAAATCTGAGGGGAAAAAAATTTAATATCGAATCAAGATTTTTCTACAATCATGATACTTACAGAATCACAATGCAAATCGAATTGGCACCAAGGTGTCCTGATATTATCGTATCGTGTGATCCCTGGTGATTGCCAACCCTACTAAAAATAGCATGAATAGCATCATGAATAAAATCATGCATAGTGCTACTGACAATCCTCTGCAGGCATGCAGAGTTATGATCTGATCCTGCTTCAATGTTCAGTTTATGTAGCAATAAAATTAAGTCAGCTGATGACCTGAAGGTACAGAATGATAAGGTTATCCAATCATATTCCAGCACTAAAGGTTTGAAAGAGTGGATCTGGGAGCATGAAGAATATTTTTTTTTTTTACAGATGAACTAGCCACCACAGAGTCCTGACTTTTATCCTTTTAAAAAGTCTAGAAAGACTTCATGGAGTGGTTTATGTGAAATCCTTAAGACAGAGGATTTTGAGCCTTTTTGGCTTTTTAGTAAAATATCAAGCTGTTTCTTTTAATTTATTCACTTCAAAAGAAAGAGTCTGGTGAGGAAATGACTGTTTTATTGTCTTTCATTAATATATTTTAAAATGTAATCAGTGACAAACCGATGTACTATAAAAGAAATAAAACATTTCAGGACAGGAAATGAGCAACTCCGGGATATTAATTGTGACTCCACATTGCATCGGAGCATTTTCACATGAAACCATGCTAAAAGGAAACAAAAAAAATACCATGTGGAAACAAAAGGATGAGTTGTGGCCCTCTGTACCGATCAACTGCAGCTAAACCCATTTTTCTTATTAACGTTAAAACAATGGCACTAGAAATTCTGTGCACCCTTTCTCTATGAAATAAGTAGACAGACTTTCCTCAGCATGCTGTACGTACGTGCATCAGGACACAGCCATGCATTAATTATTTATAGCCATTACTAATTCTATGCCTTCTCACCTTCTCCACAGGTAGGAGTGTTTGCAGAAGGCGAATGGTGAAGACAGAAGTCCCCATGTAGGACATGCGATGGTGAATCAGAGTTGAGTCAGGTTGCTCTGATGATGCCACGTGACGGTGATGGCACATGATGTCTCCCAGCTTTTCTATACACCCCTGCAGCTTCTCTCTCTGTGGGGGGAAAGAGAGAGAGAGAGAGAGAGAGAGAGAGAGAGAGAGAGAGAGAGAGAGAGGGGGAAAAAAAAGTTGCTAAGCGTTTTTTTTTTTTTTTAAGTTTGAGTCAATGGTGACAGAAAACCAGCAGGGGGCAGCAACACATTTCAAAGTGAGTTTTAGTGAACGCGAGCTCTGTTTTGCAAAGAGTGCATTAAAAATAAATGAAGGAGAGGTTCGAGCTTTGCAGAAAAATCTATTCAGCACTATTTTAAGTGTACTGTGTACCAAGAGGTGCAATTTAATACAAAAAAATGCTTTCCAAATGAATAGACTAAGCTTAAAATGAATTATTCAATGACTAATTTAAGCAAATGAGACACCCCTGATATTATCAGTCATGCTCTTGTAACATGAACAAATTTAAAGCACTTGCCAGTTCGTTGGCGGTGATGCTGCACTCGTCCCAGAGCTCGTTCTGGGACACGATGACCCTCAGCAACGCGAGGATATCCGACAGCAGCTCCAGCGCCTTCTGGAAAACCTTCATCTTCTCTGAAACATCCGCAAGAAGACACAAGAGAGCAGGATGAGTAGTCGGAGTGGGGGGAAGGAACATTTCTGAAGCTGAAGTTTGAGGACTCTCACTTTTCCTGAGGAGTTTAAAAAGGAAGGAAAAACATCTGGAGGCTCTCACAGTAAAGTGAGAGAAGACTCTTACCTGTCCCGAGGAGAGGAAGTGTGTGCTGTAGGGTCTCCATACAAAATCTGGCCATGTTCCACTGCTGCAGCCGGAGCTCTGGCGGATCCTCACCCTCCGGCTCCAGGTTGGGCCCGAGGGGAAATTCTCTCTGAGAGCTGCTGCTGCTGCTGCTGCACGCACCGAGTCAAAGAGAATCTGTAATCACCCGCTACAGGCACGGTGTTAAAAAAAATCACAGCCGGTTTCTGTAATATTTTTTTTGTAAACAAAGCAAAAACTAAACTGTAATGAATTCTTTTACGTTGCTTTATACAAAGACGTTGGATTTGATTCCAAGTCTTTTAGGAAGCGAGAGACTTTCTTTTGTGTAAATGGAGGAGGCTGGGATAATGAGGGGTGTTCAAGTCAAGCTGGGACTTTTGATTGTGAAGAACAGCAGAAATCCCTTCATTTCTCTATATAATACCCTGCTACACCAATGCACTTATATCAGAGTTTCGCTAGTGCTTAGATGAAATGCTTGCCTCCTTTGATGGCCCAAACATGTGGAAATGGCTTGGAGCAAAGACAGGACGGTGTATGGTAGATGGAATAAGCCATATATTTTCAGTTGAGTTCCTGTAATATGCAAGTGGTGCTAGTGAACGACAAAATGTGTCTCTTCTGCAAGTTGCAGACAAGTTATCTGTTGATTTTCAACGATCAGGCGTTTCACTCGCTGAATGTTCATGGAAATGACTGCAGTGGGCTCTGAGACACCGCCGGTATCGTCGTTTTCTCAACATCGATTTCTTTTGCACCATTCAAATGCTTTATCTTCATATTTATCTTCACCATATGTCTTCTTTATAATGTTAATGTATGTTTTACACCTTCATTCACAAGGAATTTCAAGTCCAGGTTTGACTTGAACGACCCTTATATAATAGTGAGGTATGTAATTTCTTAAAACAAAGATACAGTATATGATTAATGTTTATTTCAGCCCAGCTAAAAAAAAATTTTTTAAAGCTGCTTAACTCGACTTTTACAAATTGTTATTAGTCTGTATAACATGATGCAACAATAGTAAAACGATTTAATCGGAACCTGGTGGAGGCGGCATCGCCGTCCTGTCCGTCCCCTCGGACTCTCATCCCAGGACGTCCTAGAACAGAAGGGCGGGGGGATATGTCTTCTGGGGTCGAAACCCCTGACCTTTGGGTCCCTCTTACCTCCTGAGGATACGATGTTGAGGAGTTCTGAGAGTTTGGATCTACAAGGAACAGAGAGAGAGATATTCAGTCCCATTCACAAAGCTCGTCTTTCATAATGTCCATTAAACTTGGCCATTTAGAGGCATGGGTCCTTTCTAGGAATTATTGAAATTTGAGTAAAAGTGAACATACAATATTTTCATGTACATTACTAGCTATAAGAATAGCTCCCTAACATAAGTACTGGTGACAGAAATCGAATAAAAATCAGGTAATACGGAAAGTACTAATAAGTGAGAAAACACTTGCAGAGTTGTGGAGAGGTGTGTGTTAAGTCTGGTGTGTTATACCGTGCTTGGCTGAGCAGAAGCTGGGATCTCTGTGAAAGCGCAGCCGACTTTTCAAGCTTCCACAGAGCTGCTGAAGGCAGGCCAGAGCGTGGAGAGCCAGCGAGGTGGAATCATTCTCTGGGCTCACACTGAGAAGCTGCATCAGATTCTGGGGAGAAGAAAATGGAAAAAAAAAAAAAAAAAAAAAAAAAAAAACACACACGTACACAAAAATCATGTCTAGTAGTAATAAACCAAGTAAATCAATAATCCAGTATTTTCTCTCAGTGAATAACTCTTAACCGTCAAACCCCTGCTGCAGTGTTCTATAGCATTTACAGTCACCCTGTCGAAAAATGGCAAGCTGTAAGCAGAAAACACTCGTACTGGATGTCAGTCAGAGTGGAGGTGCGGCTTCTGTGCCCGTCAGTCAGAGTGGAGGTGCGGCTTCTGTGCCCGTCAGTCAGGGTGGAGGTGCGGCTTCTGTGCCCGTCAGTCAGGGTCGAGGTGCGGCTTCTGTGCCCGTCAGTCAGGGTGGAGGTGCGGCTTCTGTGCCCGTCAGTCAGGGTGGAGGTGCGGCTTCTGTGCCCCTCAACTCTGTGTTTGTCAGGAAAAATGCATGTCATCTCTGCTAGGGCTTTGTAGAGAAGGAGGTGTGGCCTAAGTGGATATCAGCCCAAGAAAACAAATTGTGGTAGGTTGTCCAAACAAAGGAGGCGTGGTCTCTGCATCTGTCAGACCTAGTGAAGGAGGTGTTATGTATACAAATGGCTTACTTGCACTATACTTGGCCGCTGCAGGAATATTTCCGCTGGAAAATCCTGCATGATGACGTCTCGCAGAAGCTCGCAGGTGGTCCGTACTAAATCTGGATTTCCGCTTCTCAAAGAACTGTGCATTAAACAAGAATAAGGTCAGACAGTTCAAACACAATCCTTGAACATTATAATAAATATGAGTTAATTTATTCTAGACAGTAAGACAGCAATGATGAGCTGAGAGCACACATACCTTTCATTCGACGATAAAATATGTCTGTCAGTTGCAGTCAAAGACAACCAAGGGAAGATTGAAAACGTTAAGCATCTTACAGAAGTGTTCACTGCAAAGCAAAGGATAAATACAAGGGTGAGTCAAAAATTATCACGATCAGGAAAAAGGTTCAACAATCAACAGTGCTCGTTACAGTGAGATGCTTATTGAAGAGCTGACGCTCAAACTTCGGATTAAATGCAGAGGACTGCTATCCAGGGGCGTTGCACTTGGTTTAAGGTGTCCTCCCTATAGTCCTGATGTTGCTCCATCAGACTTTCACTGAAAGCAGCCCTACCAGGATTAAGATTCAAGATAGCAGTGCATTTGTGAATTTTTAATGAAGAAGTATTTTTAAAAAATCATGTATTTGTTTTTTCTAAAAGTTAAAATTAAAATAAATGTTATAGCTAGAGTGCAGATCATTTTTGAACTCATGCCGATCATGGGCATCTGTAAGCTCACGCAAGTGAAAGGAGCGGATAGCACCATCCTCCGGGTGTGTAATTTGTCACCATTGCTCCAAGGAGCAATTCCAAAAGATGCATTCATGTCTTCATGTTTCTCAGAGGAA
Organism: Clarias laeviceps; assembly: GCA_030014305.1. Taxonomy (NCBI): domain Eukaryota; kingdom Metazoa; phylum Chordata; class Actinopteri; order Siluriformes; family Clariidae; genus Clarias; species Clarias laeviceps. The sequence goes on along the minus strand of JAQMYJ010000019.1, from coordinate 15,018,908 downwards.
ACACATGATAGCCTTCGTCTTCGTGGTTGTTAGTTGTAGCCCAGATGAGAGAGTGCCCAAGAACTGGCTATGACTAAATTGGGAAGAAAATCAGGACAAAGAAGAAGAAATTTATCAAAAAAAAAAAGGATAGGAAACCTAAACTAACCTGAAAAGGCTAAAAGAAGAAAAAAAAAAAAAAAAAAAAATTCTTGAACTTCTGTTAAATTTTCCGAAGGATTAAATGCTTCACAGCGGGGAAAAAAAACACTATGCACATGTCAAAAAGTTGTATTGTATTTAAAGCATTTAAACACAAGCTTATCATATAAAATATGCGTCTATGTAAACGATGAAATCTATAATCGGAATGATTCCAATTGGATCAACGAAATATTATCAATGTAAACGTTTGGGATGGGAGTAACAAGGGACCACACACACATGTGTACAATTGGAAGCAGCAGCAGTGCAGGTTAATGTTATATTTTTACCAAACATTTTGTATTTATAATTTTTATATGCATATTTTGGAGTTGTGGAACAAATCATCAGTTTCCATTATTTCTTATGGGGGAAATTTGATTTTATATATGAGTGCTTTTATATACGATTGCTTTGATATACAAGCACACTTCCGGAACGAATTATGCCCGCAATCCAAGGTTTAACTGTAAAGCGTATAGCAATAAATTTAGTATTAAAATATTCATTGTTAAAAAATTGCATTACAACTCTAAACAAACTATGTAAATAATTTGCCTGCTTGCCCCACATAGGATGCAGTGCTTGTTTTGTCTGAAGTCCTGATATTGAACAGTATTTGAAAAGATTTTGTAAATCCGGGCTCTTGAGGCACGGCTCTTAACCCTCAGCTGGTCAGATGTACAATATATTCATTTACTCATTCATCTTCTATACTGCTTATTCTGTACAGGGTCACAAGGGGGGTACACACTGGACAGGGTGCTGCTTTTGAGTCCAAGAAGCAAAATGCACAATCTTAAGACGTTTTCATTACATCCTTTCTGTTATTCATACTTATACATACAGGATTACAAAGGATCTCTGCCATAAGATCACCTCAAATGCGAACAAACTTTTGAAGTGACTTTTGAAGTCACTGTGGTGATAAATGAATCACACAAAGATCTGAGATACATAACTGAATCAATTTTCCCCACGTCTAGTAAATCTCGCTCTGGTGCTCATGGCAAAACTTTTGCGAACAGTACAGAGCAAGGCTAAACGTGAAATGCGAAAGAGCCGTGGGTTTAAAAAAATAAAAATAATAAAAATGTTCATCCACAAATTACAGTGAAAGTCACCCAGCATGTAAACATCATCAAAAGAATCCTCCAGTCTCAGCCAACGGCAAATGGCACCATCCAAACACTTCAGAGCTGCGCGCAGGAGTAAATAATAGATAAGGTGCAGAAAACAGTAGTGGGGATAGATCTGACAATCCCAAGTAACTGTGACATCCAAAGGGAGAGGCTGGAGAAATACCAGCAACTGAAAGACAAACTGAGGAGAATGTGGAAGGTTAAAAACAAAGATATCTCAGTGCTGATGTGAAACGGGGGGCTTTAACTCTTGTGAAATATTGTGTTATTGTAGAATCTGTTGAAGAGTGCAAAGAACTGCATAAACACAGCATCGAACCCTGAAGAAAAACCAATACAATTATGACAAGAACACAGACAATATAGCCAGAGTCTAGGATTTAACTAGGAACCCTGGAGCGGTAACGTGACAAAGTCTGGGTTTGCCTTAAATGTGCATTCGCACCATTATCAGAAGTTAAAATAATATATAAATTCACTCATTCGTTGTCTATACAGAAAATCCCGTGCAGGGTAGTGGTCTATCCTAGGGAACTTGGAGCACAATGCAGGTACACCTTGGATGGGGTGCCAACCAATCGCAAGGCACAAGCACACACATTCACACACCCAATAACACATTATGGGCAATCTTGAAACGCCAGTCAACCTTCTGTGGATGACTTTGGACCGTGGAAATGTAAACCAGGAATCCTGCGTACCTGGAGGAAATCTACCAAGCACAGGTAGAACATGCAAACTCCAAAATCCTTTAAAAGGATATTTTAGTTTATTTGATATTTCTCTTAATTCTATATTACAGAGATCCAACCTACTAACCCACCCCGCTGTCTACCCATATGTGAAGAGTAAGATTTAGTAATAATAAGATTAAGTCAATACTGGTATAATTATATATACACTGTATTTATACCAGAATTGCCTCCTATATATTTATTTATTTAAAAAATGCTCTGTTTTTTAAGTGCTACGTGTTTTGTTTATACACCAAAGAATGTTTAGTTCTTAATTTTTTAGCACAGAAACAGCACAAATTCATAAGATCATGTGGTTTTCTGGTTGTTTTGGTTGTTTCTGTGACCAAATAATAATAATAAGTGCATTTTGTGAGTTGTACATTTTTGTGACGTCAATTTATGTTTTTAATTAATGATAACTTAAACTTAACTTAAAGCCTTCTTTTTATAAACATTCGTTGACCAATGCTGTGTTGCTAGCACGGATCCATGCTGAGTTTTAAGGGGTTTTTCAAAGAAGAGTACATTCACCATGTGAAATTGTGTTTTTCTGCAGTGTGTGCGCGACCGTCAGTACGCACTTCTTATACTTTTCTACGGCTGGCATCTACAGTAACAGAACAAACAGGTACAGGAAGAGGAACAGTGGTGTGAGAGGGAATGGCCTGCTACTAGTTAATCGATCGCGGATGCCATTTTTCTCCTCATTTTGAAACACCTAGGACGTTACATTTACCAGGGATGCTTAACTAGGAAGTCCATTTCTTCACTGCTCAACTGGTTAACTCATGACCTCATCGACGGCCATGTTAGATTTAGTGTTCTTCCTAAGGTATGAATTTTTGTCAATTTCATATACAAAAAAATTTAAAAAAAAGGGTTCACACTCGTCTACTCTCAGCAAAGACTGCATACTTTTTTTGGCTCAGCCTTTCCCTACAGACACACTCTCTCAACACCATAACTGAAACCTCATCCTAAAAAAAATATCTTTTACTTAGAGGGATTTGATCTTTTTGTTTCCTTTTGCCTTTTCGGTTATATATATGCGGGGTCTGCCTTCAGTAAAGAGAGCGCTTGCAAACATAAGACAGTTCGTAAGGCTGTTCAACTGCCATATGTTGGCGAACTTTTTGCAACTGCTCGTTATTGAACGCAGATTTGGGATCATGTGCGTTTCTGTACTTTGAGCTCTGTCCAAAGATGAGCAGTTGGAGATTATTAAGAGATTCATTTAACACTTCATTTGTATTTTCTGATCATTAGTCAAATAGCGCTGACAACTGACAAGAAAACTAAATGGACAAAATCGTTTTTCTCACTTCTTGCCCATCCAAACCTTTCCTTTCTCTACATCAGGTGCCATCAACAAAAAGAGCGAGTTGACCAGTAAAAGGTGACATTTACAGCATTTGGCAGACACCCTTATTCAGGGCGATGTAAATTTTTATCTTACAAACAGGAGTAACTCTGTGATGACATGGTTTGAACCTGGGCCATTCCGATCAGTAGTCCAACACCTTAACCAGTGAGCTACTCTTGCTCTATTAAAGTTCCCTGGTCCTGTCTCACATTGAGGTACTCATCATCATCATCATCATCAAATAAGACGGCTAACTAACTTTCTTGTGTCCATGGCTTCAGTTTAAACCAACGTAGCTACATGATTTCACCTGGTTAACTTATAAAAATGGTTACATTTTGGAGTTGTTTATCTGGAGCCCTGATATTGAACAGGATTTAAAAAAATTTTTTTTTTTAATCCGGGCTCTTGAGCACGACCCTTAACCCTCAGCTGTTCAGATGATTATTCATTCACTCTTTGATCTTCTATACCCCATATTCTGTCACACAGAGATTTTGGGCACAAGGCAGGACACACACTAGACAGGGTGCTGCTTTTGAGTCCAGGGAGCAAAATTCACAACTTTAAGACATTTCCATTACATCCTTTCTGTTATTCTTACCAGCTAAATGGCTGTAACAGCAATAAGCCAGTCTGACTGGAAATCAAGGCAAGGAAGAAGAATAAAAACCCTGCACACACTATCAGTACAGAGACATGCTGGATGCACTCTATTTGCTTTGTGTCGTGTGCTCGCTCTGTTCTATCTCTATTTCCCTGCAGACTCGCCCGAGGAAGTGCGCCTGAGGCCTGCCCGTCCTGCGCTGAACCTCGAGTGCTGCCGCATGCTTTGAGCAAACCTCACTAAAGACCGTCGCTGAGATTTGCCACCTGTCACTGACATGCTCGAGAAGCCACCTCTCACGTCCTAAAGCTCCTCCGGGGCTTTTACTCTGTTGCACGAGAAACACCACTTTCTTTGATTTTTGTCAGTTTAAAAAAAAAAAAAAAAAAAAAAGATAACAGTTTTGTCTAGAAAAGTTCAAGCCATGCTGTTTACTCAGCAAGGATAAAAATGGATCACTGTAATTTATACATGCCATTTATTTATCGTCACACCACATTTTGGAACTATTTTACATGTCATAATTATCATATCTATAAAATAAATACATCAGTGGTGGACAGATCTATAAAATGTGTAATAAATAAATAAATAATAATAAATAAAGCACTTGGGGAGGTTCTGCTAGATGAAACTAATCAACAACTGGGGAATGTAATATGGTTACTCCAATATTATACAATATAATACTATTTTCCCATAATGCCAGCAGTCAAATGAATCAATTCCTATACAATGAGTTGTGTGTAGTGTTGTAAAACAACCATGAAAGACTTTATCATCATTTCGTAAGTCAATATGAGGTTTCTCGGAGGAAACGTACCTGACACGCTGGGCGTTGGTGCGGCATCTGTTGGCCTCGGCGCATTTTGCTGGAAATATCCTCTAAGTGACATCTCCTCCACTGAGAATATTAAAAAAGCTTCAGTAAGGAGCCATAAATCAATTTTATACCGGCATGGTGAATGAGAGGTGCCGCTGGTACCCTTTGATAGGGTGGCGCTCTTGGAGGACGTTCTTTTATGCGGCGCTGCAAATCAACATAATGGCACACGCTGTGTCGTGCATTAGAAGCTTACTGGGCTGAAAAGAAGAGCTCGGATGTCGGTCGGAGGAAGTGTCCGCTGGGTGAGTGTGAAGGTGGAAGAGCCGGTCGAGAATCGTCTCTGTGATGCCTCGAAGCTGGGGGTCAACGTTGGACGAGAGCTGGGTTAGGAAGTCCACTGCCCCTACGTCTCTTAACATATGTGCACCGGTTGGATGCTTTAACATATAAGGAAAGAAACAAAAACAAAAATGAAGGTAGCATGATAAATAAGCAGCTGTTAGGTTGTATTTATCTGTTAAACTCAATTTTAAAGGCAGGGCTGTACACGATGCAGTATAAACTGCATATCCTTACTGGTCATGTGTGAGAACAATGACCAGTCATGAGGAGAACAAGAACATTTTTAACTACACAAAGTCGTACAGAAGATTGAACTGCTGCACAATTAATTACATTAAATAAATAAATAAATACTGTATACACTGTCTCAGTCGAGACTTTATGTAGTTTGTGTACAAGTTAATTATTAGTTGTTGTGGTTTTTTTTCTTTTTATTTTGAGGAGATAAATACTCATAAGATTGTTTGTACCCAGATAAATACATCTGAATACAAAATGGCACTTTTAAGTTAAATATTGCAACTTTGCGAAACTGCAATGTGTCAAATTTATCCCAATCCCAATGGGAACAAATGTTTTACTGCGGCAGGCTGTAAAGTGCCTAATGAGACAATATAAAAATGGGTTGTTTATGTAACAACCTCAGCAGCAACCTCATTTCCCTCTCGTCTGTTTCAACTGCTCAGTATTCAGTAGACTAATCACCAGCCTGATCAAATCATCACCTGCACCTTTTTCTCATTAGTTCATGCCTTAAGCCTTAAGTTAGCTGTTTTTATTAATGCCTTAATGATTCATAGGTCACTGTATGGCTTAACAAACAAAAAATATTCATCAGAAACTGCTCAGGTACAGGGACTGGACTGTAATTGAGAGCCAAAAAAAAATCCTTTAGGAAACCTGGAGAATTATTCCTCAACACTACATTAAAAATACAAGAAAGTCTAGCTCTTTCAAAGAAAAATATGAAAAAATAAGGGGTAGCTCAAAACTTTTGTGCAGTACAAGAAAAAAAAAATCCTCCAATGCAATGTGGCAGGGATGAGTGACACTGTCTCTATGATGTATAAGACTAAGATTTATTCAATAACCACAGTAATTGTGGTGGAGCCCATGGACACATTGCAAAGTCAAGAATATTAATTTTACTGAATGAAATCTGAGTGCATAACAAAATATTCCCTGGCAGATTTAAGGTCCAGGTTGTATTGTAGTTTGTGTGATCGTTTGTGCTACACTACCGTAGCGAGTGTGTTAATGAGCTGCAGCACATCTTCCTGCAGCGGGACTTCGGGGAAGTTAAACCAGTGCAGCAGGTTGATGAAGAGCTGTCTCTCCTGAACGAGATCAGCCGGGTAGATGAGCCTGAGCTGTAGCTTGGAGACAATGTTCCTCAGGGAGCGAACTCGGATCTCCACTAACGAGTGAGCTGGGGGAAAAAATATAACAACAGTAATAATAATAATAATAATAATAATTATAATTATAATTATAATAATAATAATAATAATAATAATAACAAACAACAGCAAGAAAAATCCACAGAGAATGCCCTGGAGAACGATCGCTTACTATTACATGACGTCCCGACACTAACATGGGCATTTCACACTGACAGATGGTTTGCAAGACTGCCTATCGTTAATAGTAACCTTTGCTCTGAAACACTTTAAATATCTAAAATATGTGAAATGCAATTCTTGAGCTTTGTTATTTTGGTGATGTATTTTTATACCTTCTTTAAAACGTTAGCAGTAACTGCTGTACTCACCTCAAACTATTTTTTGCCCACTATTATCATTACATTAATGAGAACACTAAGAAGCAGTGGAGGAAGTCAATATGTTGCACTTTGTGTGCCAGAATGCAGTGCGGCTGTACATCGGAGCTATGCTGATGTTAGAGATCTATGAGTTGATGAGCATGATGGCATTGAACCCTGTATTGCTTTTTTTAAAGGTGTACTGTACACCTTTTAAAAGTGTACACGTTGGGAAGCGAGAGAACTGATCAGTCTACAGGACTGAACTAATGCTACACTCTCTTTACATAGCGTGACACGAGGACTAAATCCTAAAGAAAAAATAAACTTGTCATTCTCGTCATTAAAAGTCATGCTTTCATTATAAACATCTTGTATGCAAGGGGCATTCAAGTCAAACCAGGACTTTGCAACCTTGTGATTGTGCAGAAAAACAGAACACCTTTATTTCTCTATAAAATGCCCAGACTTCCTAATCAGTTTTGCCTGACATTTGCCTCAAAGCAAAAAAGTCCTGCTTTGACTTGAACACCCCTCATATATTACAGACATATGAATAAGGTAGATGAATAAGGTATATGAATATTAATATTATTAAGTGTGATCTTGGAATAGATGGAATACAATACCATCTAACAAAACACCAGAATTTTTAATGACATCACAGACTTTTCAATAAAATCACATTTTTCCTGTTTCAATTATTATTTCCAATAAATACAATTTTTTTTGCATGCCTCTGAATTATGTTTGGGTGCCAATCATTTTGCTACCTACGTTTTTGCACAAAAAAAAAAAAAAAAAGGATTGGGGAGAATGGAACCTATACCAGGCACTTAGGGCGCTAGGTGACATACACCCTGGACAGGGTGCCAATCTAATCTGCATAAGTACCCTACGGAAACCCAACAAGCAATGGAAGGACATGCAAACTCCGCGCACACAGACTCAAGCCAAGAATCAAACCCTCAACCCTGGACCCTGCTTCTATTGACCGCCATTGCAACTGCATGAGTAACGTTCCCCTGTGACATCAGCACGACACAGAACCACTACAACCAACAAATCAGCATCACAACCACTATACAGTACATACAACAAGTAGGTCGATAGAAACACATCTAATATGTTTCAGGGTAGACTTTCCCATTAAGGCTCATTTCTAAAAATAACTAATAATCAGACTGCTTCTAACTAATGACACAGATCTTAGGACATTTATTGCGAACTTTGCACAACAATAACCACGAACAATCTTTTGCACAATCATTTGCACAAACCATTGCAGCCTTGCACACACACTACAGACTTTCTTTTTTCTCAAACATACTGCGAACTTTACCATACACTTGCGTAAAGTCTAATTAGCATTGCGTAATTTGCACACTACGTATAGGTTACATACATATAATATTGATATTCTGATACTCATTTCATACTTTTTCATCTTTTCATATTCTGCTTTTAATTCTATGTTTGATATATATCCCTTTTTATATACCTATTCTTTTTATACCTATATTTATTTATTTTTTATTCTACTTTATGCCTATTTTTGACTTTTTTTTTTTTAGCAGCATTCATTGGGAGACAGCAAATGAAGAATTTCCTTGTACAGGGGGAACATTTTTCTTTACTGCGCATAAGACAAAAAAACTTGAAACTTGACTATTTGTACTTGTCGCCTTGCACCTCCAGTTCGATTGGATTGCATGCTCTCCCCGTGCTTGGTGGGTTTCCTCTGGTTTCCTCCCACAGTCCAAAGACATGCAGATTAGGCTAACTGACCTTGTGTGTGAATGCGCGCATGAATGTTGACCTAAGGCCCTACCATGGTTGGTGAAATGGGAATAAATATGTCCACGGTCCCTAGTTAGGGAGGTTCTTAGATGAATGGATGGAGACTACTTATGATATCAGATAGAAATGGGGCGTTTCTAATTAGCATATTTATGCATATTCATGTGTTGCTCCAATAGGACCTTGCTAAGAGTGATCAGTGTCTAGACTTCAAATATAAGAATAAACAATACAGAATAATTTCCGCTTCAAATAAAGAATTTTAATTCCTTAACACGTATTTAAACATGTTTACCTAATATAAATTTAAATTAAGTAAATAATTATTTCCCTGAACAACTTTGATAACTGACAGTAAGAAATCACCATGGCAACACAAACTGACTCGGACAATGACTATGTAATAACATAATAAAGGTATATTACTCGAGTATTTCAAAGTCAAATGTAATTATTAGTGTAGATAAACTGTATAGAACATTATAGAAATACCATACAGGTATGTTACCTACTGTATATGGACTTTTAACTCAACGTTTTTAATTTAAACACTTTTAAAGTGTAGCGCACGTGCAATTAAAAATTTGATTTAGATTAAAGAAACAGTTTTAGACAGTTTATTTAATAAGTAATTCTTACTGTTTTTTTTAATCACTTCCTAAATAAAAAACACACACAAACTATCAAACACACGGCTAAAGTCGACTAGCTTAAACGTTAACTCTGGCTTAGAACGCAGCCGTCAACTTACCGAGCTTTTTAATAAGTGATGCTAGCTCCATGGCGCGGTTTTAAGGTTAGCATTAGCTAACTACACACGTATTTCAAACATTTAGAAGCTTCTCGTGTTTCCGTTTAACGTCCTTTCACTTTGAACAGCACCGACGCGGCTTTGTTTTTAACCACGGCGCCAGTTTCGACTACTTCCGGTTCTGTGCCCAGCTGCAGAGCTGGCTGTATCCTGAATGCCTCCTAGTGCCCTATAAGTGTTTACTAAGTTCCAGACACTACAGTAATGGTCTAGACACCATACTTAGTGCACTAAGTGGTAATTTAGGATTCAGATAAGAACAGGGCTGCGATGGAGTGACAGCTAAACTGCAAGACATAAGATTGGGCTAGGGCCATTAGTTTTGGCACCGTGTAAGATAAAAGAACCCATCACACAGAATCCTGTTCCTAAAATCTGCTATAAAAACAAGTTTGTATTTAAATAAGTAAACAAACAAATGTATTAATAATATTAATAAGTACAATGCTGTAGTGGTTATCACTCCACACTTGCACCTCCAGGGTGAGATTCTCACCACAGATGTGTGTGCATTATACATAGTTTGCATGTTCTCCATATGTCTGGTGGGTTTTCTCCCACAGTTCAAAGGCAAGTAGATTAGGTTAATTGGTGTTCCCAAATTGTCTGTAGTGTGTGTGTGCCCTGCAAGAGATTGGCACCCTGTCCAGATAATAGAAAATAATAATTGAAATATTTAACATGTTTTTATTGAAATCCCTGTGATGCCTTTAAAAGGTCTGGTGCTTTGTTAAATGATGTTGTATTTTTCGTGAATGACACTAAACAACAGTGTTATTAATATACTTGTGTCTGTAATATACGAGGGGTGTTCAAGTGAAAGTGTGAGTTAAATATTTCATAAATAAAGGTGTAGAACCAGTTAACATTTACAGAAGATTTCAAACACAATACAGAGATGACTCTTCTGTATAAGTGTTTCAAAGAACGCTGTATGTCCGATGTCCGTGAATTACTATCTCAGCTGAAGTGGCTCGGAGCCCACTGCAGTTGTTCCAGTGAACATTCAGCGAGTGTTCACTGGGATCCAGCCTGATCCTTTAAAATCAACCTGTTACCAACTTGAGGAAGAGACGCATCTGTCTGTGGAAACTGTACACACAATCATTTATAAACACCACTTGCACTCAGGAGTTATTGCCACATCACACGTTCGGTCATGACCTCACTCCAAGTAGATTTCCACATGTTTGGGCCATTAAAGGAGCTCCTGGAAGGCCAGAGTTTTCATGGATCTGGTGTACTGAGAAAATTCACTACCTTGATGGTATCAAAGCACTAGTGAAATGCTGGGATAAGTGAATTAGTGTAGCAGGGGATTACGTATATAGAGACATAGAAGGAGTTTTTATTCTCATAACTGTGTTCTGTTATTCTCCGCAAGGCAAGTCCTGGTTAGACTTGAACACCGCTCAAAAATTCACATCAATTCAAGTGTTGTGCAAGTGCAGTAGATGAACTGTTCTAAGAGCATCTGTATGTTGTAAAAAATGCTAGTCATGACTAGCATTAATTAGCTAGCGTACCTTCACTGCAAGCAGCAATTTTAGGTTAACACTGGTGATGTTGGAATATCCTTGCCATATCCTTTAGATGAATGATTGCAAAAATGTTAGCCACAGCTCTCAATAAATATTTTTAATTAAAATCATGTACTATCTCTAGCCAATGCTGCTCCCATTCATTCCTTCCTCTTTTTTGTTTTCTTAGCATCTCTGCTACACCAATTTCACTCCATTTTCAAACAGAGCAGCCTTTCTTACATGTCTGTCTAATAAAAATTAAAAACAAAATGAGACTCAATTTATTTCATTCTATTATAATTTTTCTTTAAAAAAAAAAAAAAAACATGAATTGTTCAACTTAGAAACTCTCTCTATCTTGCTATCAGTTTTTTCCTTTTATATGCTCTGGCAAGCCCTAAGTGCACCCTTGGCATTTGCACTGTACATCTATCAGTGATTACAAATGGCAGCACAGCATCAATCTTTGATGGTTTACACACAAGGATTTGTTCCTATTGGAGATCAATACTGGCATATCCTAGCAGATCCACTGTTCGAGTCTTGTTTCGGCTCTGATACTGTAGTCATTTGTACTGAAATGAAAGAGTGTATTTAGTGCTAATCTTACATCAGTCAATATAGCCAGATATGTATCACCTGTTGGCCGTGTCGGTAGATAACACTTATTTGTTGACATTTTAGATCTAATAGAGAGAAATGTCAGTTTGTAGAAGGTATTGAAAAGGGAACTCTTTTTCATTTAAAGAATAGATTTTTTGCGGTGTGTGTAGTTTATCTTTGTGTTAATGCTGTAATTCTATGTGCATGTTTCGCAGGCGTTCCTCGCTGAATTGTAACAGCACACAGTTTCGTTTATGACTAAAACGGGTACATCAGGCCAAGCTTATGCTGTAGGCAATTGTCGCATATGGGCGCCCAGGTGGTTCCTAGGTTTCCTCACACCTCCCAAAAACATGACTGTTGACCCTTAATTGGTACTCAGTGTTAATGTGGGTGTGTGGATGGTCTCTCGTCCATTGTGCATTCCCACGTCCCAGACCTATGCTTGATGGACCACTTTGCACCCATCACTCTAGAACAGAGTAAATTTAGACTGATTAGACCACATGACTCTAGTGCTCCAAAGTCTTTATGCTTCCTAGGAATCTGAAGGCCTTTTTTTTGTTACCCTTAGTTACAACTGTATTTTTATTGCTACACAGCTGTTTATTCCCAATCCTGTGCATTCTCATGATTTTTTCGACCACATTTCTTCCACTAAGTTATCAGTTCGGTACTATCTTTCCAGGTTTTGATAATGTGTTGAAAGCTTCTTAACCCTGATCCAGTAATTTCATATTTCTTTAGTTGTTATCTTTGCTTGCAGCCCAACAATATGACCCTTCTGAAATTATGACATTTTTTAGCCATGCAGGGTACATTGAACATGCAAATTGCTCATGCTCTAAGATGTAGTGGTGCATTTATACCTCATTCCTCCTCACATATCCCACCAGCATGGTGGTTGGTGATAGGTTAACATATAGTAAGGGGATGGCTTAAGACCTATATACCGCTTTTGTTCTGTGAAAAAAAATTTGATCACAACATCATAAGTACCGTTCTGAATTCACTTTCTCGAAATCTGTATTAACAGAATTCAACTGACCCTAGATTTCCAACATAAGTGACTTTTCTGGTTTTCTGTTCTGTCCTCAATACAGGATAACGTCTCCAATGTTCCATCCATGGTAATCACAGATATCTTACAGATGTGGTGGATGAAGATTAAATTGAAACTTTGTGCTTGGTGCTGCCAGTCTAACACAGTATGTGTGAATGGGTTCGGCTTGACTTGTTGTTCTTTATTCTCTGCGTGAAAGCCTGTACTGGTAATCAGGCTTGATCTGGGATCACTCATTCGCATCACTTGGTGCCCAGGAAATGGACAGGGCCTGTGTGTCCTCGCGTCCATATTACTCATCCTTTTCGTCCTCACGCTGAAAATCATTGTAAAAATCAGTGCCTTTCTCTCAGTGAGACACCCTTTCTCAGCGAGACGTCTCCTCAGACAGCAGTGTATCTCAGTAAAATGGCCCTCAGACCCACAGAGTTATTTCTGTATTCATTTTTTTACCTGTTGGTTTCTTGCCCTCTCGTCCTTATGCACTCTCTGATGGAAGCATCATTTTTTTTCTTATTATCATGGATGCTCTGTAAGAAATATGATCGGAGGAAATTGATCTGCCAATTAAGCTTTCAACTCTAGAGTTACTGATACCTTTTATTATTAACATATGGAATAAAATTACATACTGTACTTATTGGTATAATTGCCGCCCTTACAATGCAATATATGCTCAGTTCTCCCTGCAGATGTGTGCACCTCGGTGAGTGATACGACTGGGGACGTGTTGCTCTTTCAATCATTTCTGTGTTGATGTTCTGTCTGTTCTTGTTAAAACTTCCACCTACTGTCATGTACATGCCATCTCCTGGCAGAAAAACAAGCCTTGAAGCGGTAATAATCTCATAAATTTTCACAACAGATAGTATACAGTGAGGTTGTTCTTCTTGTACACAGACCCTTTTCTGCACCAACCATGCAGATGATGCGCATGACTGAATCAGGATATGTGTCACCAGGAGTCTACTGGGAACGAGAATTCAGAATTGGACTGGAATTTCCACATTGGACTGGACTGGTGTTGAGAGGTCAATTATGTGTTTGCGTATGCTGTATGTGTGGAGAGATGTAAACAATTACAGTAAAAAATACATCACATACATACTGTGTCGTGTATTAAATAGTATCATGTTTTTGCAACTAAAACTTACAACTTTTACATATGTCTGTCCACATTCTACTCTATACCCTTGAGGTATAGCTTTTGTTTTTATGGCAGTTACTTAAGGGGTCGGGTTGCCAGATCAATGCATCACTGTCAATCACGCTACGTACAATTTGGGAACGGCAATCAGCCTAACCTATATATCTTTGGACTATGGGAAGAAACCAGATTCCCCGGATAAAAAACCCACCAAGCATGGGGAGAACACCCAAACTCTGTGCACACAGACCCGAGGTGGGAATCGAACTCAGATCCTGGACGTGCAGGCGACAGTGCTAATCACTGAGCCATAGTGCTGCCATACACAACAGCTTGATTATATATACTTATATATAATTTTTTTTTTTTTCAGCCCCTCCTTTACTTCATCTCCATTGGGCATCTTTCTGCAGCGAGCTACTGTACATTTATCCTTAATTACTCTGGAATGGTAATGGACGTTAACTAGCATGAATTAACTTGTGATTTTAGTAAGCCCACACACTCAACACACTCTCATACCTGCCAAGATTGACAGCCAAGAGCAGGAGGGCCGGTAGAGAGACAGAAAGGGATGGTAAAGGTGTGCGTTTTTTTTATTCATCTAGACATTTATTATTATTTTTTTGCTCTGTTCTTGTTTGTTTTTTGACGGCTGACATTCCCACTGAAAAAAAACGTCACCATTATAGAGGGTTGAATGATTGGACTGCATCAAGCAAAGAAAACAACTAGGGAGATTTGAAATGACTGGAGCTGGGCTAAGAACCGTTCAACACATTATCAACACCTGAGAACTCACAGGATTGGGACTAAATAGCTGTGTGGCCATGAAAAAACACTTGCTAGTGAGGTTAAGAAAAAAAGGGGCATAAAGAATAGACTTTGGAGCAATAGACAAAAGTCATGTGGACTGATGAGGTCAGATTGACCCTCACCATTGATCAGCATCAAGGAGGAAAGTGCATGAAGTGATGCACCCATCATGCCTCGTGGCCACTGTACAAGCCTCTGGAGGCAGTGTTACGCCCTGGAGTTCCTTCAGTTGGTCAGGTCAAGGCTCAGCAACGTTATGTGGCAACAAAATGAAGTCAGCTGATGGCCTGAATGTACTGAATGAGCAGGTTATCACATTAATGGAGCTTTTCTTCCCTGAAAAATATATATTCCAGGACCCAAATTGTGAAACAGTGGTTCTGAGAGCATGAGGAATCATTTTTACCCATGAACCGACCACCACATTGTGTGCTGCAATCAAAGCTAAAGACAATTGAATAAAAATTAAGAGCATTGTCCAGACAGTGACACAAGGTGACACAAGACTGCAGATACAGTGATTTATTGCAACATGTGCATACATACATGTAAATACAGGAGGAGTATATATAATTATAAAAAGCTTTAAAGCAAATTTGGTATAAACCACCTTTATACTGTACTTTAACACAGCCTAAACTCTCTTAAGTAAGCTTTCTTGTAATTTCTTTAAGTAGTATTCAGGAATAGCTCTCTGGGCTTCTTGAAGGACAGTCCAAAGCTCTTCTTTGGACGTTCACTGCCTTTTGTTCCGTTCTCTGTCAAAATGATCCTACACCACCTCAATAATGTTGAGATCCGGGCTTTGGAGAATCGAGGTATACTTTGACTGCATTGGGAGTGTGTTTGGAAGACTACAATAAAAAATACAAGAATGTTTTTTTTTTTTTTTTGAAGCAAAATATATAGAAATGAAGGGTTGCTCAAGACTTTTGCACAGTACTGTGTTAGAATAGACTTTTCTGGATTAGTTGCTACCATGGACCAAAGATAAGAAACTGATTAGGAATATTTTGGAATGAAAGTATTAATATAAATAAACATAAATAAATATAAACATTTTAAAACCATAATTAGTTTTCTATATTCAGGGTTTTACACCAGCTGACTCAATAACATCAGTATGACCTGGATTGTACTCCATCCAGCTGCAGGCGTAATTAATGCAATGTACTGTATATCAGACACCTTAAGGGCCCTAAAGAGGGTACAAGGGCTCAAAAGTGTGAAGCAGTCTTGTTTTCTCTCCCTTCATGTTTCCTGTATCTGGTCATATGCATCTAGTTTAAGGTCTTTGTTCATCATAGATTTGATCATGATCATAGATCATAGAATTATTTTTAATGATTCAGAAATGGCTATGCTGCTTTTTTTCCACACTGGTGTGTGTGGTGTGTATGGACAAAACATGTGACTTTTTCAATGCAGATAGAGGTGTTGGTAAGACTGACTGTATTTAGTTACATTTGGATCAAATAAATGCAAAGATGGAGAGAGAGCGATCTCAATAAAGGTAATCTTTTACATTTTGGGGCATATGGCTTATGAATCATGCTTCATATTTGCTTATAGCTTTTATTGTTCTTCCTACACACATCTCACTTTTTTTTGGTTCTTTTCTAGAACAGCAAGTTGCTTCAGCTAAAAATGACTGCCAAATTAAGAACTGCAAACAGAAACATGAAGAATCTAGGAATGCAAAACACCACCGAATCAGGATGGTCAGAACATTACAATTTCTGTCTGAAATGTCAGTAAGACACATTTTCTGCTGTGAATTTCCTTCAGTTCATGCAGGGACCTCCGATTACCTTGCCATTGGCACAAACTGTCACTTTGAGGTACTAAATCAGTGTGAGTGATGCTCTGGACATGCTGAACAAATCATGTCTCCCTCCTTCAGGTTCCTCTTGAGGTAGGACAAATAATCCCATGTGGATTTTTTTCCTGACAAGAATAATATAAAAAATGAATTAAATTAAAACTAAAATGTTTGTAGTAAGGACTTTGCTTTGTATTTAAATGTCAACTTACATAAAAATTACATAAAATCTCATTAAGCATTCATTCATCTTACATACAAGGTTGCAAGGACCTGGAGATTATCCCAGAAGATTTTGGGCACGAGGTGGGGTACACCCTGGACAGGGTGCCAATCCATTGCACAGGGGCACACAGACATTAATAAATGAGTGCTCAATGAGATGCTACAGATTTTACATATGAAAGTATTTAGGATTATGCAGGGTGTTCCACAAGGCTCAGTGCTTGGTCCTCTTCTATTCCTCCTCTATATCTGCATTCTCAGTGAGGTAACAATCTCACATGCTTTTTCAGCATTGCTAGGTTGATAGCACAAACTCATCCTTTCTTTGGCTTTCTTGGAGAGTCATATTTCAGCTCATATCTCAGCCTGTCTGGCAGACATCTTGTCACAGATGTCAGCTTATCACCTGAAACTAAATGCCAGGCAGACTGAGATGCTGGAGATTCCTTCGATAACTCCACATGACAATGTATGAAACCTTGGTGAAACTATCATTCTCTACATTTATTGTACGCCTTACTCGGGCCATCAGAGATTCTCCTTTGTAACATTTGACACATATAGTTTCAGTCGTTGAAAGCCAAGAAAGGGATTGTTCAGTCCCTTGCAAACTCAAACTTAATTACTGTACCTTGCTTCCCTGTGCATATACTCAGACTTCTGTAACTAATCCAGCTGGATAGCTTGTTTTCAGTTTCTCCATCATCTCTCTACATTGGCTTCCTGTGGCTGTCTGCTTTAAATTTAAAACATTGACGCTTGCCAAAAATGAACTGGACTCCTCTTACTTGAAGAATTTATCATACTGTACCTCCCTCTGCACCAGCTTCTCTTGCAGACACTAGCATGGCTCAGATTGACCCATCAACCCTCAAGAGACACAAAAGATCTGCATGAAGAATCTTCTGTGATAAACTAAACCCCTCTACTGATTGTCTAAACAGCTGAGTCACTAGATGTTTTCAAATGACTGAAAACTTAAGATATGCTACTAAATAACTCGATTAATGGTATACTTATAACCTGGAGCCTGTCCCACGGCGAACTCCATGCACACAGACCCAAGGCGGGAATCAAACCCAGACTCAAATCAAAACCAGAGATATGAGGCAATAGTACTAACCACTAAGCCACCATGTCTCCTTGGCATGTATGTGACAAATAAAATTAGACTTTCATTTTATTTTATTTGAATTGATAGAATATGTTAAATAAGAATAAAATAAAAACTATTAAAGGTCCGTCATGGTAACAATAAAATGCTGATGTGGCCTGTGCAGAATTATTTAAATTAATTGTACTAGTATGAGGATGTCATTATTCATAGAGACTGAAAATCACATCTATAATTTGTTTTGGATAATTCATTAAGAAACTAATTTTTGCATATGCTGCTTTCAGATATGTGGGGTTTATATATGCTTATGCAGTGGGCTGTGCATAATTTTACATTAGTGGATGATGATGATGATGATGATTTTAATACATGAGGTATAAAGGAGCTATACACAGTATTCCTTCATCACCAGCATTTTTAACAGCAACAAAGGAGTGGGTGAGGGACACAGGGTGGCCAGATTGGGCGTAGTGCCTTCTTACTGTTCTACCTAATATCACACTTGGATTTTATGAAAAAAGATTAATAAGTGGACGGCCTATTGAAGGTTTCGGTTGCTACTGTGTAATCAAAACACTAGGTAACTGTTTAGTATTAATTTTATGGATCTTCAATGTATAAGAATCAGTGCTCCCTGACCAGGACTGTTGGGATCATATTTATAAAAATGATAAATAAACCGAACAAATAATGGCCAGAAATCATTTGTTTACTAAATAGAATATGAACTTCGAGACAGGAATAAATCAAAATTGTAAGATGTTGTTGTATGCAAACTAACTAGCACTAAGTAGTACTCGCTCTCTCTCTCTCTCTCTCTCTCTCTCTCTCTCTCTCTCTGTCTCTCTCTTTTAAAATTCAATTTACTTATTTACTCAATTTACTTATATTTATTTACTAGACAAACTGTTTTTTTTTTTTCAAGTCATAAAAAGTAATGAGTCCCACTTGTGAAGTCTCTTTTTAATAAACATTAACAAGATTATGGTACATAAGGCATTGGGTGTATACACTTGCTACATTTGCTTGCAAGACCTCAATCTTATACTGTTGTATTATGATGCATTAAACATTCATTCTTTTTATCGGTGGGGTGGGGTACACCCTGGATGGGGTGCCAATCCATCACTGGGCAAAGAAACACACACATATACACATAACAGAACCAAACACGATAGAGCGTAACTTAATAATACAAACAATACAATTCATTAATGATATATATGATTGTTTTTTAAAACTTTTTTATTGTGCTGGATTTGTTATTTTTTATACAACCAAGGACTCTGTGATAGGTGCTGCACGTCACCACACAACAATATAACGGTTTATATAATAATACTACTACTAATAATATTATTATAATTTATATAATTTATATTATATATAATATAATATATATTAAAATTATATTATATAGAATTATATAATGACATTGTTGTACTCTATTAGATTGTTGTACAGGGTAGTGCAGCACCCATCCCAGGGGATTCGAGGCACTAGGCGGGGTACTCCCTGGTTGGAGTGCCATTCCATCACAGGGCACAAACACACACACTCACAGACTAAGAGCAATTTGGAGTAGTTGTCCTACTCTGCATGTCTCTGGTATGTGGAAGCTAACCATAGCAACCTGAGGAAACCCACCAAGCCCAGGGAGAACAATGCACAAACCCGAGACAGGACTCGAACCCTCGACCCTGGACTTCCTGTGCCACCTATTTATAAACAGCTCAGAATTATAATAACAATAAAAATAAATACCCAACATTAAAAACTTAAGCACAGAGCAGTTTATGATGCAAAAACATTTTGATGATGTACATCATGGAAATTAGTATAACTCATTTATTTATTGATTTTTAACATATGGTTGACCGGTAGTACACTTCATAATATTGAAGTCATAGTACCGGTTGCACACTTAATAATCTGTTCATAGTTTTATTTAAACTGACAAAAATGGCATTTCTTTTGTATTGTTGAGTACCCAGAGGAAACCCACCAAGCATAGCAGGACCCAAGGCAGGAATCAAACCGTCGACCCTGGAGGTGCGAGGAGGTTTGGACACACCTTCTAATTCCATGATCTTTCCTGATTTTAATATTTTTCTACATTATAAAAATATTAAAGGCCCCCCAAAAATATGCAGTCATTTCTTTTGAACAGTTTATATTGAGACGTGTCCGAATAAATCCAAACACAAACATGTGTCCAAACTTTTGACTGACACTGTAGTCTATTCTAGTCAGAAAGGTTGACGAGTCTCAATCTGGCAACCCTGAGAGGAAGGAGAAAAACAGCAAAGCCCCCAAGAAAGGAAGAAACGACACAGAGGCTTAACTACAACTTAGCCCAGCTCTAATAGTATCTGTTTATATAAAGGTAATAAATGAAGATATAACGTCTGCTTCACGCGCATGACCCGTTAACACACCGGTCCACAATGCAGACGCCCTGAACGCGCTGTGTGAAACTGATGTACACACATTAGCTAGCTAAGTTAGCCAGATAGCACAGAAGTTAGCGTTTTAGCTAACATATCATTCCTGCCTTTCCGTCACAAGCCGTTTAAGAAGAAAATACAACTGAGGTGGATTTCACTCTTAATGCTATTGAAGTAAGTGCTACATTTATTTATTTGTTTCTTTTTCATTTTTAAGGTTTATTCGAGTTTAGATAAGCTAACGTTATTCATTTGTGCTTTGTTAGTGTTAGCTAGCTCGCTTAGTTTTGCTTGCTTCTACGTTAAATAAATTAAAACAGTCAGAGTTAAGTGCTGTTAATAAACTTTCCTGTATTGAAACAGCATTTTAGCTGTTAAAGTTAATATTATTGTGTTTTTAGTATCAGTGTGGTATGTCTAGGCCTGGAGTATACTGACCTAGCTTAGCTTAGCTTAGCTTAGTTAGGCCCATACCTGGGTTAAAGCTACGCAAATGAAAGATTATCTAGCTAAGCGGAATTTACTTATTTCTGTAATTAAAGATATTCAAATCCCCGAATATTTTAGTTGCAGGTTGGAGTGTATGCTGGCAAACTAATTTTGTTTATTCTATAGCTAGGTAGCTAACGAGCCAGCATGTAATGTTAGAGAACACAGCTAGTTAATGCTCTCGTATTAAATCCCTGATGTATCTACGTGTATTTATAACAAATTGCAATTGTCACGTTCCTTGAAAAAAAAAATATATATATATATACACATTTTTTAAAATCCACAAAATGTTAATAATGTAAAGCAAAATAAACAAATAGTAAGAAAGAGCTGTGCAGAAATACAATCTTTGTAGTCAGTTTCTGATTAAACAAAAACAGTGCATTTCGGGCAAAGTGTTGCACAATAAAATCAAGTAAAAAAAACTTGGATTTATTCATGTCTACTAATAAATCACATACATTTTATATACACCACTCGATAAAAAAGTTGCTATTTCAGAAGTGTTTTTTGTTTTTGTTTTTTGGGCTGCATCAAGCAAAGAAAACAACTAAGGAGATTTGAAATTACTGGCACTGGGTTAAGCACCCGTCAATACATTATCGAGACCTGGAAGTATAGTGCTGAATCGTTAACTTTGTAAAAGAAGTGTGGAATCATGAATAGAGATCACTTAAACACTTGAGAACCAAGTTTCAAATTTTATTTGTCACTGTGAAAGTAAAAGCATTTTAATACACACAATGTGATGAGAACTCACAGGATTGGGACTAAACAGGTGTGTGTCCATAATTCAATTCAATTTTATTTGTATAGCGCTTTTAACAATTGTCATTGTCACAAAGCAGCTTTACACAATCAAAGTGCTTATTTAAGTTTGTATGGAATGTGAATGTTTACGAATAATTAGATAGTAAGAAAACTACTTGTCTGTGAAACTAAGAAAGGCTTCAGTTTGTTAGTTTATAAAGATTAGACTTTGGAGCAATGGAAAAAGTGCATGGTGGCCTCTGGAAGCAGGTCTCGGCTCAGCAACATTATGTACATGCATTTCGACCTGTATGTACTGAATGACTAGGATATCACATCTATATAGTTTTTCTTTCCTGATGATACAGGTATATTTCAGTATTCAAATTGTGAAAAAGAGCATGAGGAATTATTTTCACACATGAATTTGCCACCTCATTGTGCATTATAATCAAAGCTAAAGGCGGTCAGTGAAATCTTGGATTGCGTGATTATTATTTTTTTGTTTGTTTTTGCAGTGTATATAAAGAAAGGTCACTTCACTAATCCTTAATTAAGTGTCTGAGGTAGTCACGCTAAAGTAATTTAGATAGGTATACACAATGCATACAACTTGTTTATCATGTTTTTTTTTGTCTTTTTTCTCCTCACAGATGAAGAGATTAACTGCTTTGTGATTAGCATTTCCCAGTTGCATGGAAGGATAGAACCCTTGGCTATCACCTCTCATGCCGTGGAAAGGTCAGGATGAAGAAGACGTTTAGCCTTAAGACGTTCCGAAAGTCGTTCAACATCAAGGGCAAAGAGGATGGAGATTTTGTGATGCTCCAGAAGCCGACGTTGGCCCCCGAGTTCACAAAGGACGACTCACTTTTTGGAAGCTGTTACGCCAAAGAGCTAGCTTGTGACCTCCATGGTGAGGACGCGAGGGCCCACAAGAACAGATCCAAGAGCGAAAGTCTTATGGGGACCTTAAAGAGGAGGCTTTCTTCTAAGCAGAAACCTAAAAGTAAAGGTGGGTCAGCCTCAGTGGGCTTGGGAGATGACGACGATACGTTTTCGTCCTCGTCAGTCCCCATAAGCTTTAACGAAGCCAAAGCCCAGCGCCCTTTACGATCAGCATCTCTGCGGAGTCATCACTACAGCCCTTCGCCTTGGCCCATAAGAGCTGTTGACCCTGAAGAAGCCTGTATTAAGATGGAGGTGAAGGTAAAAGCCATGGTTCACACACCTAGCTCCAGTCCATCCTTTAACGGTGTCAGGAAAGAATTCCATGACATCCAGATGGAGGGACTTTTTGATGATCGAAGCGAGTCTATGAAGACTTTAGAGCCTCCAAACAGTGACTTGCATTTAAACATGGAAGAACATGTGCCTGTAGTTATTGGACCTCAGGATTACATCCAGTACACAATGCCTTTAGATGAGGGAATGTACCCCGAATCGTCCCACTCGCTGTGTTTGGATGGCACCTCGCCGATAGAGGTGATGGAACAAGTCAATGATGAACTGTTAAATGTGGATCAAGGACATGTCGACCATGATCTCTTAACATCAGATATTCTCATGGATCAGTCCGTGAACGGGATTGTACTCGGCAGCCCGGGAATAGTCCTTCAAAATTCAGGATCCGAGGCTCCTTCACTGTCGCCTTCGCTTTCCCCTGTTTCTGGCGGTGAAATTCCAAGAACCTATTCTGGATTTGGTGGTGCTGATTCACATGTTGCCGAAAGAGTGAGGCAGCATCTAAATTTCGACCCTAATTTCGCTCCTGGAGTTAGCAGGGTATATGATTCAGTACAAAGCAGTGGACCAATGGTTGTCACGAGCCTTACGGAAGAGCTGAAGAAACTCGCTAAGCAGGGTTGGTACTGGGGACCTATAACGCGATGGGAGGCTGAGGACAAGCTCCTCAACCTTCAGGACGGTTCTTTTTTGGTGCGCGATAGCTCAGACGACCGCTATCTTCTCAGCTTGAGCTTCCGATCGCAAGGCAAGACTCTTCACACCAGGATCGAACATTCGAACGGAAGGTTCAGTTTTTACGAACAGCCCGATGTAGAAGGACACACGTCCATCGTTGACCTTATCGAGCACTCTATTAAGGACTCAGAATACGGCGCCTTCTGTTACTCCAGATCGCGGCAGCCAGGGTCTGTGACGTACCCAGTCCGATTGACCAATCCCGTATCTCGTTTCATGCAAGTGCGTTCGCTGCAGTACTCGTGCCGATTCGTTATTCGGCAATACACACGGATTGACCTGATTCAGAAACTACCTTTACCAAACAAAATGAAAGATTACTTGCAGGAAAAGCACTACTGAACTGGGATACAGTAGTAAAATTGCACTTTTGGATCGAGTTGATGTTAAATGGTTTACAGACATTTTGTGGAGTTCAAGTGATCCGTTAGGTTTGTTTTGTATCAAAAACATTGGTTTGTCTCATCTTGGTCAATTTGTTGTTGCTCAGATTAGCTATAAAGGTACACTTTGGTTTCAGATCAATTGGGGAACCTGTCGGGAGAATTCTAGTTAAAAACATGTGACTGGAATCATTCAAACTAATATTTTCTAATTTATGCTGCTTTTATAACGAATATAACACAACAAACGTTCCGTATGTTTTAGTCGATGAAAGGAAATGTTCACCCTGAAACTCATGTAATATGCTTATATTGAAATATTTCTGATATGTCTAGCAATTCTAGTGCAATTTATTTGATTAGTGTTGATCGGTTTGTGATGAGCAAGTGAAAGACCTGGACTGGGTAAAGGACTAAAACCCTGCTGCATTGATGTGTTTAGGTAAAGCTGTTGCTTGTGGTAAATCCCACTGTACCCTTCTCAGGAGCTAGACGAACAGTATTGTGGGTAATGAAGGAAACTTTCAGAGAGTGAGAGACATTTCAAAGCACAGTACTATGCAAAAGTCTATTTTTTAGTACAAGCTTTCCTTTAAAACTTTCTGGCATTAAGATTAAGTCAGTACAATGCATTTTTAATTTTCAAACATCAGTAGTAAGAAAACTAATAGAGAAAAAAATTGCGTGGCAAAAAAGAAAGCAGCACATTATGTAAGTGACTACTTTTCAAACCAAAAGAAAAACAAAATAGCAGCTCCTGGATTTCGCATGCAAAAAAGAATCAGGTGCAACTGTTAAGGGGGTCAGAAGAACTATGAGTGATTCTGTCAGATGCTGAGAAAACTTAGCAGCTAGTTTTTTTTTATAAAGCAGTAAAAAATTGTTCTCAAAAGCATTGTCGCACCAAATACTGACTTTTTAAAATATTTTTTGTTAATTACTGTTTACTGGGCTTTATATTGTATTTTTACATTTTTAAACCATCCTTGCTCTTCAGCATTTATTTGCATGTGCATAAAGACTTTTGCACAGTACTGTAAATCTTGACTGATCACGTTAGATATAAAAATCGCATTAAATCGTTATGCACGTGTTGATCAGGGTGGATTTTTCTTTTAAGGGTTGGTGATGCTGATAAAGTAAAAATAAGCTGAAGACATGGCAGCCCAATGTCTGAAGCAGGATGTTATCCAGGCTTAGAAAGCTATCCTCAATTATTTGATTGGCATTCACATCACATTATTTGCCCCCGGTCTGTTAATACCCATCAGTACATGGGCAAGACAATTGATTGGTGCATTAACAGATGCATCAGGCTGTTTTAATTAAAAACAGTCTCACTGATGGCAAACTTTATAAATTGACATACTATTTTTTTTCTGTACATTTTCTTCTGCAACTTTCAAATTGACATTGGTACTTTTATTTTGATTAGTTTTCAGATTAATTAAATTGCAGTCCAAATGTAATAACATGGATCCTGTCAGAGGTTGATGGATAGCTTTTATTTAAAATTCAGATTTATTGGTAAAATGCGATTTAGTCGATAAGGTGCTTCCTTTATGGACGTCTGATCGTACGTCCTACAGAATCGTTATTTAAGAAATAGGAGTGAACACAGCACACCATTATATCGTGGTTTATTTTCCAATTTCTGGACTAACAGTAATAAAGTGATAATAATGCATCTTCAGTGGCAGCTACAGATAAACGTTTGTAAATGGCTGAAATTAGCATCCGATTTAGTTACCTCCGATTATTTGCGGAGATAAAAGATCGCACCCGTCGCTCAGGTTCCTTAATTAGAACGTTCATAGAAAAATCTCTGCAACAACAAATTAACTTTTTTTACCACCGCACATGCAAATTTATGTTAGGCATGCGCCGATAACCAGTTCTATAATACAGCAAGATATACACCTGACTCAGTTCTCTTATTCAGAACACAAAATATCATTAGTAGCCCAGTGTTCCGTTCAGGTAGAGGCTGCCTAGGGAGTCAGAATAAAGCCTGCCTTGCATGAAAAGCGTCATTTTTAGACAGGTGACAGGTTTGAAGGCAATCATGTAATTGTGTTAACGAGGTTTTAGAAAACGTTGGCAAGCAGAACTATAGCTCGGCTTTTCTAAAAAAAAAAAAAAAAGAAGAAAAAACCTTAAACCATTTATTATGTTAGAAAAATGCAATATCGGCACATGCCTTAACAGATATTTTGTCAAATATCCAACATGCAGGTTAAACAAACATGCCAAGGATCTTATGTTCAAAGGGAACAGATGAAGAAGAAGAATGCTGTTTTTTATGTTTCTATGTGTGATATTTGTGCTTCCTACAGTATTTCCTCAAATTGTTTTATCACTATCAATGTTGTGTTTTAACATCCCGGTTCCCCCCCCCCCCCCCAAACGTTATCGACTTAATATGAAGAGCAGTTGCTGAATAGTAATTAATGGTAATTGAGTAATTACTGTTTTTGGGAGAAGTGATTTGTGAAACCTGGGTGAGTGACGTCATTCACGAGCACAGCTTTATAAAAAAATAAAGTTTGCAAATAAAATCAGTGACTGAAATTCTTCACTACAAATGCCTTAATTAATATACAGTAAATCTAAACCATTTATTATGAGTCTTGCTCAGCACATTTAAGTGATTTAAAAATAAAGTGACTCAATTCCAATTTCGACATAGATCTGTTTTTGTTTTATTTGTTTTTTATGGCAGTCTGAATGCACAAATCTGATGTTTTTCAGATCGGATCTGAGTCACTGAGTCATACATGGTCCTAAATCGGATACATATCAGATACATGGTCATGTGACTGGAATGACAATGGGCAGATCAGTATTCCTGTGACTTTTTGCATAGGGCACTTTCTCACGTTAGTCAGCACTGGCAACAGCTGATAAAACGGCTAAAGCGAGATTTCTGGCTTACATCCTTCTTCTGGACCTCAACAAGTACAGCTGACTAACTGCTTGCCGTCCTCCAGAGCAAAATCCTGAGCATACTTTTGGTAAACTCTCATCTGTTGTTTAAATTCAGTGAATGAGCGGTCGCACAAATATGTTTTAACCCTGATGACGCAAGCAAAGATGTGTCGTGCGCATGTGTGCCGTTTCAGAGGACAGATACGTCCACATTAGAGTCAGATAGAAGACAATTATGAATGTGAACTGCAACTACGATCACGACCAACTGAACAGTCAGAATCGAATCATGTTGTTTGTAATGTGAACATAGCCTTAAACAATGTGTTAATATAGGACAAGCACCTCAATGTGTTCAGTTATGTGCATCAGTTTCATTGCTAGTAGTGTGTTTTAAGAAGTACTGAACCCTGAGGGATGTAATGAAGAAATGAAGGGTGGACAGTGTCGCAAAAACATTTCACAATATCTTTACGAATATTTCAGCAGTAATGGTATACTTATTCTGGTGAAAATTGGATCTAAAAATTACGAAAGCTCTCTTGAATTAAAGATATATTCAACTTATAGTTTAAAGAGCTTTAAAAATAAGTATTTTGAATTCCCCAAAATACATTCTTTTCATTAAAATAATTTTCTCAATATAGGATTTTTCCCCCAAACGTTTCCCGAGAGCATCATAATATTTCACAACAATTTCAGGAAATCACAGCCAAGGTAAGCAAATAATAACAAATTATAAAAGACATAAATTGGCACTGAACACTTTTTTTAATAAAACTAAAGTTCACATAGGACAGCAATTTGAAAAACTGTATTATGCATTGTTTACAGACTTTACATAAATGAATCTTCAACAATACTTCCTGTTGTGAACAAATAGCAAAAAATAATTTAACTTTTAAAATTTTTTGCATGGTATTTATTCAATATCTTTACAGTCAATATTAAATACAGTCATGGCCCATACATTTTGGAGATAAAGATACATATAAAGTTTCTTAGCCTCTGTACATCACCACACTGAATTTGAAATGAAACACTCAAGATATGAACAAAGTCATTGCTTTCAGCTTTAATTCAAGGGGCTCGACAATTGTTGCATGGCCAGGTGTGTCCTGTTCCTTCATTACTCCATGACTAATCAGGCAGATAAAAAAAAAAAAAAAATGAATGTGGTTCTGAGTGTTACATTTGCATTAGGAAGTCGTTCACTTGAGTGATCAGCATGAGGTCTAAAGAGGTGTCTTTGCAAAGGAGAAGGATATCATTAGGCTGAAAACAAACCCATCAGAGAGGTAGCAAAAACATCGGGAGTGGTCAATACAACAGTTTGGAACATTCTTAAAAAGAAGGAATTAACTGGCAAGCTTGAAGACAACTAAAGTGGATGACTGCAGAATTCTGTCCATGGTGAAGAAGCTCTTCACAACATCTAGCCAGGTCAAAGACATTTTAACGAGGCATTGTAGGCGTGCCATTGCCGAAGTCTAAAGTTGAGATGGATTTATGAACTAAATACAGATGCTTAACAACAAGGTGCAAACTGGTAACACACAAGAACAGACAGGCCAGATAAGACGTTGCCTGAAGGGTTTGCCAGATTTTTTTTTCTGATGAAACCAAGATTAATGACGGGAAGAGAAAAGTATGGACAGATCCAAAGCATGCCACATCGTCTGTCAAACATGGTGGAGGCAGTGTTATGGTCTACGCTTTGTATGACTGCCAATGGAACTGAGTCACTGGTGTTTATTGATGACCTGACTGCTGATAAAAGTAGCACGATGAATTCTCTCGCAATACTCACCACTAAGATTGAGCCAAATGCTGCAAAACCAATAGGATTCTGCATCATGCTGCAGATGGATAATGACCCAAAACATACAGTGAAAGCTACCCACGGCAAAGAATTGGGATATTCTTCCCTGGCCAAGTCAGTCACATGTCAGTCATGCGTTTCACTTACAAGACTGAAGGCAGAAAGATCCACATACAAGCTGCAGTAAAGGCCTGGCAAAGCATCTTGAAGGAAGAAGCTCAGCATTTGGTCAGGTCCTTGGTTTCCAGACTTCAGGCAGCAAAGGATTGTCATCTAAGTATTAAAGGCAATGATTGTGGTTTTAATTATGTTAGTTTGTTCCAATACTTATGAGCCACAAAGGGGTGAGGGGTTGTTTGAATATGGCTATTGTTACTGAATTGTTAATGCGACATTTTGTCAACCCCCTTGAATTAGTCTTCACCTTGCTGTTTATGCAAAAAGGTTAGTGGTTAATAAGGTCCATATAATAAGTTGAATACATCTTTAAGTCAAACCAAACAATGAACAATGGAAGCAATGAAACAATGTAATAAACACAAACTGCAAAAAACAATCCAGAATTGCTATATCACGACTGTAATGCAAAAATAGCTAAGAGACGCCAAAAAAAAAGTGTTAAGTGCAAGTAAATGAA
Source organism: Clarias laeviceps (assembly GCA_030014305.1). Classification (NCBI taxonomy): domain Eukaryota; kingdom Metazoa; phylum Chordata; class Actinopteri; order Siluriformes; family Clariidae; genus Clarias; species Clarias laeviceps. The sequence continues at coordinate 14,989,577 of JAQMYJ010000019.1, read as the reverse complement.
CATTTGTGGACAATAAATTTACTGTGAGCACCAAAAGAAAGTCATCTGGTAGTAGTAAACAAAAGATGGCATGTGTTCTTATAGGGGGAAAAATAAATGGAGATGTGAGGCTCTTACTGCTTTAAAGTGTCATCCATTTATCTGTTTATAGTTAAAGTTGTCAAAGTTAGGTTCTGTTATCATTCCCTCATCAGCCTCTCTCTCTCTCTCTCTCTCTCTCTCTCTCTCTCTCTCAATCTTTCTGTGTCTCTCAATAATAAAGTGCAGCTCTTTCTGGAGTAAAGCAGAAAGATGTCTGTTAGAATGCAGTGATACTGGAGACTCCTTCCAAAACTGCTAAACTAAGGTCCCCAGAAGATTTAAACCTGTCGACGTTTCTAAGACGTAGATAGAAGATAGAATTATAGCTGGACCTACTGTCTGTGCTACTATTAGAGAAAATGAAAAAAAAAATCGATAGATCAATAAGATTTACATTACAGCGCAGTTCAAATATTAAGACAAAAGATATCACAGTCGGAATGCGCTAGTTTTAAAATCTTGTTATACTGTATGTGTTAGAGCAGACGTTGCACATTGACATAACTTGTCAATAACTTGTCAATGTTATATATCTATGTTAGTTGTCATTTGAAAGTAGGACATTAATTTTTGGTCTCTTGACTAATGCTAATAGTGTCAATAAATTATATTATATGACAATAAATTATGTATAATAGTGTTGAGAGTACAGTGGAACCTTGGATTACAAGTATAATTCGTTCCGGAAGTGGGCTCGTATTTCAAAACACTCGTAAACCAAAGTGAAAACTCAAATTCTTCTTTCCACAGCCCCAAAAAATATATACAATATATATAAAAATAATTAATACAAAATATTAAGTAAAAATAAAACAAATTAACCTGCACTTTACCTTAAAAAAAAAAAAGTAAAAATAAATCCTGACAGATAAGTGTTTCCATTTATGCGCGCAGGTGCTGTGTGTGTGTGTTTGTGTGAAGCTAAAGTAAGGAAGGAGTAAGGAGGAAAGAAGAGGAGTACACGCGTGCACGGATGTTGATTATACCAGTAAGAGACGAGTGCAAGAGAGAGAAAAACCGTTGGCTCCATGGGCGTAAATTCCATTTAACAGTAGGGGGGGGGGACAATAAATATTAAATTTCTCATGAGCAATTTTTGAAGGGGACACAAATAAGACTTATATTATATAATTGTACTTATAAAGATACAGTATGTCCCCACAGTGAAAAACTTTGCTTCCATCATTATTATTGTAGCATGGAGACTGCGCCATTAGGGTTATTTTAAAGTTTTTCTCAGGTTCAATGACAAAGCAGATTTTTCTTCAAAACTATTTATTGAATTGTTTATGTTGTTTACAGTCAAGCCATCAACATACAATTTACACATGACTGTTATTGTGAAAAAGATATATAAAATAAGTAATGTTTTGTAACAATCAATTATTAAATAATCAATTTAAAGTAACTGCTCTATGTAAACAAAATAAAATAAATAAATAAATAAATCTGCAATTTAAAGCAAACTTACATTAATGAATGGACACTAAACAAAAGTACCAAATGTGTTTTTCCTGGTATCACTGGGCCCCACAAACTCTTG
>JAQMYJ010000019.1:14942229-14987853 GCA_030014305.1 Clarias laeviceps | reverse complement strand
AGCGCATGCGTGATACATGATACTCGGTACTCGTAAACCAAGACTTGCTCGTTTTCCAGGTCAAAATTTATTAAAAAAATTTTTTTTGTCTTGCGGAACACTCGCAAACCGTGTTACACGCAATCCGAGGTCCCACTGTATATTGTATATTACACATAACCGTATAACACAAAGTTAAAAAGACAACCTAATACTTTATCAAAGTGCATTATTTCACTAAAGAATATATATATATATATTTGGGAGAATTTTGCAAGATGTGCACCATTTTTTTTCTAAAAAAAACATGTATTTCTTATAGGATATTCATCAGTTTGGCATAACAGAATGGAAAAATCATAAAAAAATTATAATAATAAAGAACATGAGGAAATAATCATATTGTAATATATTATATTGTAATAATTGTGCATAAGGTCCTTAATTCTCTCTCTTGGCAAAATGCCTCCAATAAATCTTTTGGTTGTCTTGAATGAACTGCACATGAACTCCCCAAAGTGGCTCAATGATATTGAGGCCAGAACCTTCAACTTTTTCTTCAACTTGGCCTTGTGCTTTGCATCATTGTCATGTTGGAACATCCAAGAGCGTCCCATGCACAGTGTTCATGCTGTAAAATGCAGATTGTCTGCCAGTATTTTCTGCTAACATGCTGCATTCATCTTGCCATCAATTGTGACTAACTTCCTGAACTTGGGGCTCAACAGCCACAAAACATAAGAGATCCAGCAGCTTGCTTTACAGTGAGGAAGGTGTACTTTTCACTGTAGGCAGAGGTGGAAAGTAACGAATTACATTTACTTGCGTTGCTGTAATTGAGTTGTTTTTTTTTGTACTTCTACTTTTTAAAGTAGTTTTTAAAATCTGTAATTTTATTTTTACTTAAGTATGTTTTGTTTCAAGTATTGTACTTCGCTACGTTTGAAATCATATTGGCAACTGAGTAAAAAATAAACGGATGAAAATGAAAAAATAATGCACCCCGACAACCACTGCACTGATTGATTGATGGGCGGGGAGAACAAATGAACAAATTCACAAGAATGATAGAGACGGACAAAAAAAATTCTTATGAAGCAAACCCCTGGCCATTGTAACGGCCACTACTATGTTGTATACCACATTATGTATGTATGTTGCCGCCCCTCCCCCAGTGTGTGCACTGCGGAGGTGTGTGTGTGAGAAGGAGAGAACGGAGTAGGAGCTCAGGCGTGCTGCTTGCCCCCCGAAACTCTCTATTCTTTTACCCTTTTCTTTACTTTTACTTTATGTTTTGTATTATAATTTTGTGATGCTGAAAGAGGACGATAAAGGTTTTGTGCTGAACGTTATTCTTGGCTCTGAGCTCTTTTTTCCCTCGTCTATCCGGCGCAAAGCGTCAAACCATACGGTATTTAAGCGACCACTTTAATTTCAAACACAAGAAAGGCAACAGCTTTATCATGTAAAGGTCTTCCTTCAATTAAAAACAACTAGTTTGAGATTTATATCCGCTTGTCTTTTTGGAACTACACTAGAATCCCCCATCCCACCCCCGCTGTTAAAAAAAGTAATTCAGTAATGAGGTACTTTTTACTTGAGTAGATTTTTATAATGGTAACTTTACTTGAGTACAAAAGTTTATTACTCTTTCCACCTCTGACTGTAGGCCATGTTGACCCATCTCCAAACATAAAGTTCAATTTTGGTCTCATCTCTCCAAATGGCTGCTCCAGAAGCTGTGAGGCTTGTCTAGGTGCTGTCTGGCGTACTGGAAGCGGGCCTTTACGTGGCATGGGCGCTGTAACTCCTGGCAACTCAACCATGCAGGTTATTTGTGTTCAAGTACCTGCTTATTGTTCTCCTTGAAACAGCAACACCACTTTTTTTCCAGAGTAGCCTTTTTGCAACTTTCTTGGTCTCCCTGACCATGGCTTAGTATCAACAGAACCTCTTATTTTCTTTATTAGAGTTTAAATAGTACTGACTGGCAAGTAGTGAGATATCTTGTTATATCATTTTCCTATTTATGGCTGTATTGAACTGGGGCCCTACATCATCCCACTATCCTTGAATGCAAAAACTTGTGACATTGTAAGTAGGAAACATGGCCATCTGAGGGGAAGCATCCAGGGGAAGAAGAACAGTTTCAGATTTCACAGCAAACTATCATAGTACTATATCATACACCACTCAGCTGCATCAAATCTACTTTCTGATTAGCTTTATCATTAGTTTTGCAAAATGAAAGTGTTACACATCATATTAAGTTGGGTTCTGACAACATGGTTCAGAATGGAAAAGTACAGTGTAACAAATATCCCTTTTTGTTTGCCTTATGATTTATTCATATTACACAGTGGTGGTTGCTTGTCATACTGGTACATATCCCGTATGAAATAAAGTGTCATTGTGAACGGGGTGAAACTCAGTCGAGAAAGTTTAAAAGTGATGTAGGAAACACTGTGGATATAATTCAGAATCAGTTGTTGCATTTATTCATTCATTCGTTTTCAGTGACCAGCTTATCTGTGGGTCTGGTTCCCAGGTGCCGCGGACTTGAGAGGGGAATACATCCTGCCATACCAGTCCCTTCTAGGGACCAATGCAAACACACACTAACACACTTATTCACAGCTAGTATAGCAAGTTTGAAAAAAGTGGAAAGAAACCAAAACCTGGAGAAAACATATGCAGATTATAGCTCAGGCTCAAGATCAAATCAGTTACCTTTCTGCTATGCCGCTATTTCCTTAGCTATTGAGCATACTGGCTACATGCTTTATTGTTTTTTTTTTTGTTTTTTTTTTCAGCACTAAGAATCAGCTCCAGGATCCATCAAACCAACACATTCATCATCCTTGGTGTTAGTGACTGAGCAGTTCCAAGCCAAATTATTAGCCACTGACATCAATCCTGATCCACCTAAACCTCTCTAGAGGTTTTGACCCAGTTAAGCTCATCAACACCATATTTGTAATCACTGCTTAAGCTTAGCATGAGTTTGTTTACTGTCTGTGGGGGCGGGTTTTATTAAATGACCTGTAGAGGGTCCACATGTATACTGCATAGTGGTGTTTCACGATGCCCGGTGCTTAGGCTACTTCACATTTACAATTGCACCTGTTCTCTCAGAGCTTTTCACTTGGTCTGGCCTACTGATAATATACTGTAGCTATGGAGATGAATTCCGACTTTTACCATGATTAGATGCGGTGCCTGTCTGTAACCCTTACGGGCATGTTGTTAAACAAAAATGAATCCCAGCAAGAATCAGATACTGTCTATTACCGTTGTCATTGCCTTTGAGAAGCTATCCTTCTCAGCATATTGCAATCCTGGCTCACACCTCTAAGTTCTTCACCTCTGGATGCAACTAATACTTGCCTGGACATCCTTTATCTGTCATTAAGTATGTTCTTAAAAATGATTCAGAATGCAATGGCCTGATTTTTCTTTCCTTATCCAAGGCCTCAGATGTCAGTAAACCAATGAAAAAGTCTTGATTCTTTCTTTTCAAGTCAAAAAAAAGCAGAACCAGGACTGACTTGACATCCTTCAAGACCCCTGGAAGACAAGCAACAAGACTCAGGTTGAGGAATGTACTTCAGTCACACGAACCCATGCTTGGGAGCACCACTGCATGGAGTGGCTTATTTGATTCGGGTGTAGGTTCAAGGGTCTTGCCCAAGGACTCAACATTGACGACCCAGTGCTGACGGAACTCATACGCCCGACAATCTGATCAGCAATCCAGAGCCTCAACTGCATGCCTGAGCCACCACAGCCCTTCTTTGATAATTACTACTTGAAAGCAAATCATGTAGAGGGTAGCACAGTGACCCAAAGGTTAGTTTTAACAGCTTCTGGGGCCTTGGGTTCCCCATGAGCTAATTATTGTTTGTGTGGAGTTTTTCATGTTCTTGAAGTGTCCGTGTGGGTATTCTCTGGGTCCTTCAGTTTGCGCTCACTTCCCAAACCCATGGTGGCTGGTGGATTATCTACCCTAGATAGCTAAATGTGAACAAATGTGTACTGTGTGCATGATGCTCTGTGATGTTCTGGCATCAGGTTTATACTCCCATGATAAGCTTTAGCCCCATAATGATGCAATCCAGAATAAATAACTAATCTGAATACGAAACTGTACATGTGCAGATAAAAGTATAAATTAAAGTATGCAATAAGTGAAGCCTGCATTTATTGCCAAGTCTATACTCTATAACCCTATACCAGTTCATAAATTACACAAGTGATTTGTCTAGATCAGTCGACTAGAATTGGAAACTATTTGTTTTTCAGTCAGATGGGTTTCTTATGTAACTCCATCTATCAATCGTCTGTCAGATTTATGTCTCAGACTTGCCATCTGGTACTCGGCATGAAGTTTTGTCTATCACCAGCAGGTAATAAAGATGAGTCTGATTAACCACTGCATATACAGTATGGCTTTAAAACGACACGCAGAAAGAAATGCCAGCTCATCTTTTGCATAACGATGAGCCCTGAAGTACCTGCAGGGAACAGATGTGCTTTTTATGTTTGGCAGTAAAAGTTTTAGTTTAGATGAAGGTCTGCGAATCCAGGCCAACAGTCTAGTCACGACGGAGACACTGTGTTATTTATTTCCCAGAACCTAATTAAACAATAAATCTTCAAGCAATTATGTCATGCGAAAATAGCCATGCATAAAAAAGACAAATCCCCAAGAATTAAACCAAACAAATCCTTGAAAAACGGATTGAGTTCCTGTCCAGACAGACATAGATTTCTTGGAAGCAGTCTGGAGATTTGAAAACATTTTTGAAAATGGTATTATTCTCTTTGAGGTTGCAATTCATTGCATTTTAATTTATTACAACACAATGCATTTCAATTTCATTCAATCAATCAACATTTATTTATAGAGCACCTTATAGCAACCTACTGTAAGTTGAACCAAAGTGCTTCACAGTATTAAAAAAATGACAGTAAAATAGCAATGAGATATCAAATAAAAATAATACAAACACAAAACAAAATAAAACACATAAAACTATAAAAAACACATGAAACTAAAAATATCAAAAGCCATTCTAAATAAGTGCATCTTAAGTTTTGCTTTAAACAGAAAAATGACAACAACAACAAAAAAAATCAATATAATAACTTGCCAAAAAAATTGCCATTTCAGATGATCAAATTATTTGCCAAAGAAAAAAACTAAGGATTTACTGATCTTGGGTTAAGAATCTTAACCCAAAAAACTGCCACCTTTCTGGATGTTATGTGATCTGAAAAAAAAAAAAAAATGTAGACGATCACATTTTGCATCACTAAAGGTGTTTAATCTTTAGTGATGCAATGTGATCAGTTTTTATAATTTCCTAGGGAGAACAAAAAATTGAAAAACATCATGTGATTGGATGAGAAGGGAAGCGATAAAACCATCATGCATGGTGACCACTGTACAAGCCTCAGGAGCTCACGTCTAGCCTCAGTCATGATATTTGTCAATAATATGAAGTCAGCTGATGACCAGTGTTAGATGGAACAAGTTACAAAGGACAACTATTACTTTACAAGAGTACTTGGATTACTTTTTTGATGTAACGAGTAATCTAACGCGTTAGGTCCGCCATTTAAGTACTCAGTTATTTAGTTATATTTTATATTTTACAATAAATGTAATCCATTATTCAGACAATTTATGTAATCCGTAAGCCAGACAGCAATGATTCCGTTAGTGTGTGTGTGTGTGTGTGTGTGTGTGTGGGTGTGTTTGTGTGTGTGTGTGTGTGTGTGTGTGTGTGAGAAACTCGTCCTACAAGCCCCACGCCCCCACCTACCCTCCTCTGTTATTCCTGCTGTTAGTAGTTAACAGATTATGGACCAAACTTGGCTGAGTGATGATGGTAGAATAATTATAAAGGTCTTGACTAAAACGACATGCATGAGGAATCACAAAGGAGTTTTCATTTTCTGCAATGGAAAAGCACTCGAACTAGTTACTTTTATCAGAAAGTATCGCTGTAATGTAACTGATTACTTTTTAATGACAGTAATTTTGTAATGTAATTATTTACTTTAAAAAGTAACGTCCCTCAACACTGACGTCCTGAATATAATAATTGGCCAGGATATTCCATCAATAAAAAAAAATAAAGACACATTTCAAAACTAAAATTGTGAGAGAGTGGTTTTGGGGACATGAGGAATCATTTTATGGGTGTTTAATAATGGGGTACAACTGATGGGTTTCCTGCCACAGTCCTAAGGCATAAAGTGTACGTGATGACATAAATGCTTGTGACCTGCTGTCACCAATGACTAAACTATAGAACATTAGGTGTTTAAAACATTAGATAATGCATTGTAAATCTTTATATTGCGTAAACCAAAGAATTGGCTTCCTTGTTCCTTGTAGTACAAAATGAAGGCATAGTGAGACAAGACAGTAGGATAGGACAGGACTGTGCTAGCTTTTAGAGTGTAGTGCTGTTTCCATATCCTGTATTTAGCATTAAAAAGATTTGTGCTGTGTATTAATGTCTATAAAATGAGGGCATCCTACAGATGGGAAGCTGCATAGACTAACAGCCGGAGCATTTGAAACAAACCAAGCAATGAAAAAAATGCTACTGACAACACAGCCAAGACTTTGCAATGACTCACTGGATTTTGACAAAGGCCTGACAGAAGCAGGAAATATTTATAGATTTTCCTAATGATGGGAATATGGAGGATATATCTGAGTGCACAGGAAGGACACATCCATGAGGGTAGGACACATTTCTGTTTCAACCATATATTATAGGCTTCATTTTTTATTTGATTTGATTTGATTTTTTTTTAAAATCCTGGATGTCATTGTCTTTGGCTTACAGAAAAAGAAAGACAGAAATAAGCATTGGATTTTCACTCTTTTATTTCACTGTATAGATTTCACAGCTCACAGTCACATCGGTGGGTGTAAACCGTCATCATACCGTTTTCTGTGCTGAGATAGCTTCGTGTGGTGAGTCATCACACTGCTGAAATGAATACCCATAATCCATGTGCGCTCTTTACTATGGTGCCCTCAAACATTATTGGAACCAATGAGAGTGTCTGATGATTGAGACCGTGTTTTTTTTGTTTTCAAATTAATGTATAGATAGCAGCCGGTTACGTAACATATCTGTTTCCATTGCTCTGTTTGAGCCACCCCTCATTTCTTGATGTTAATGAATAATATATCCCTTAAAGGCCTTTCTGCCTCTAAGACCTGCAGTGAGTCAGCACTCTTATTAAATTTGTATAAATTTAAAATCCAATGTAGTAGCTAGTAGATTTCCCTTATTTATGTAGAGCACAAATTGGTATTTTGTAATGTGGCTGATGTAAATATGTTAGATTCATGTGCGACTTTTAAACTTATGTTAAAGTACACATACAAAAAAAATACAATTTTATTAACATTTTATTTGGGGTAAAGTGACTTCTTTTCATCAGAGCCTCTGTTTCACTGAACAATCCACGACTTTTCATGAATATGTAAGACCTATTGATGCCTGTCTCAGGTGACACCAGGTTTCCCCAGGACTCCTATTGATATCTCAACTGTTTATAAAAATGAATGATGTAGATTAAATTAAAGAAAGGGATCAAATGTTTTACTGTGAGACTGCAAAATGCCTAAAGATACAATTTTAAAAAATGGTTGCTAATGTAACAACCTGAGCAGCAGCAGCCTCATTTCCCCTCTCTTCTGTTCCAACCACTCAGCATTCAGCATCACCATTATACTAATCACTGGCCTGATCATCTGCACTGGTTTCTCACTGGTTCATGCCTTAAGTTAGATGTTTTTTATTCTTAAATTATTTATATGTCAACCAAAACATTCTTTTGAAATCAGTCAGGAACAGGGACTGGACTGAAAATGAGAGCCCTAAAAAAAATCCTTCAGGAATCCTGGAGAACTATTGTTAAAAAGTACAAGAAAGTCTGGTTCTTAGCAAAATATGAAGAAATGAGGGGTAGCTCAAATCTTTTGCACAAGCGCATTGAAGTCAAACAGGGACTTGTGATGAAATTTCTTGTGAATGAAGGTGTAAAACTGATTGACAATTACAGTAGGATTCAAGCACAGTATGGTGATGAGACTCCTGGCTGCAGTACTGGTTTAGAAGAATCAGAATCAGAATTAGAAGGAGCATTTTGCCAAGTATGTTTGCACAATCAGTACATGGAATTTGCTCTGGTGACAAAAGCTTGCAACACATGCAACACTAAAAAAGAAAAAAGAAAAAAAAAGTTGACAACAAATGGAGTAGGATGTAGAGTTTTATCAAATAAGTCAAATAAATATCAGTGGTATTGCACAGTATTGCACCTATTGCACATCTTAATATTGCACATATTTTTATTGCACAGTGAGAAAAACATTTAACTATTCATGAGGTAAAATCGCCTGGGGAAACATTGTCCTTGTGCCTGACTGTCCTGGTGTTCGGTACTCTGTAGCTTTGACCAGACTGCAAAAGTTAAAAGAAAAGGTGGCTTAAAAATTTCAAAGAAGGTATACATCCATGAATGACGGATGGACCCCACTTCTGTTGTTCCCGTTAAGATTCGGTGAGTGGAACGCCAGATCATTGAAACACAGTCATTCATGAACACCACTTACACATTACAGGAACTCGGCTGGGAGTTATTGCCACGTTGCCGCGTATAGTCCTGATCACCCTCCATGCCAAATTCCTGGTGTACCTGGTTGTTAAAGAAGATAGAAAGGTCATAGGACCACAACTAAAAGACACCAGCAGAAACAACACTTACACCACAATCATCTCTGTTCGTACAGAGTACATGTCAAACTCTTCTTCTAAAAAAGAGAAAGACAGATATGCATGTCTCAAAGCATGTAGATGAAGCAGAAGCATATATATGCACCCTTTTTTCTCATCCATTATTCAAATTTTTCTAAAAGTCTCCCACCTTGTAATCCACATCTCCCACATTGTTTCCAGTTTGTAAATAATGTAAAGCATCTGCGTCAAAGCCGACTAGCCCTGAGTCATGCATTAATAATGAACCCCGGGAGCAGACATGAGCAGAACTGAAATAATTCTGTTTGAGGATGATGGCTAAATATCTACAGCTGTCGCGAAGCCGATCCACCTGGGAGGCTGTCCGAGATGAGAATGCTTTAGTGCTCCTGGATCTGCCTTAAACATAATGGATATGTTGACTTTTTCAAGTGGAGGGTGAAGGAGGATCGGTTGGGTCTATAGGTCAACTGTCATTTACAGCATTGTTTGATCTTGATCTTTTTCACACCAATAGCTTGAACAAATACAGTATGTTATTTTGACCTTTCCTTCTTTTCACTGCACGCAAATCTGTTAAGATCGGTTCATTTAGTTTCATTTATGTTTTAAAATAAATCTAATGCTTTTGAATATATATGGTGTCGATATGTACTGTATGTTCAGAACATTTTCTAGTTTAGTTTCAGCAGCCTGGGGATGAACTTGGCAGCAACACAGCACATGTTCAAATCACAAGTGAGGATTGGCTGGACTGTTCCCTATGACACACTGACACTTGTTGCAGCATCGCCGTAAACTTGCCAAACCATGTGAAACGTTCCTGTGGCAGATTTGCCCAGTTTGATGCAGAATTTCATGTTCTCTTTTTGTTCTAACTTGCTGTCCATGACTAAATAGCAGATGTGGTAACGCACATGGTCAGTATAGCACCAGTTGCACAGCTCTCAATATACACAGGACGATGTCTTTTGGTACACTGACTTATGAAGGTCGGTGCTCCCTGTGACTGTGAGTGCATCCTTGTGCTGCAATCTGTTGGCGTGTTACAAAACTAGTCTTGAAACTTTTTGCTACCACCTTGTATGGTCCTTCCATAAGCTGGAGGCACATATAGTATGTTTAGTATATGTTCTAAGCTATAGGATTCTTTAATGTATCAAATATTAACAAAAATGGCAATAAATGAGTTGGGCAAAAGCTAGTAAGATAATAACTGATGAAGTAAATTCACCAATCACTAATACTTATTAAACTATAAAGGAGTGTTGATAATTACTAGTATACATCTGTTGCATCAGGTAATTGGTACATCTTAGATTTGTTAGTACTGAAACCACTCGAAGAGGCCTGAAGCTTAGAAATCTCATTATGACTATATGAATATATAAGTAGAAAAAAATTATATAACGTTTAAAAATGTAATGGTTAACGTTAGTAAACAAAGTCAAAATGAATAGGTGAGAGATGAAAATAACAGTGATTAAGAAAACAGAGTGATATACAGTATACAGGGACAAAATAATCGTACCTTGTTTTTTGGGCCTTTGGTTATAATGATGATGAAATCTGTGTCCCAAAATAAGCAATACTTTAGGTTTGTACAGTACCTGTGGCTGTAGCTAAAACATTATATCCTTTTCTTTCTTTTCTATTTTTCCAAACTCCTTTTTCCTAACTTAACCCTATCCCTAGTTTGTAGAAGTCTTAGTGCTCTCCAAAATCAACAGGAACCAGAAATGTCTATGTTCGGGACCTTATCTAGCCTTTCCCAGCTGCATTTCTGACAAACAAAATATGGGAAAAAAAATATATAAGAGCGTTAATTTACGATGACATACACAAAATTTAGTGATTTAAAAGTTAAAACACAACTAAGACCTGAAGAATTCTAAGTCAGCCAATAGTGATTAGCTACACCTTCTTATTCATGTGAGACAGTAAGCTTTTACCAACAAAGTAGAGCTTTATGTTTTGCTGACCAAAACTTACTAATGTTCCCTCGGTCGAAGTGCAAACAATGGAAGTCCTGAACTCTGGAACACCATTCCACTTGAGTTACATCATATGACTGACCTGGCTCTGTTTAAAGCAAAACTTAAAACTAATTTATTTAGAATGGCTATTGGTATTTAATAATTGTATGTGTTTTGTATATTGCATATTTATATAACAATTGTCATTTAGTTTAATGCTGTGAAGCATTTTTGTTCAACTAAGGGTGCTATAATGTGCTACATAAATAAATGTTGATTGATTGATTGCTAACCGCTAACAGCTTACCTAGCTCTTCTTCAAAGCTAAAGAAAGATAGGTTCGCTGTTAACGGTTGACTGCTAATTGCTAAGGAAATCCTGGCCCTTTTAATAGCTAAAGATCGCTAGCTTGGTCATTAGCTGTTAGCTCCCAGCCTAGCATTATTTACTGTTAAAATGGCTTAGAAACTACAGCGGAGCTTGACAGAGCTAGGCATTGAGCCGGAGGGAAAATCAAAGAAACAAAGACTGGAGACCCATCTGAATGTCTAAAAATGACTAAAAATTATATAATTATTTAATATTTTATAAATTATATAATGAATTATAAGTCCATTTTAAGTCATACACAACTGTTGCAAACAACTGTAAACAACTGTTCTTTCACCAGTCCCTCCTTTTCTCTCTCTTCAAATTAATAACACAAACATGTATTATTACATTATTATACATTGTACAACTCATCATGTTACATAAAAAATGCAAAAGCATAACCCTCAACGTCCTGAAGTGTCAGAAAACTGAAGGTTCTGACACTGAAAGCTCTGGGACTTTTGATTGTGCAGAATAAAAGAACACAGTAGAGTGAGTAAAGAGAGTAAAAACTACCTTTATTTCTCTATATAATCCCCTGCTACACTACTTCACTTATCCCAGCATTTCACTAGTGCTTGGATACCATCAAGGCAGACATTTTTCCTCAGTAAGCCAGAGCCACAATGGGACTGCCTGCTTCACATCTGACACGCTGGCCTCCCAGGAACTCCTTTAATGGTCAAAACATGTGGAAATGGCTTGGAGGGAAGTCAGGACTGTGGCAAAAACTCCCAGCCAATTTCCTGTAATGTGCACGTGGTGTTCATTAATGATTGTGTGTACAGTTTCCAAAGACAGATGCATCTCTTTTTCAAATTTGCTGAAATCTCGCTGAATGTTTACAGGAACGACTATCGTGGGCTCCAAGCTACCTTTGCCAGGATCTTTTAAATTTGCACCATTCATACGTCTTACTGTGGCTAAGAGGCTCATCAACGTACTGTGTTTGAAGTCCTCTGTAAATGTCAATCAGTTTTACACCTTCATTCGCAAGAAATTTCATCAAAAGTCCCAGTTTGACTTGAACTCCCCTCCTAGAAATGCGTATTGACCAAAGACAAATTTTGATTTGTTAATAAATTTGTAATGAAATAAAAAATTCTTCAAGTTTTTACAGGAAGCCTATTTGTTAGTGTTAAATTTCTTAAATGAATTAATCTGAAAGCATTATCATTAGACTTACAGTATATATGTCATAGAAATTGTTAATTAACACATTATCTAGATCTATGATGTTCTGGTTATTTGGAGGTCAATGTGAAACAGTTGGATTTGCCCTTTATTTCTTTGATCCCAGATCATGAACCTGGTGGGTTTATTGATCAAACCTGACATGAAGAGAAGTGGATTTAAGATGTTTGTTTTTCTTTACAGTTAATTAGTACAGAATTTTTCAACCGCTAATGTCATTATTCTGGATCAGATCAGTGTCATTTTTTAATAAGCCACCGAGCTGTGGGTTAAGAGGCGGTAAGAGTGTTAAGAGGCGATATACCAGCGTTCACCCCCTAGATGTCCTTGTTCAGCTAGTGATTTTGAAACAGCTCTCTGTTTCCTCTTGTAAGGCTTTGTGCAGTGAAGTGATTTCATCGGCTTTACACACTGTCTTATGAGAAAACAGGTCTGTTACAGTGTATGGGAAGTCTATTAGGGTAAAGAAAAAAAATAGACAAATGCATGGCAGAATAAAAATATTATAACTTTTGTAATAAATATATATGTATTTTTTTATTGGATGTGCAAGTCAGTTTTAGGTAGATTTGAAGTTGTTTACAAGTTGAATCAAAAAACATCATGCTGATAAAAAAATTGAAATCTCTTTAAGATGGCAGCAGGGGTTCGAGCAAGGCAAAGTGGACAAGGCGGCATTAAATACATGACTGCGCTGCCAAAATATGGTGGCAAGGTGAAAGAGAAGAATTTTTTCTTAATAATGTAATATTTATTGTGTAGATTTATGAGTAATTTTGTCTCTTTGGTTAAAAGAAAATGGAATGGCAACCGCATAAGTTCAAGTTTACAATGATGCCGAGTTCAAGATGGTGACTGAAATTCAACCATAGAGAAGCGTAGAGTGAGATTTGATGAAAACACACTGTGAAAGCACAGGTGCTTGTTTAATTGTGGGCAATCATGCAGAGTTGGAATGCACAACATGCATGGATGTAAATCAAAACCCTGCACCCGTGCATTACTTACAATTTGAATAATAATAAAAAATAATACTTTTTTTTTTGTTGCTTTTTTCCTCTTCTGCAGGTAAAAGCTTCAGATTTGTATTCTGTAGCTCTCTGACACCTCGACCATGAATATCAGTAAAATTGAATTCTTTGACTTCTCTGTCATGCATGTTTATTTCCTTTGCTTCTCTACAAACCAGATTTTACAATGCAAAATATGTAATATGTGCACCGCTTGGATCTATGAATCACAACGATGAGGACCTGTCATGAGTGCCTGCAACTGCTTTTACAGAGAAAGGACGAGAGAAAGAAGGAGAGAGAGAGAGAGAGAGAGAGAGAGAGAGAGAGAATATGTGGGCGTTATATGAAAGTATATAAATAAATATAGTTCCAAATATTGAGCTGGCAGAAGCAGTATCTCCAGAGTTACAATAAAATATAATGAAATAAAGAAAGCAAAGGGGGAATCTGACTTCTCAATAAAGCTGCTCTCTTTGTAAGCAGGAGGTGAAAAGCAGCCATTTCCTTCTAATTCAGCCTTAATAGTGCCCATGCTGCTCTTTTATTCTTTATTTAAATATTACACTGACCAGGATCATTTAATTACAAACACTTACAACACACAGTTATCAATGACCAAAGCACTTATACCTCAAAACAAGATATTCATCGACGTTTTCAAAAGCATTTTCTAAAACCATACCAGATATTAATGTGGAATGATACAACTACTGTAGGTTGTATGAATTGTACTATTATAATGATGGTGTAAAATATATTTTGTGTAGATTTCTTTCCTTTAAACATTGCAACCAGGAACACATGTCAGTGACTTCAGCTTGTCTTGCAAAATCTTATACCTATCCAAAAAGCAGCACTTCCACATACTGCACTGACTGAGGACAGCCATACTCTCCCTTCCTCATTCTCACTACGTTCTACAGAAGCAGCATCATAAGGGTCTTGACCAACTAGAACATCCCTGCGACAGCATGTCAGCCTGGAAATCCCTTCCTTAGTAATGCCACTCGTGTCGTGAGTATCAGATACAAGCCACTTAGGCATAAAACACAGAAGTATTTGGAGCAGCTTCACAAGGTTCTACAAGCTATGGACTCCCAGTGTCTCCTCTGTATATGTTTAAATGAACATACAGTACCCAGACTCCAAGTTTTAGCCTCTTTACTTGTAGGTTACAGCATCCTGTGGACTATTCCTATAAGGATAACATATTTATTATCATACCATGTGTTTTCTCAATGACCTATACCTTTATTGTCTCATCTGTAGGAACATCACAATAGAGATTTTGCTCATAAGGCTCAGGCTGTAGTAAATGGCATTTATGCACCTCCTAAATTTCTGTAATAGCGTTTACTCACCACTGACTAGCGTTCAGCAACCTCTGACTAGCGTTAACACACTCCTGGCTAGTATTAATTCTGACTAGCATTAACCCACCCCTGACTAGTGTTAACTCTGACTAGCATTAACTGACCTCTGACTAGTGCTAACACACCTTTGAATAGTGTTAACCCACATCTGATTAGCATTAACCCACATCTGACTAGCATTAACTCAAGTGTTAATCCACGTCTGACTAGTGTTAAACTACCTTTGGCTAGGCGTTAATCCACATCTAACTAGTATTAACTCTAACTAGCGATAATCCACCTCTGACTAGCCTGACCCACTTCTGGCTAGCATTAAACTACCACTGACTACCATTAACCTACCTCTGACTAGCATTAACCCACCTCTGACTAGTATTAACTCTGAATAGTGTTAACCGACCTCTGACTAGCTTGACCCCACTTCTGACTAGCATTAAACTACCCCTGACTAGCGTTAACACACCTCTTAATAGCATTAATTCAGCTTTAAAATGTAATATGTGCATTTTAAAGCTGAATTATTCCGAGAACTGCTTCTCAACAACTTGGATTATTCATTTTTTTTTCAAGAACAAGCCATAGCATTTTGTATATTGTACTGCTTTATCAGCATTTACGGTACCTCAACTGTCTCCTATGACCGATCATATCTCATATCAGCCACTTCGTCAGTTAATGTTTGGTAACATGGATATACAACGATTCTTGCAGTGTGGAAATAGTAAGACTCCTGCTGATGCCAACAAAGTGAGAGAAAAAAAAAACCACGAAACCCTGCTGTGAATATTATTTATGCTGTTATTTGTACTATTATCGAGTTAGTCAAGTAATGCGATTTGTAGTTCTTATAATATTCAACTTATTTTTCTCAGTTATTGTTTTCCCAGGCCTGTGCCTCACATCTAGCCAGTGCTGCAGGGCACACTTACGTCTAGTCACACTAGCCAAGCCTGGATAAAAGTGGGAGGGTTGAAACAGAAGGGGCAGTTGGCATAAAGCCTATGCCAAAATAAAAAAAATTAAAGTGTGGATAAGATGGTCCACTAAGGGAACCTAATAGGAACAGGGAAAAGAAGAAAAGCATATTGTGCCAAAGACTTGAAGTAAACTACTGTATTTCATTCTTGTCACATCGACAATGGAATCAGTGCCCAAATACTATAACTCCTAAGAGAAACTGTGGCCTTCAACTCCAAGTCAGAAGCTTAAGATCCCCTGTTTACTGATCATACAAACTCATACATAGTCATTGCAAAGCACCGCTCAGTGTAGCCTTGTCTCCTTGTATACCAAGCCTCATTGTTTATGATTTGTGTTTGTCCCCTGATTTCCTGATTTCTACTAGGCAAATCTAGTATTGCGTTGTTTACCTGTTTGTTAATCGCTGGACCACTGCCTCTTCATACTTTAGACCTTGCTTCAGGAAGTGGATCTGTTTGTTTTATTTAAAATAAAACATTTTTCCCTCTGTGCATCACTTCATGAGCTTCCCTTCTTCTTCTTTTCCTTCTGACGCACTCATTACTCTGGAAGAGGGTTCGTCTGAGCTCATCAAACCACATGACCTTTTACAATTGCTCCAAAATCCAATCTTTATGCTCCCTAACAAATGCTCGTACTTTCGCTATTAAACATTGCTATGGTTCTTATTGTAGGTTCTTAGGTGTTTAAGTGATCTCCATTTATGATTTTTTTTTGGCAAAGTTGGTGCTGCAGTACTATCCTTCCCGGTTTAGATAATGTGTAAAGTGTTATTAAGCCATTTCCTGCAATTTCAGATCTCCTCAGTTTTTTATGCTTGATGCAGCTCAATAATTTGACCGTCCAGAAATGGTTAAAAAAAGTCCTTTGTTATTAAGACATCAGCTTATTTTGTTTAAATTAAGATTTGTAATTCTAAAAAGAATATGCTTCAAATCATATTTACAGCATATTCATAGTTGAGTATGGACACCAACAAAGCTGTTATTTTACAGAATGATAATTAGATTATTTTCTTTTTTCTATCACCGCCAAGATGACAAATGTTTTGAGAGATGCTACATCATTTTGTTATTCAAATTAAAATCTGTAGGAAATAAAACACTTTGGGGATGTAAGACGTTTTTTGGAAAAACGTTTTCTGGAAATTAGTCCTGCATCATTTACATTGTAACAGATATATACTGTCCAATTTTTTAATTTTGTAGGTGAATATGGCAAAATAAATTAATCAGAATCCCATAAAGTCCTAAAGAACCTCACTGAACAAAAATACGTGACTGTTGTAAAGCACTGACACTTACAATAATGATACAGTACATGCATTTATCTTTGAAACCTTTGCCATATACAGTAAAATCTTATATGTTTTCATTTGTTAAACAACAGTTTATGTCAAGCATTTACCATACGAGCCCCTGTAATCTGCCATGTAGATGCACAACTATTAGAAGATCTATTTTTTATATTTGAGAACTTGTATAAACTGGTATAAATACTGGAAAAGGTAATATATAAAGATTCGTAACAGTTATTCAGTACATTGCAAGAGCATGTGAATATCAATGACTTTACATCTCTAAATATTTAGTATTTCTAAACAAATACAGTTTTCTCTTCTAACCTGTGGCAAATTGTGCAGTTTGGGTAGTATGACCTTTTTAAAGTATGTGAGTATTTCTGACAGCCGAGTTTATGTCAAAATTCAGAGTAGCCCTGAGCCAAACGACAGAACCCAATGTTCCTTTGAATATTTCATTTAGAAGTACCAATTTCAACAAGTGAACATTATGCTGATGCACTTACGAAGGAAAAGCACTTCTTGAATTAGGAAGGTGTGCCGGATCTCGAGGTGAGTGACGGCTGAAGAAAAATGCTGCAGAGTGAAAATCATTAGATGTGTTTCTCCTGAAAGACTTAAATCAATTTCCATAATTTGTTCCAAAGTGCCTTCCTGCTCCATGCGCTCATTATCTGGAATTACAAAGAATAGAAGGTGAAGCAAGTTATTTGGGCCATTTTTATCTGCACTTTTACCTTTCAATCTTAGCTCTGCTCATTGACTTCAAGTCAACGTACAATGGAAATGTCATTCAGAGAATGTTAGACGTTTATTAACGCTTCACAGAAATTGGCAGTAATGCACAGCATGCAGATTCATCTTATAAATTTACAGTAGATAGACAGTACTGTGCAAAACTCTATAGCCACAGAAAACCCATTTCTTCATATGTTGCTTCCAAAAAGTTGGACTTTCTCGTATTTTTAAAAAAAAGTAATCCTGATCAATAGTTCTCCAAGCTTCTTGAAGTTTTTGGCTCTCATTTTAAGTCTAGTCCTTGTACCTGACTAGTTTAAGAGGAATGTTTTTGTTTGTTAAGCCACACAGTGACCTATAAAGCATTTCAAGCATTAAAAAGCATCCAACATAAGGTACGATCCAGCGAGAAAGAGGTACAGATGATGACAGATCATCAGTCTGGTGATTAGTATACTGGTGATGCTGAATGGTTGAAACAGACGACAGGGGAAATGAGGTTACTGCTGAGCTTGCTACATAAACAACCCATTTTTTAATTTTATCTTTAGACTGTGTGTCACAGTAAAATGTTTGTTCCAAGTTTTTAATTTAATCATCACTTAATCAAATTTTATATATAATTTATTGAGACAGCATGGTGGATTAGTGGTTTGCACTGTGGCCTTCCATGTGGAGTTTCCATGTTCTTCCCATGCTTGGTGGGTTTCATCTGGGTACTTCAGTTCCCTCCCACAATCTGAAGGCATGCATATTACCCTAATCAGTGTGAGTGTGTGGTGTGTGCATGTTTGCCCTGTGATGGACTGGCACCCTGTCCAAGGTGTACTCCGCCTTGTGCCTAAAATGAATGAATGAATGAATGGATGAATGAATAATTTATTAAATTTACTATGAAGAAATCTGGTGCAAACCTTTGTACCATACTTCATATTACATTAAATAAATTATCTTAGAATTCATTATAAGGCACCCTGCTTTATAATAAGTCTTAGACACCCTGCCTTTTATTAGTACAGTGAAACCTCGGATTGCGAGCAACGCGGTTTGCGAGTGTTCCGCAAGATTAGCAAAGATCTTTAATAAATTTTGACTTGAAAAACGAACAAGTCTTGGTTTACGAGTACCATGTATCACGCCTGCGCTTCTTGTTTTGATGCCAAGCCAATGGTTTTTCTCTCTCTTGCGTTGCGGAATTGTGGGTAATCGTCTCCCCTGTTGAGTCTTAGTGCTCATCAGCCTGTCGTTATGTGTGTGCGCGCGCGCGTAATTTGACACCATGCCTTTATGCGGTAGGTGTGTGAAGGGGCACGGGGTCATATTACGCGCACGCACACACATAACGACAGGCTGATGAGCACTAAGACCCAGCAGGCTGATTCAGAGAATGAGCAAATGCTCGGCTTCACACACACACACACACAGACACAGCGCCTACGCGCTTAAACAAAAACACTTATCTGTCGGGATTTATTTTTTACTTTTATTAAAGGTAAAGTGCAGGTTAATTTGTTTTATTTTTACTTTATATATTGTATTAATTATTTTTAGGCTGTAGAACAAATAATTTAAGTTTCTATTATTTCTTATGGGAGAATTTGCTTTGGTTTACGAGTGTTTTGGAATACGAGCCCACTTCTGGAACAAATTATGCTCGTAATCCAAGGTTCCACTGTATTTTATTTTTGTTTTTATTATTATTTTAGGACTTTGTTAATAAGTCAGTACAAAATATAAAAAAATTTTCAAACTTCAATATTCCAAAATAACATTAAAATTTAAATATAAATAGTTGTATTGCAGAAAAGAAAGCAGGAAGCAAACATTACAGCAACCACTTTTCAGACCAAAAGGAAAAACTAAAGAGCAGCTGCTGGATTTCGCATGCAAAAAAAGAAGCAGGTGCAACAGTCAAAGTCTTCAGAAGAACTGTGGGTGATTCTTCTGGATGCTGAGTAAAACTTGCTAATTTCCTTATAAAGCTGCACAAACTGTACCTGAGACTAAAGAGTCATCAAAGCACCAAATACTGACTTTCTTTAGTTCCTGTTTACTGGGCTTTATAGGCACAACTTTGAACACATCCTTGCTCTACACAATTTATTTGCATATGGCTAAAATTTTTTGCACACTACTGTATACAAAATCAGTATTATAAAGTACTGTGCAAAAGACGAACCAAATGTAATTAAATTATGATCAAATGTTTTATTATGACAGGCTGCAAAATGCTTATATACCTAGTGCCTACGCACACACAAACACACACACACACACGCACGCACGCACGCACGCACGCACACACACACACACACCAAGGCTTTGGATTTCCAGTGTGTATTTCTGACATTCCTTCTATCTCATTATTCCTAGTTTTTGACTTTTTGCCCTACATTTTGATTTTTGATCACCCTGCATTGCACTGCTTGCCTGACATTTGACCCAGGCCTGTTCGACAGGTTTGTGTGCTGATTTGGGGTGTTAATACACAGCACTTAAGCCCATCTCCCTCTGCCTCACAACAGCTGAACAGTTTACGATGGCACTGGATTTAACCAGAATCTGAATGAATTAGTTATACTTTGTATAAATAATATTGTATTACTGTAAGTGATAAATAAGTTATTTGCATTGACCTTTAAGGGTAGCAGAGCTGAAACAGTGCTCGTTTGCTAATTATATTTATTATTAAATTGTGCTGTAAATTTTGACTATATGATTTAGTCAGATGGGTATACATGACAATTTCATTCATTCAAACAAATTCTCACTTATCATGGGTCCGAAAGTATCTCAGGAACATGGTGGGAATACACCATGGATGAGACACCAGTGCATGGAATGTCTGTTACCAATGCAACTTAATATAAACTTGAATATAAATTTGACCTGAACAGATTTGCTATAGGGTCAAGGGTTCGATTCCTGCCTTGTGTCTCTGTGCATGGAGTTTGCATGTACTCTCGTTTCCTCCCACAAAACAAAGACATGCAGAGTAGGCTACTTGGCTTTCCAAAATTGCCTGTAGTGTGTGAATGAGTGTGTGTATGTGTGGTCCTCCCAATGGATTGGCACCTAGTCTAGGGTGTACCCCGCCTTGTGCCCTAAGTCTCCTGGGATAGGCTCCAGGCCCCCCAGTGACCCAGTATACAGGGTAAAACGGTATAGACGATAAGTGAGTAAGTGATGAATTTGTATTGAACTGATATGATTCCAACCTCAGATCTGTTTGTGTGTCGTTTGCATGTTTGTTACCTGTGCATGGAGGGTTTCCTCCGGTTTCCTCCTACAGTCCAAAGACATGCAGATTCCGCTTATTGGCATTTCCAAATTTTCCGTACTGTTCCCAGTGATAGATTAGCATCCATGCGGTGTATACCTCACCTAGTGCCTCGAGTCCGCTGGGATATGCTCCAGACTTCCCCTGACCCTAAACAGGATAAGCGGTATTGAGAATGTGAAATGAGATTCTAATCTAAATATACATATATGAATAGGAGGCACATCCTTATATATTTTCTTTGCTTGTTTGTTTTTCTAAAGCTTGTCAGAATGGTTCACAGAGTATCTCAGTGCTCAGACCCCGTGGGACAAAAACAAAGAAGTCAAGCCAGCAGAAGGCATTTATATAAAGCTCAAATAAAGACCATGTTTGTTAACATGAATATGCAGTACTTAGTGTCCAGTCAAAACAAAATAAAACCAAAAAAAAAAAACCTAAAAAGGAAAAACATGTTCCTAAACCGTACACTATCTACACGTATCCCACAATCTACATACATAGAGTACAATGTTAATTCCACACTAGGAATTTTGCATTTGTAGTTGTTTTCCTCCTTCATTCTTATGAAAAAAAATAAATAAATAAACTTTGCCGCATTAACATGCGAAAACATACTGTCAAAGCATGCCAAACCAATAGGCTGTAAGGGAAACCATAACTCCATAACTGTACAGCGTATTGGCCTATCCGAAGCCTGAAAACAAGTTGTTCCTGAGTATGTCACATTCTGACATCAAACACAGGAGATGCAGCACACGCTCTTAAAAGTCAAAAACATGTTTTTTCCCCTGTCCTTTTCCTGAGTTTCTAAATATCTTCAGCCTGGAAGGAGTTCTCCAAAAAGTCTGTTTTCAGTCGTCCAAGATTTAGTTTGTGCATGAATTGAAATCTCTTCGTTGTCAAAAATACCCATGCACATGTGGACGATGCCTTAAAGTGTTGATTGTTTGGCTTCATCAACAACTCTGGAAAAAAGCTGCCCCGAGCTGCCATCATCAAAAATTCTCCAGCCCAAAGACCTCTATGTCTGTGTCTCAACCTGTGCACTATATTCTCACACTACACCAATCTGCTATAACATTAACATCACAAAACATTAACACATTAAAATTGATTGTCAATTCTATACTATAAGATCTTAAACTCTGGGCGCATCACAGACACACAGATTTAATAATACGCAGTTTTATGGGGAAAGGGTGGTTTTATTGGGAAAATAATGTAAGGCAGGGAACTGTAAGGAGGGAGGAAGAAAAGAAAGGGAGGAAAGGAGTGAGGTTGTGCATGTGCAGGTCGAAAGCAGTGCCCAGCTGGCATGTAAGCACATGGCTGATGAGCGATGGTGGTGGCAGAGTGGCAAAGCGGCTCTCGCTGGCTCCTCAGCGGCACGGCTGCAGTTGTGGCCAGTCAGCCCTGCCCAGTCCTGTTTTAGAGTCAAATGCGACAAAGGCCATGCAATGAAACTGAAAGTGCCAGGGCAGCTCGTGTAGTCCTTAAACAGCTGTCTATTGGCAGGCAGTTTAACAGCAGTGTACACTCTGCATGCCTTTAAAGTCCCTGGGGTGCATGGCAAGGCCCCTTTACATGTCACTCTCCTTGCTGACATCCACACACTTTCTTCTGACTTTCGAACCCTGAGCTAAGCTCCACACCTTCCTTAAACAGCGGAGCCTTCCAGAGGTCCATACTGTAGGTGATCACCTCCCGCCAGCCGTGCCTATAATTTAGCGGCTTCACAACACTGTTGAAGGAGAGGCTGCACACCAAGTTAGCTTTCTGGAGTGAGCGAGGAGTGGAAAAAGATTTGGACATGCACGACACTGGTGGTGGCCTTAGGCTTATTTGTGCCTGTGGGGACCAAAGGTCAGCCCCATCCAGTCTGATCCCACAAAAAAGCCAATACCCCAGAATATCCAAAGCAACACAACCCACCACGAATGGGGCCAAGCAGACATAGAGCCTAAAGTTGCCAACCCACCCTCCAAATTCCCCAGATTCCAACTGGATTGAGCAACCAATACTAATCCAATCCATAGGGTTCACCCAAAGGATCGGCTGCCATCGTGGTGGTCTCAAACACAACAACACTCCCCCTGAAGCCCTGCACAACCAAGCGGAACCTACACATTACTGGACATAACATTTTGTGTTATAATGTTATAGCTGATCACTGTATATACAATGGCTAGGACTTGTCTACATGGTGCCTGGATTTTGTAAGTGGACATGACAGATAAGAGCGTAGTATCTCTCATCACTGAGACTCTCTACAACAGCCTCTGGCTACTTTAATCTTTTCACTTCGAATTTGTGTTTGTAGACTAATGGGGTTTTTGCTCAGTATGTCGGCCATTTTGGAAATAAATTTGAACTGCCTGTTCTTTGATGCCACCGCCCCTTTGTGGAGTATCTAGTACATCATATAGATATTAATAACTTAACAATGTGAACATTCTGCCTGAAGTAAAAGTATGGGATTTTATACACGTTAGTTGAGAGATCTGAATACACATATATCTACACATGCTTCATTAATGTTCATTCGAAAAATTCATACATGGTTGATGTTGTTGGATTTTGAATAGCGCCACCATCAGCAATTTTTATACAATGTAAGTGCAAACTTTTAACAGTCGGAACTCATTAACAATTTGTTTATTAGCATTATACCATGTTGTTGGTCTTTCAGCTGTTCGCGGCAAGAGGTCGCCACAGCGGACCATCTGATCCGCACACAAGCTTGGCACAGGTTTTATGCTAGATGCCCTTCCTGATGCAACCCTCAAGTTTTATCCAGGCTTGGGACCGGCACTGCATCCAGTGGCTGGGGTTTTGGGCATTGGCTGTAAATCAAACTGGGGCTTACCGCATGGCCAGTGAAAAACCTACCACTGAGCCACCAGTGCCCTCCTATTAGCATTATACCATATATCATGCTAAATTCAGAGCCTGGGAGCCAACTTGTTTGTGTTAGTGGATTTTACTTCGTATTTTAATATTTTACTTCAGTTACTGTCTTTTTTTTTATAATTTTTTTTTCTAAATGTTTTAATTGTTTTATATGCAAAAAGATGATTATAGTGTTGGAAATTGGTAATATTTGTAATATTTTTGCGTGGCTGGATTATCTGCATTTACATAATTTCTTATTATTTCTATCTGGTCCAGTGAGTTTCCTTTTGATAAATAGCTCAAATACAATTAAATGCATCTGATTGGAAAAGCCCGAGGATATTAAGATTTGATTATTTGTCATATTTACTTTACAGCAAAATGATTTTTCCCCATATGTCCCAGTTGAGAACCTGGGGACAGAGGGCAGGGTTGGCCAAGATACGCTGCTCCTGGAGCAGATAGGGTTAATTGCTCAAGGGCTCGATGCAGTGGTGGTGCTGGGGCTTGAAACCCTGACCTTCCCATCAGTAACTCATAGCCTTTACCCTTTTAGAACGCAGCATGTCTTCTGTTCTTCTTTCAGCTTCTCCCGTTAGGGGTCACCACAGCGGACCATTTTTCTCCATCTAAGATGTGTCTTCCACATCTTCCTTTGTCACTCCAACCTCCTGCATGTCCTCCCTCACCACATGCATAAACCTCCTCTTGGGCCTTCCTGTTCTCCTCTTGCCTGGCAGCTCCATCTCTAAAATTCTCCTGTTAATATACCCCTGATATACAGATCCGAACCATCTTAATTGGGCCTCTCTAACTTTGTCCCCAAATTGTCCTTCCTGTACTGTCCTTCTAATATGCTTATTCCTAATCCTGTCTATTCTTGTCACTTGCAAAGCAAATTGCAGCATCTCCAGCTCTGCTTCCTGTGCTTTTGTCAGCGACAAAGTCGGCACTGACCCAACAATGATCATGCTAAATAAGGTGAAATCTTCACTCACTCATCGTCTATACCACTTTATCCTGTATTCAGGGTCGCGGGAGACCTGGAGCCTTTCTCATTTCTTACACCCTGGACAGGGTGCCAATCCATCACTGGGCACCCACACAATTTTAGTTTTAAAAGTACTCATTGCGGAACTAAAATACTTTGTGAAAAAACTTTTGAAATAAATTGTGACATTTCGCTTTAGGTTTAACCTCTGCCTTTTCTATTCAGGTTTTCAAAGTTGGAAGGTGGATAAAAACAAGCGAATGGACATGCATACACATAGACCCACACCTGTAACTAGACATTATGTACTATATATTTCATTCAGATTGTATTCCAAGAAATTGTCTTTTTACCCAGAAACATTATAAAATAGTCACATTTCTAGTAAAGATCAACTCAAAGGGCACATTGATGAGCTTTGCACCAGCGCATACATTATGTCATTTGATAAAAAGTATCTCATCACCCTTCAACCCCAGAGAAATGTGACTCAGTGGCAGCCAGGCAGGCACGGTGGCAGTTTTATTTTAAAACCTGCCTGCGAAGAGAAAGGTGCTCAAGCCAAAGTAAAAAACTCAATTTCCCCCCCAACTTTTACTTTAAAAAAAAAAAAAAAAAGGAAAAAAGAAAGAAATAAAATAAAAATTCTCCCAGCGCTGGTATTGTGGCACGTCGTTCACTTTAGCCTGTGTCAGAATTTCGACTTTGCCTTTTCCTTTGTTAATGTGCAGTAAACAACACGGCTGTCTGGGGAGCCTGCATTGTGCGGGACGTATTTTTACCTTGGAAAAAAAGAAAGAAAGAGCGTAAGAGAGAGAGATAGAGAGAGAGAGAGAGAAGGCAGAGGAGAGAGGAAGTGATTAAAGATGATGCCTTTCACACTCCGCAGTGTGCACGGTGATAAAAGCTGTTATGATTTCGCTTTGACAGGTTAAATCTGGATATCCAGCTAATTGACACCGCCTCAGATTTGTGCTGCCATATCTAAGATATTTGCAAGTTTCATATCGTTAGCGCACATATTTCCTATTCCTTATTCCCCGGAGCGATGTGCTGCATACATACCAATGTGCAATGCTTTTACTAAACCTAGCAAATATCTTTAAATCTGAATACAAAACAGGTTAGACATGGGCCTTAATTTCTTATGTCACATGATTTCTGTAGTTTTGTAATCATAGGAGAAAAAAAAAAGGAATAAGAAGGATGCATTTCTGTTGATACAATTTGTCCTGGAAATTGCGTGTTTGATCATGCTGCAAGTGTTCTAAGCTGTAATATGATTTCTGGATTTCATTTTTAGAGAAGGATTCCCTTTAGACAGGGTATGTTTGAAATATTTACAATCCAAGCATACCATTGAGCAGCTGAGGGTATTACCTTTCCCTGTAATGACTGAATGATCTGTTTTAAGAATGTATTTTATACCATTTCAGGATAAAATCTAACATAGAACTGAGAATGCTCAACATTTTGGGAAATCTCTTACGTAATAATATCTTTCTTATTAGGGATAGGAAAAGGCATGTGAAATTTCATGAATGCAGAAGTTATATAACATAGTCTAATGTGCTTCTACTCAAGTAAGTCAGGCTTATAAGATTTATAAAGGTGGTATCAAAAAGTTTTGAGACAAGTTTTGTAACGCGCCAACAGATGGCAGCACAAAGCACCGACCTTCATAAGTCAGTGTGCCAAAAGACATTGTCCTGTGTTAGATTAAGGTCAGGTCATTATTATGTTTTCCATAATACACAACAGTATACACAGATCAGCCATAACATTTACATGACATATCGTTAACATTGTTTGGGCTCAGTGGTGGCTCAGTGTGTCACTCAGTCAGTTACTGATCGGAAGTAATGTATATGTGACAAATAAAGGTTTAACTTAAAATAATGTTTATAAAGTAATTATATATCATAAAACTGGTGACAGGATCATGTGCATGCAAGACTCATTTCTGCCTATGGGTACCAAAGGCCAGCACATCTGGACAACCCAATGTGGCACAATTTGATGATAAAACCCTCGATGCTTGCCATGATAGAAAGACACCACAATACCCAGTGCACCACAGCCGCTGTGCACAGAGCGCAACGGGCAAACAACCCAAGATCTTCTTGAAAACTCCCAGATCTCGATCTGATCAAGCATCTATGGGATGCGCCAAAAAAACAAGTCTGATCCATGGAGGCCCCTTGCCGCAACCCACAGCATCCAAAGGATCCACTGCCAATGCTGATAACAGACACCACAGCACATCCCCAGAGGTCTTGTGTAGCCAGAGCTGCCAAGGTGGCACAAGGGGAGCCTGCACACTACTAGGAATAATGCTTTGCATTGTAATGTTATGTCTGATTGGTGTATATGGTTTTGTGCAGCATTATATTCTGTTAATAATTCTAACAAATGATATATATATATATATAAAAATTATTAAGATAAGAAATATTAATGTATGCAACTATGTTACCATGCATTTTGACAGGTTTTACTGTACTACATACAGTAAGTAAAAATAAATAAATGATGGAAGTCCCAGAGCTGTTGATAAACTACTGTGAGTCACTAAAAAAGTGACTGTTCAGATTTAAATAAGCCAATACTTAAAAGCCTTTGGGTGATAAATTGATCAGATTGCATTATTGATATGCTGCAACTGGTAAATGTTTTTTATCCTAAACTGATGCAGTGAGTAGCTTCTCATTTCTTACCAGTCAAAACATAGTATTGGTGCTGATTTAATTTTTTTATGTTATACATACAATATTGAAAATGTTTGTGCCAAAGAAGCTACTTCTGAAATGTATGCAACATGGAAGTGACCAATCTTGCTTCCCTAAATATTTTAGGTTACGATTTTATATGTGCCCCAAAAATGGCCATTTGGCCAAAATGATGTTATAGTGTCTCATTTCAAACAATAATAATTTAAAATACAAATTATTCATGTTTCTTTATGAGTATTGATATGTAAATTAGTGTAAGCTTCTAGAAGCATATGATCTGTAACAATTGTTGCTTAAATTAAAGCATTCCATGCAAAATTAAGGATTTTTCCCCCCCAAAAAATCTGTAGTGTCTGTAACCATGTCAAATTCAAGTTACAATATCTTAAAAATTTAAAATTTTAGAATCATACACTTTTTCAGGTTTATGTGAAATCCAAATTGGTAAAGTTTCATCTGCATGACAGATAAGATCATTGAAGGATTTGAATTCACAAAAAAGTTACGGACACTACATAAAAGGGCATAAATTTTATTTTGCAAATGAGTTTTTTTTTATCCGATAAAAATATAAATGTGTATGCATATGTACAAAAAAATGAAGCATCCTAACTTTTTAGCACCAATACCCTGTTTTACACAAGATTTCTTACTCATGGAAAATATGTTACTGTGTTTCAGAAGGATAAAATGATTGGCCTGTATTAAGCAAACAAAAACAAATTAAGAGACTGCTGTAATTACTGGAATTATGTTAAGAACTGGCAGCAGAGTGGTGAAGTGGCCACCACTGTGGCCTCACACCTCCAGGGGCGAGGGTTAGAGTCCTGCCTTCGGGTCTGTGTGCGTGGAGGTTGCATGTTCTTCTCCCCCATGCTTGAAGGTTTTCCTTCAACATGATTGCATTATTAAAATCTGGAAAGATCGTGCTGAACGGTCAACTTCACAGAAGAAATGTGGATGGAAAAAAAAAATCATGAAGATCACTTAAACTCTCTTGGCGAAGTTAATAGAAAAAAATGACAGTAAAAGTCAGGATTATCTTGAATAGTAAAAGTAAAATCATTGGCACATACAATTAGAAGAGAACTCACGTTGTTAGTGAGGCTAATTAGAAATAAGACTTGCTAATGAGCATAAAGATTGAACTTTAAAAGGTCATGCGATCTGATGAGTCCAGATTTACCCTATTTCAGAGCCAGGGGTGCATCAGGGTAAGAAGGGATGCATCAGTTGGTCAGGTGTAGGCTGTAAAATGTAATGAAAGACCAAAGATGTAAGATGTAATGAAAGACCAAACACTGTTTTTCTTTATTGATGGCAGGGGCAACAATGCCAAGATTTATCAGAACTTAACCTGTAAAGGAAGCATGAAGATTTCGGGACCATGAAGAATCATTTTTACACATGAATTGGCCACCACAGGTTCCTGACCTTTACCTTATTACAAATCTATGGAATGTGCTGGAGAAGACTTTACGGAGTGGTTTCATTTTCTTGTCATCAATACAAGGTCTTGGGCAAATGTTAATGCAATCAGTATGGAAATAAATGTTGTGACCTTGCTTGAAGTTGCCAAACAGGGTGTAGTATATTGCTCAAATTCAAAGCTAGTGTATATATGAAGGTGTTCAGCTATAACAAACATAAAAATAAGTCTTAGCTGTTGTCATGTAATTTCATTCAGGTTTTTAATACTGTGTCAATTTAGTGTTAGAGTTCCAACTGGACAAACATGGTGCCAGGATCTACGGGAAAGATGTAGCATTTATGATTTTTGAAAACTTTATGAAAAATGTCTGATTTTTGAAAACTTCTCACTAAATGTGGAAAAGACACTGGATGTGAAAGGGGTGTGTTTACTCCTGGCAACAGTTACACTCATGAGCCTCAGCCTTGATACTCAATAGACAACAAGTATGCAGGGGCTGTTATATACAAATAGTAAACATTTTATGATTGCGTTATCATTTATGCTGTTAGCCTAAATTTATTCTATTCACTGACATGCGATAGAGAATGTACAGTACAGAACATTCTTGTCTCATCAACATTTTAATACTGTGAAGACAAGATTTTGCTGAGATTGGCTTCATTTGAGACTTGCACCTGGATTACCTGCAAAAGGAACCCTACCTACATATTACAATCTGACAGCACGTAGACACAAGTGCATACAT
Source organism: Clarias laeviceps (assembly GCA_030014305.1). Taxonomy (NCBI): domain Eukaryota; kingdom Metazoa; phylum Chordata; class Actinopteri; order Siluriformes; family Clariidae; genus Clarias; species Clarias laeviceps. Next base: position 14,958,057 of record JAQMYJ010000019.1, on the reverse strand, counting down.
TTGCTTCCAATGAATCTAGAAATCATGCAAATTCAAATCTTCAAGGTGGACGCACTTTATACGAGATGTTCAGTTGGAATCTACAGTTGGAATTTTTTTTTTCTTTTTGTTTAGATTGCCAGTATGCTTTGCAACAGCTCTGTTAGTTCTGGGATTTTTAACTCACAATCTATCTTCCTTGAGCTCAGGACATTAACTTCTGTATGTGAATACAAACAACTGATCCCTGATCAGAAACTTGCTATGGGTGGGTCAAAAATCTCTCTTTTTTTTTTTTTTTAATTCAATATCTTCGAGCGGCAGCACAATATTTAAACCACATTTTAACACTGACTTCAAATCCAGTTGGTGGATCTCTTCTCTTTTGAAAAAACAGGAACCTGGTTTTATATGCCTTAAAATAACTTGTCAGTAACGTTAGCAGTATAGCTGATGAGTAGACAGACTTACTATAGCTTTGGCTACTAGACATTGTACTGTATACATCAAATGTTTTGGAGAGTCATAAAATCAAAGATGAGATTAGCATAATCATTGAATAGAAATCTAGCTACAGTATGGACACCCGTTTTGCTATTGGAAAACCTTTTGGAATTTCATGGTTTTCTTCATTAATTTCTCATAAAATGTGATCCGATCATCAAGAGTATTGACAAACATAATATGCCTAAAATAATACCACAATTCTGATCTATCATGTCTTTATTGAACACACTTATTCAACATTTAAAATGCTAGTGGAAAAAGTATGAGGTTTGCTAGAAAGGGTGCATAACATATATAGTACATCCTACTGCAAACTCTCAAAAATGAACTTTTTAACATCCTCACTGAACAAAGCAATGTTTGTAATTGTCATGTATGTTGTTATTCTTTTATCACAATAACAACAACAATCAATGATCTCAATGATTTTAACAAGCCCCAATATACACCTCTTCCAAATGGTTGAGATGTCCCTTCATGGTAAAAGTATAAACACATTTACAAACATACGTAAAATGCTACTTTTTGTGTTGTGGTTCAACAGTACAAATGTTTCACGGCACTGGATCTACTTTATTTTTGTTTTATGATAAGATCAATTGAAAAAGCGTACTATTTAGACAGACAATTAGTGGATTCCTTGAGCATAACATACCTCAACTGATTGGTAGAGATGGCTCAATCAGATTACATTTGATGCAAGTTTTAATTAGATACACAGTAGTAACTTAAAATATGCTCGACCGAAAGGTTGAGCAGAATGTTAAAGCATTAAAGATGACGCTGTAGACATTTCTCATTCCAATCACTATATCTCTTTCTTCACTTCCTTCTTTTTTTCCTCACGATTATAAGTTGTATTGTTGCTGGTCCACACACTAGGTAGCTCTCCACATGACTGGACAACTACTCATTAGGCAGGGTAAAGGCTGAGATATGCTTCTGAGTAGCATGAAGCCAGCAACCGCATGTTTTCAAACTGCGCTCATGCTTCATCACACCACTAACTGCCCTTCTGCAAACACAGACTGCCGCCGCTGACTAGTGTCTTTCTGTTTGACAAGAGAGAGTAATGCCATCCCTCCCACTCGGAGAGCACGGCCAATTCTGCTGTCTTTGACTCCTGGCCACAAAGTCATGGCTGTGGATTCAAGCTTACAATCTCCTGATAATAGTGCGACTGTTTTTTCTGTCGTGCCACTCTAGAGTCACTATATCTTCTTTGGAACACCTCATTCTGTCATAGTGTTCAAAGTTTGTTTTCTTGTGCAAACAGACATACAGATGTGTACAGAGCCAGTCAGACTGCACCTTTAAAGAGCCTCGTGGATAGAAGTGTGTACAAAACAGATCAGACCCCCTATAACCCGTCCATCAACTTAAAGCTACTTTATGTTCATCTCAAATCTCAGTCCAGAATGAGTGAGTTAATCAGAAGTCTGTATTCTAGACAAGCACAGATGCTTTTGTGCTTGGCACCTGCCACCCAAACCCACTCCATCAAATCACGGCTCAAGGCGGATCCAGCCATTTTCAGCCTGTAGATGGAGCAAATGCCTTTAGAATATGTTTATTCATTCGTTTATAATACCTTTCCTTTCGAACTAATATACTTGTAATGAAATGAATCCCTCACCAGTGTTGTGTGAATGGGTTTTACAATTTACCAAATTGAATTTGGGGTTGATTTACCCTTTAGACACGTCATTGTTGAATGCGGTGTGACTGACGAATCCGACCCTCATGACAGTGTTTGTACGGAGAGGACTTCTGGCTAATTAAATATGCGAATATTTATAAGGGAGAAGTCTCAGCACCAGCTGTGGATGCTGAAGCTCTCTCTCTCCCCTGGGAAAGAATCAAGCTGTTCTGTCTGTCTCTCTCTCTTTCTCTCTCTCTCACACACACATACACAGTGAGTCTTTCTCTTTGTCTCGCTCTCTCACCATATTTTTCTTTTCCCATCTCGATCTGACACTCTTCTGTTTTTTTATTCTCATTCTTTCATTTTCACTCACTTCCTTCTGTCTTTTCCACTCCCTCCTTAAAAAAAAAATCTCCTTTCTCTCTCTGTCTCCTGACTATGAATGACATTTTCAAGGACCCTCCATTCAAGCAGACTTGATCTTATTTGACAAACACTCTTCAATGTGTGTGTGTGTTTCTAAAATTGTGCATTTCTTACTAGAAGTGTTCTAACCAATCTTTTAGGGCCCCCAAACAACTGGTACCTATGGGCTAATTTGCTGTGCTCAAAGGACTGCGGTGCAAGATATAATTCCCATAATCACTGGTTAGGGGTCTTATGGGCGATTGTGTCTGAGGGAATAAATTACATGGGAGTGCTTGCGAATGGAGCTCTGGCACCTTTGGCATATCAAAAGCACACTTTTTTCACATCAGCAGGTGTTCGTGTGTCTGACTGCACATCATTCTCATTGAACTGAAGGGTAGTGGTGCGTTTTCTTTGTCCTTGTGAGTGGGGTCTTAAGCTGTCGTTGAACTACACACAGCAAGAAAAACTGTTGTAAGAAAAAAAAATACCCTTCATGTGAATGAAAATAAAAGCAATACATGAAAAAGCTATTGACCTCTATTACATTATCAATACATATTGCATCGACCTCTTCATACAGTATGATTAAATCATTTTAGAAGCATGAGCCAGTTAAAACCACAAGCATGAGCATGTTGTCACTTTTTTGCCATAGTAATGAACTGCCTATTATTACAGCTTTAAGACACCTGTGGCTATAAGCACTCGTAAATGACTGATTAAAAAAACCTAAACATCTGCTTATATGCATATCCTGCTGGTGTGTGTCTACAGATATCAAACTGTGCATTTGGGTTTTCAGATATGTCAGATAGAACCAAAGTTACTCATTGTACTGTATATACCTCTTAATCCTGTATACAAGGTCGCAGAGGACACAAGGCGGGGTACATCCTGGAGAGCGTGCCAATCCATCAAAGGGTACACATTCACACACAACAGTCAATTTGGGAACGCCAATTAGCCTAGCATGTCTTTGGACTGTGGGAGGAAACCAGAGTACCCGGAGGAAACCCTGAACATGCAAATTCCATGCATACATTGGTGGGAATCGAACCTGGCCGGGAGTCAAACCCGGACCCAGGAGGTGCAAGACGACAGTGCTAACCACTAAGCCACCGTGCCGACCCAAATTTATCACTACTTTTAAAATGCATAAATTTTACCTGAATATGGGAATGATGTCACAAAAACGTTAAACTCATCAAATGCTTCTATTATTATTATTATTATTATTATTATTATTATTGATCATAGAAACAACGGTGGGTTGTCCGACACTACTATCACTACTACCCAGCCACTGCATGCAGTGCTGATCCCAAGCCCTAATGAAAAAAATTGGAGGGAAGCATCAAGAAGGGCATCCAGCATAAATTCTATGCAAAGTTGTGCGCAGATTGGATGGTCTGCTGTGGTGACCCCGCAACAGGAGCAGCCAAAAGCAAGTTTTATATCGCCTAGGTCTTTCTTATATTGCACTCTGTCTTTCACAATACTATATATCTTCCACGGTGCACCCCGCCCCATGCCCTAAGCATCCTGGGCTAACAGTGTAAACAGTATAAACAGATATGCAGTATAAAAGATGAATGAATAAACATAAAATAAGCTAGTTGCATAATTGTGCACAAAAAAATGCATAATCTCCTTAAGAATGTGTGTTAGATTATGCACGTTAAACCTAATAATTTTACATTACCTGTGTTCAATACTTCAGGTAATGTGTTCTAAAATCTAAAAAACATGATTTAGATTTTTTGTTTTTCTAACTGCATATTTTATATAATTCTTTTATAGTGCAATGTTTTTGTTTGTCTATGAGTATACTTTGTTGAAGCACCTTCTCATTCTATAATGCCACTAAGAGTTAATCAGCATGCTACATCTTGACTTGCCAATATTTTCTGACACTTTCTTACAAAAGCATTCTAGATCCATCGATTGTTAAGGCTGTCTCCTGTGCACAGCCCACCTCAGGTCACCTCACAGATTTCTAGTCATATTAGTTGTCTGTGCTCTGGCTGGGCCATTCAGAACATTGATCTTCTTTTGATTATGTAATCACTTTGTTGATTTGGACGTATGCTCATGGTCACTGTCTTGCTGAAAGGTGAAAATCCTTTTCATCTCTGGCTTTACACCAGATGCCTGAATGTTTTGTGCTAAAATCAACTGGTGATTCATCATGACAAAAAGCCTCAGGTTTGGCTGAGGAAAAGCAGTCCCAAAGCAGGATGCTGCTATCACCATGGGTATAGTGTTCCTTTGGTGATTGTGCTTTTTTTGTGCCAAACAGACCTTTTGGGATTCTGAAATTATTAAGCCTTTTGGAATTGGTCTCATCAGTCTATAGCACATGTTGCCACATGGTTTGGGGTAATTCAGTTGGATTGTGATGTTTTCAGCCACCCTACTGTACCTCTTAGCCCAGACTTGTGAATGGCATGAAAGATTGTTGTCACATGCAGAGAGTAATCAGTATTTGTCAGATATTCTGCTCCAGTCCGACCCTTTTTAATGATGCTGCAGGTCTTTTGGCAGCTTCCCTTTAAGTATTGTCTTGTTTACATTTTGAAGGAAAATCCAGTTTTTCATAAGGTAACTGTGGTGCCCTATTTGTTCCACATGTTGATGACTGCATGTTTTCATTGTGTTTCATGGTATATCTACTGTCCCTCTCCTGATCAATATACTTCATCAAAGAAAATCCTGTTCACATCTTAAGGACCAAGGCTTCAGCAATTAGATGAAGCCAAGAAGATGCCAAGAAAAGACTCCAGAAATATCTTGGTCTTTATTCAGGGTTTATGTGAATAATTTACTTACAGTCTGGTGAATGATCAAATTTTTGAACAAGATATTAAGCGTGAGCTGTCATGGTGGTAGCACCGTGGTCTCGCACGTCCAGGGTCGAGGGTTCGGTTCCCACCTCGTGTATGTGGAGTTTGCCTGTTGCAGCCACACTTGAAGCAATGGATTGGTGCCCTATCCTGGGTGGACCCCCTCGCTTGTTCAAAGTCTCCTGGGATAAGCTCCCGTCCTCCCCATGACCCTGTACAGGATAAGTGGTATAAAAGACAAAAGATATTAAATGTGGTTGTTTTTTTGTTCACATAATTTGCTACTTAAAATGTTTCTAAATTGATTATTCTTAATAGATTTTTTTCACTTCACAATACTAGTTATAGTATTTTAATCTGTCTGGTAACAACCTAGCAGTACTTTTACTAATATTTGTAAAAATAATGTCTTAGCACTAGATGGTTAGCTTAGCTGTTCACCGAACCTGTACTTTTCAGCCAGAAACATGAGGACTGCCTCAACCTAGCAGGCCTACTCTGTTTCCTCTATACTTATACTTTTTTCTTGTACTATAAAACAAGGTGAAATGATTAATCAAGAATCAGCAACACAATAGTGAAAAAATATGACAGACAAAGAAAACTATGCCTCAGATTTTACACAAACCCAAGGGAATGCAAGACTATGCAAAGTGTTCATTATAAGCATGTGCTTGTATAATGAACACAAGAAGTGACCACGAAGCAAATTGAAGAGATTGTCCTTCCCTGGTGAAAAGGGGAAGCGCACTGAGCTCTTGTTACATGATAATGAGATTTTAACATGCGGATAGCATTGCTGCCAGGTGCTAGTAGTAACCTATTAGTACTATTAATTGACTCTTATTAGTGATTCAGTATAGGACTCAGAAGGTATAATTAAGCAATATTAAATGAGAGGGAGTGCTGTTGTGCTGAATATTATCAGTTCTACAAACATCATTTATTATCAACAAATTATATATTTTTTTTCTTTCTTTCTTTATTTAACCAGGTAATTTGCTCCACCAATACATATCCTTCCATGACTAGAAGTTGAGCTGGCGACCGACAGAGTATTTAATAGAGGTGAAAGACGTTTTTTAGTAGTTAAGCAGCAAACCAGTAAATTCCTTGCCTGCTGTGCGGAAGGCCCGGGTTCAACTCCCACCCATTGCCCAAACCCCAGTGGATTCGGTGCCGGTCCAAAGCCCGAGTAAAAATGGGAGGGTTGCGTCACGAAGGGCATCCGGCAAAAAACCTGTACCAAGTTGTGTGCGGATCCAATGGTCCAACACCAACTAAGCAGCCAAAGGGTGAGGAGAATAAACCATGAAAGTGGTGGACAGTCCTTTAAATCTCATTTGAACATAAGGTTTCTCTTTATATTATATATAAAAAAAGACATAATACAAGGTGACACAAAAAAACGGGAACTTTTTTACAATCCAATAAAACTAGAAGTGATAAAAGAAATTAATTTTATTCACAGTAATTGAAACCTAAAACTTGTAGAAATACTAAAGCATATTTAACTAAATGTCACTAACCCGCAGTGCTACCACCTACTAATGGCTACCAATACGCATTTCAAAAATTCCCGTTATTCTGTGTCACCTTGTATTTAGAATAATCAGCTAACTGCCAGGGATCCCGGGTCAAATCCCAAGGAGCATTAAACGGTACAATCCTTTCTACCACACACCAGGTAGTTTCCCTTAATAAGGAAGGGGATTTGGGATTCAGCCTTGTTTTAGAAGCTAGTTAGCTTTGTAGCTCACATTAGTCGTGAACAAAACAATAAAGAACGACTAAGAGGCAATTCCTTAATAGGACATATCAGGTTTTTTTTTTGCTGAGTGCGCTTCCGTGACTGGTTTTGAATGTGGGTTTTGGCAGGCAGCGGCTCTCTCCTCTTTCCAGTACTGTGGACGGTACTGACGTACATTCCCCATGCTGTTGTCTCACAGTTAAGGTGTAATTACTGAATGTTAGATCACTTGTGACATGGTGTTACGGGAATGGGGTGTGGACTTAACATGAAGCATAGTGGCAGAGGTGAATACTGAGGCAGAGTCTTTAATCACGAAAACTGAACATAAACAGACAATAACAACGAAACTAGAAGAGACCAAAAGATCATACATAACAGGAGCTGAACATAATGAGCTAAACTAAACAAGGAACACAGCAAAACAGGCTAGGAGCAAAGGAATTGGCATGACACAGAGACATGGAAAATTCACAGAAAGTAACCAAACAAGCTAGGAGCTAACATAACAAGGGTTAAACAAAACAGGAGTACAACAAACCAGGAGTCAAGGAGAAATGGCATGACACAGATACATACAGAATTCACAACAAGGTAACTCAACAAATGCATGACAACCGAAGAAACCAAACACAAGACTATTTATAAGGAAACTAATTAGCTACCTCGGTTCAGGTGAGCGCTCCAATCACCTGACCGAGGTGCATTCTGGGAAACAGAGTTCAAAACACAGAAAACAAAGGAAACACAAAATGGAGTCTCTGTGCATGGCGCCCTCTGCTGGTATTCCGTGACACATATTGTTAACCTGATAGTTAAATATTTTGATCAGATTACTCGGTAGAAACTACTTGGCATATAATACTTTATGTACAGTGATAAGCAGATGGCATATTTTTTAGATCGGAATTAACAAGGAACTATTTTAACTATTTGTTTTTTCAGAAAAAAAAAGCATGTTTGGAATGAGTATGAGGTCAAAGAACAGTCTGTTTTAAACCCCTTCTCCATGTTTTATACACACCCAACCAACACATGCTGATTCCCACCCGACTCTCTCACGCATGACTTGTTTGACAGCAAGCTGTTTTTTTTTTTTTTTTCATGAAATCAGAGCACAGCAGCATTTACACCCATGCCCCAGCCTCCTGAACCAGGTGTGTGTGTGTGTGTGTGTGTGTGTGTGTAAGCGTGCATGTGTTTATTCATGTTTGAGCACAATTTGCATTCTTGCTTGTGTTTCCCCACTGTGTATTTTCAGGTCGCTCAATGCTCACCTTCCTGTCTCTTCTTATTACAGGCAGACGTGGAGGAAAGAGTTCCCTCATGGTTTTTGCTATTATTTCGACTAGAAAAAAAACAGACATATGCCACTGTCATCAGATTACTCAATCTATGGAACTTATATTATTATAATCTAAGTACTTATATTAAAAATAGAGACAGGAAGTGAGAAAGAGAGAGAGACAGTGAAAGATAAGGAGAGAAAGAGTGAGTCCATCCCAGACAAAATATGGACAAAGTACTGCCTAAGAGACAGTTGGTCATGCCCCCACAACCCTGGCATCACCTATGCACACTGCAAAACTACTGTGCCACAAATAGTGTTGTTATTATTGTTATTATCAGGCCAGCCTTTCAAGAAGGTGCACTGCCACATCATTGTTAAAATGCACATATTCATCTGGGGCTTGGAAAACCGGTACACTACGTGTGGTATACACCTACAACCTTAGGAGATTTGGAGAGAAATAGTAACTAGCAACATTGCTAATAAACCCAAAAATAAATACATTATTCATACTGAACAGAATGTGTTCTAAACAGATTTGAATGCAGATATGAATAGAAGCACACTACTGAGGTTCTTTTTTTTTTTTTTTAAAGCTTGGCAGAAAGTTTCACAGGGCAAAAAGTTGAGACTAGAAGTGTGCGTCAGGGCTGGGATCCCGCAGGATGCAACAAAAAAGTTGCATGAGTGGGAGGTTTTTAGATTCTTCTTGCTTTTTATGCTGTTTGACTAAAAATTGTAACTCTGACTTGGAAAAACCAAAGAAAACACTCTCGCAACTCAGAATTCCTACTCCGAAGATCTCCTTAACCCTGTGTAAAATCAAATCAATATGGCTGGCTCAAAGGATTAAAAGTAAGTTATACTGTATTAACAGTATATGGCTAAAAGTATATGAACACCTGACCACCATACTTATATTTGGTTCCTCCCAAACTCCTGCCACAATGTTGGAAGCACACAATTTTGATCCAAATTTGATCCAATGCATTTGGATGCTATAGCTTTGCAATTTCCCGTCACTGGAATTAGGTAATATAAGGGAATGTGCCATAAACCATATCAGGCGAGGAACACTCCCCACACCTGGAGAGAGATATATTTAATTTCAGTGGCAGTTTTTATGAGGGCAGGTTGCCACCTCAATGCCTACTTGTATCTGAGCGATAAAGGTGAAGGACACTGCTAAGCTGCCAAGCACCTTAACCACTGATCTACCCATGACCCATCACTGGAATTAAGAAGCCCAAAAACGTTCAAGCTTGAGAACTCCCCTGTGCAAAGTAAGCTCCATAAAGACATGGTTTGCACCAGGTTGGAGAGGATGAACTTGAGTGGTCGGCAACAAAGCCCTGACCTTTCTAAAAGTCTTACTCTGACATCAGTACCCATAGCCACATTACAAAATGACTTCCTAGAAGATTGTAGTTTATAGACCATATGGGGACTAAATCTGGAATGGGCTATTCACCAATAGTCACAGTCAGATGATGACATACTTGTTGTGTACAAGCTTATTTCTTTTTTGTTTGAACATACACTCAAAATGATGTTGGTCTTCTGTTGGATTTACATACTGATATTATGTCTATTTTACTGAAATTTATATTTAGGCATTTGGCAGATGCCCTTATCCAGAGCAACATTTTTATCTCGTTATACATCTTTTGCGCAATGGCCCAACAAGGACAACTTAAATTTGAACCTGGGACCTTCCAAACCATAGTCCAATGCCTTAGCCACTGAGCTACCCCTGATCCCTAAATGAGGTTTGTGATATATTTAACTCTATTTAATGAGTCGAACGTACTGATCTTTACCAATATTTATTTTGGTTTAGCATAGTTTTTTGAGTAGAAATTCTGCCTTTAATTTAAATATGTTGATACATGGGTCTTCTTTTTTATTTCAGTGTACTCCAATATTATCTTATCTACATACTACAAGCTACATTAAGCTATTTAAGTACATACAATATTCAATTTGCTATTTTAAGGAGGTAATTATACCCAGAAGAAAAGGTAGTTTTAAATTCTAGCTGGTAATGTATAGCTAAAGGGTGAGGAGAATAAACCAAGGAGGGGCGGACAGTTCTGTCAATCTTGTACATTTAACTTTATGTCTCCACTTATTCTGCTTTAGAATAGCTTCAGCTAACTTTCTGAGAAGACATTCATATTCTAGTGCACTTTTCCTTTATTTATAGACTGTTTCATTTTAAATGAAATCTCAATGAGTTGTTTAGAATTCTCTTATTTATACAGTGCTATAAAGTATCCATAAGTTACACAAGAGCTCTTCTTGTCCTTGCCAATAATTAAAAAATAAATAAATACCATCGCTAAGTCTCTGATGGATTATAGATCCTATTAAAACCCATGCTGCGCAACACATTACAGGTACTGGCTGGAAGCTTGAGATCATTTCTTTGTTCAAGTGAATTCTTTCATTTTATTTCTATCAAGCTGCATTGTTTGCATTTTGCTTGTCATTATCACATTATCACATTTTGAAATGAAGCATGTGGAGCTTGTGGAGACAAAGTACTGCATACCCAGCAAACGGCATCCTTATTTTATGCTGTGGACTGGAGCAGGAGGTACTATGTTATTTACATTTACGGCATACGGCCTTATCCAGGGCGACTTAAATTTTTATCCCGTTATACATCTGAGCAGTTAAGCGGTTAAGGGCCTTGCTCAAGGGCCTGACAGCAGCAACCTGGTGGTGCTGGAGATTGAACCTGTGACCTTCCGATCAATAGGCAAACACCATACTGTAAATACTGAGCTATTCCTGCCCTATTACCTGGTGGACTAGTCGCCAACATTTCATATGTTCATTGCTGTGACCCAGATTCAATTTCTGAGAAGTGAACCAATCCTGAAAATCCAGAAAATATCTATATGTATGAATACTGTATATACTTCCAGTATTTTCACCCTGGAACAGTACTATCCAGAAATCACACATTCAATTTGTCTGTGCCAGCGTTGCAACTCAAGCCAGTTTTACATTAGTCTTTATAATAATTACTTGTCATACTGTATGCATAAAATCTTGTCCACATTTTTAACCAGATTGAGTGATAATGTTTTCTCCATGTCAGATTATGTAATGAAGATCTTTTAACGATGGACATGTAATTGAAGAAATCTTTGTGCTTACAAAATCACTATGCTGTGCCTTCTGCCAGAACTTTGTTCCAGACTGTCTTTGGTTATCATGGCACCATATTGGCACTGGTGTCCTAAGACAAAACCAAAATGGGCTGGAAATCATACAGTGTAAACCTGGCATTAATTATTAGAAACATAACTAATACCCGAGTGTACAACAGAATCTGGGAAACATTGCTGTTTGGGAAACATTGCTGTTAAAACAAGACAACGGGACAGTGAATAAACTTAAAGTTTTTGTTTGTTCTGATTACCCATAAGTATAATTTCACACATTTGCAGCTACAGGATAGATGGTCATGGTACCATTATATTATTTTATGTTCCATTTTTTTTTGTTCTGCATCTCTGGATGGAAAGTTTCACTTCTTTTTTTTCCTTGCTGGATACCAGTAACAAAGTCATCACTCTGTGATCATGACTATGTGACAAAGTCTAAACATGTGACAGAGAACTAATTTAAAACCACTTTCAGGACAGATATAGTAATCAAGCAAGTTTTTATATTGTCCAAATTTTACCTTCATCTTCACTAATTCTTCTTCTTCATCTTTTCTTCTTCTACTTAATTTATTTCATGTTAGTGTTATTATTCATATTGCTGTTTTACTTATGTAATGTTTATGTGTGCTATACATAAAAACCTTTTTAGGCATGGATGGATGGATGGATGGATGGTTCCATCTACTTGCTGCCTGGCACATTGGGCATCAAATATACAGCCGCTGTTTCTGTGACAGGTATTTAAATGGGCCAGGCTGCCAGCTCGACACCTAGTTGTATCTGAGCACTTGGTGATAAGGGACCATGCTCAAGAGTTCAAGGATGGCAACCCAGCAGTGTCAGGGCTCGAACCGGGGACCTCCCACCCTTTTAGGCATAGCACTCATAAACAATATATAAGAAAAAGGTCTTGAGAGCTGACTTGAACTCTAAGAAGGGGAAGAATTACAGTATGAATGTTGGGAAGGTTTAGGGCCTTTGTGCAATGATGCAGAATGCTCTAGCACCTACTGTCATAAGTTCAATATACGGTACCAAAAGCAACGCTGCTGAAGAGCTTTGTAACAAGCGATTAGTAGTGTACATTCTGATGTAATTTTGATAAAGGACAAAAATTATGATGAGCTTTAAATGTTAAAACAGTAATTTTTTAAACTGAGTGTAGTGAGAAACTGGAAGCCAATGCAATTGAGCAAAAGTAGGTGTGATATGGCCTGACAGTTTAACCTGCATAATAAGCCTTGCTGCTGAATTCTGTACAATTTCTAGCCGATGTAAAGTTTCTTTGGGATGGCAATCAAGATGCAATTGAAATGCATACAGTAGCTGACAGCTATTTAATTGACATCTGCAATGCTGCTGTCACTCGAAATTGGCCTTACCCCTTATTATGCATAAGATACATAAAAATCTATCCCTGCACTGTTATCATGAATGGAATGGAATCTACCTTTGTAGCAGCCTGCAAAAGTATACCAAACATGACATTAAAAAAAAAGAAAAGAAGAAGATTTGGAACCAACAACCAACATTTCACATTTACCAGTATTCAGTTTAAGGTATTTGATGGTCATCAATACCCAAGCATCACTGGAGCAGGTATCATTAAGTGCGAGAAAGAATCAACTTGTTTAACAGGAAAATAAAGCTGAGTGTCATCCACATACAGTAACAACTCCTAGCACAGAGCTTTGGGGTATTTCTTACAGTATGTAAAGGTGGAAATCACAGACTACCAGTTACTAATCTGGGCAAACTGCATCCTACCTGTAAGATAGAAAACACATACAGTGCCACAAATCCCAATATTAAAGAGACATTCTAATAGTATCAAATAAGATATCGTTCTAAACACAGAGCTAAGGTACAGAAGAATTGGAATGGGAAGCTGGTTAGAGTCTGCCATCTGCCAAGATCATTAGTTATTTTTACCAAGGCCGTCCTGGTGCTAAGCCTGGACCGGTACCCAGATTAAAATAGAGAAAAGGTCATTGATTCCAAGGTAACTCTGAAACTATGCAGCAACTACTTTCAACAAAATTTAAAAAAGAAAATGCAGATTAGAAATTGGTCTATAATTATTGAAATTGCCAGGGTCCGAACCAGGATTCTTTAACATAGATTTAATCATAGCTCTTTTCATTGAGTCAGGAATTCTCCAGTAACAAGAAAGAAGTAGATAATCGATGTTATTAGTTGAAGAATAACTGTCAGATATGCCTTAAGAAGGCATGTTTGAACTGGGTCAAGCTGACAAGTAGAAGAGCGTGACCTAACAATATTATCAGAGATTTGAGCCTCTTTTGAAGGATCAAAATTATGAAGGGCATTTATAAAGTACCAGACCTGAGGCATATGATAATATAGGAGAAATGAGCTAACCATGAATTGTCTCATTCTTGTAAGCAAAGAACCTTTAAAAGGCTGTACAATATTCATCCAAATGATTTCCAAATATAGAGTAATAATATCAGGTGATATAACCAGTCTTTTTACTGTAAAAAACTGTTCTTCTGTTGTCTCTGGTAGTACTGTGTAACTCCAGGGTCTGGGTGTTCCGGAATAACCTGCAATGAATATTGAATATTGAATATTGAATGTGAAGATTGATCAGAGGTCCTACCACTGTTGTAAAAATGGGAATAAACACAATGGTCACCATTGGCCTCCAAGGTCCCTAGTTGGACTACAGAGGTTGTTAGATGGATGGATGGATGGACTGTTGTCTCTAGTCACCCCAATGATGTAAGTAAAGTTCTGGCCGGAGAGAGTGCATGTTTGCACGCAGCCTGTTTATGCACAGCAAGGCCAGGTTGTTTAGCCAACCATTCCACACAAGGGCATTGAGCCAGCATAGGGCAAAACAGCATAAATCAAAAGTATAGCAAGGGGCAGTATGAACAAATGTGACTAAAGGTGTTCATACTGTAGTGTAGGTGCTAAAACCAGAGGATCCAGAGAACTGTAATGAGCAACCTTATTTGTCAGTGATGCAATGTGAGCATAGCTAGGAAAAGGCTAGCAACTTTATGATATAAGATACGGAATTCATTATCAGTAAGTTATGTATACAGAGTCATGCGGGGCCTTGAGGCTATCCCAGGAGACTTAAGGAGTGGGACGGGGTACATACTGGATGTGGGGTGCCAATCCATTGTGCGTGCACACACACACACACACACACACACGCAAACACACATACTCACACACTTTGGGCAATTTGGGAACGCCGGTTAGCCTAATCTATATGTCTTTGGACTGTGAGAGGAAACCAGAGTCCCCGGGGGAAACCCACCAAGCACAGGGAGAACATGCAAACTCCATGCACACAGACACGAGATAGGAATCAAACCTGGACCCTGAAGGTGTGAGGAGACAGTGTTAACCACTACTCCACAATAATATTTTTTACAACAAGTTGTTAGTTTAAAATGTTGTGTTAAATCTAAACAGTCAATGTTTATGTTATATTGAATTGAATTTAAGGAAGAAGATTTATGTGAGTTATGCTAGTCTATTTACATCCATCTTTTATTCCCGCTTCCATCTGTACATACACAAAAACACCTACCATAAGTAATAATATCAATCAAGATAAAAAGTTAAATAAAATATAAAATCTAGAGTAAGCAGTTGACAGCATTGATATTCCTTTGATTACATTTCTTAGTTTGGGATTAGCATATTCTATTGACACTGAGGTGCTCTTCAGTTCAAGGAGCATTCATTCTGCAAGCTGAGCCTCATGCAATTCTCCACTCTCCAGCCATGCTCCTTGCTTTCTTCTGCTCTCCTCTCCCTCTCTTCCTTGCCTCTTCATTTCCATAAGAACCCCCCCAAATACACACATACTGTACCATGGCTTTACATGTGTTTTGGGCAATTATCTCTGTCCAATCATTCATCAGCTTTCCCCAAACTTAGATTTATTTTGTGTTAGTGATGGCAGGAGTTGCATGTCAATGGGTAAGTTTTTTGCACTTCTTCTAAAAATGCTTTCATTTTTTCTGCTTTCTTGATCTGGTAGGTAATCATGATCGTAGTCAATATCACTGGAGTGAGCAGAAGAAGCCTTCTTTTCTTTAAACTGTATATTAGGGCTTGTCTGAATAATTTGAATACTTGAGTATTTGTTGCTTACTAGCAGAGGTGTCAAGTAACGAAGTACAAATACTTCGTTACCTTACTTAAGTAGAAATTTTGGGTATCTATACTTTACT
>JAQMYJ010000019.1:14915849-14926271 GCA_030014305.1 Clarias laeviceps | reverse complement strand
ATTTTTACTTTATATTTTGTATTAATTATTTTTATGTATTTATTTTTTTGGGCTGTAGAATGAATAATTTGAGTTTCTATTATTTCTTATGGGAAAATGTGGTTTACTAGTGTTTTGGAATACGAGCCCACTTCCGGAATGAATTATGCTCGTAATCCAAGGTTCCACTGTACTTCATAATATATTGAATTTGATTAAATATATCTATTTCTTTATAATATACTTATGCAATATGCTTATGGCTCATTTGCTTACGCATGAAACACAAGAGACATATGAGAAATATTATAGTTTTATTGAGCATATCAAAAATCCTCAAATAACAGCATACAGTGATGAGCCACAACATCACCTGAGACCAGTCAGTGTCCTACTGACCTCTGCCCACCACAACATTAAACCCAGCAGGTTAACAATATTAAAAATATTACAGTTTACTATTACCACTAGTTTGTAAATCAAGCCCATGCATAAAAATAAATGAAATAAACTTAAATGTGCAAACTAAATTATACAGTTTTTATTGTGTAATAAATTTACAATTTACATAATATAACAGACAACAGCAAAATCTGGCAGACACTAAATGATACTGATATAAAATGTCACACAACCTGACAAAGATATTAAGTGTCACACTGCTCAACTCAAAGTATGATTTATACAGTAGTTATACAAATTCCACAGCATTGTGACAATCTTCCAGTGAAAAGCATCAGTCAAAAAGGAGATAAAATTTTTTAAAGGGAAAATTAGTTGCCTGCTGTATGTAAGGACTACAGGAACAGGGCTGGAAACGTTTCTCACCATCTACATCAGTCTTCTCTTGTGGTGAATGTCCAACAAGTTTGTCCAAAGTCTGCAACTCCTGAAGCTGCTTAGTATCTAATGGAAGAAAAAATAAATAAAACATTTGAGATTTACCTAAACACCATTCAACATCTCCATTCTCAACTTTCTGAAGGTTGAGAGGTGAGCTTGAGCTTGCTCATGGGCTGGTGCTTACCTGCCTGATGATGTGGTGCTGACGGAGACTTCGGAACATTCTCCTTCAGTTCACTCACTCACTCATCTTCTATACCGCTTTATCCTGTATTCAGGGTCACAGGGACCTGGAGCGTATCCCAGGAGGCTTAGGGCACGAGGTGGGGTACACTCATTCACACACAATGGGCAACTTGGGAATGGCAATTAGCCTAACCTGCATATCTTTGGACTATGGGAGGAAAACCCAGAGGAGGAGGAGGAAACCCACCCAGTACGGGGAGAACATGCAAACTCCATGCACACAGAGACGGGAATCGAGCCTGGCCGGGAATCAAACCCGGACCCTGGAGGTGCAAGGCGACAGTGCTAACCACTACACCACCGTCTCCTGAAGTTATTTTGTTTAAATTCTTGTTCTCCTCGAATGCTTCTGAAAAGAACCTAGTTAAAGCAAAGTGTATATAATTACAAAGATAACTATTTCACAAACAAACATATCTTTATTTATAGAATATAATTAACTGATGTCTGCAAAGTTACATGTTCTGGTAACTACTGTTAAGCACTGAACACTCTATAATAAAACTACTGGTCTTTAAAAACTGATCATGCAGTAACATTAACTTACTATTTAAAAAAAATTTATATATATATATATATATATATATGGTCCATTCATCCTTCATATATTACAATATATTAATAAATATAATTACCAGTTTCCTATATATGGAAATGTATTATTTAATATATTGCATTATATTTTACAAAATATTGCCATATATTGTTTTTCTGTAAGTGTAACTAAAAATGCCTTTTGGACATAAAGTGGAAAAGTATCTTAAGGCAAAGAAATTGGATGTTTTTCACTGTTCAAGCTAGTCACCTGATAGTGTGCTTTTTACTTTCTAAAGGCAAGACTGAAGAAAGAAAGACCCACAAACAAGCCTCAGTTGAAGGCAGCTTCAGTAAAAGGCTAACAAAGCATCTTGAGGGAGGAAACTCAACATTTGGTCATGTCTATGGGTTTCAGACTTTAGGCAGCCATTGACTGCAAGAATTTCTGTCCAAGAATTAAAAGCATTTATTTAAAGCAATTTATTTATGAGCCCCCCGCCCAAGATTGTTGTGTATGAAAATGTTTGTTATTCCTGACTGGTTAATATCACTGGGTAATATCAATATCTTGACTTGTGTACAGAGGCAAAATGGCAAAAAAAAAAAAAAAAAAAAAAAGTGCCAAGTTGATGGACCTGACGGCATATTATTCTTGGACTTTGTCCCTTTTATCCTAGGGGTCTCCACATCGGATCATTTGATCTGCAAGGTCTGGCACAAGTTTTAAGCCAGATGCCCTTACTTGTCACAACCCTTCTATTTTCTACCTGGGCTTGGGACTGGCTGTATGGATTAATGGTTTTGCCCAAGGACTCAGCAGTGGTGGTGCTCGAACCCCTGACCCTCTGATCAGCCACACAGAGGCTCACCTGCCTGAGCCAGCCTCAATATTTGTGTTTTATAGTTCAATTATTTCATCTCCCACCTCGATGGGGATCTACAAATAACTAAGAGCGATTAATGGTCACTTCTGTAAGCTCTCCACTTGTCACTGATTACTGCAGTACTGAGGTGCTGATGAAGATGATACCCTTCTGATGAAAGATTTTTTCACAAAATGCTAAACTACTTTGTTGTGTTTTGAACGGACTGTTCCAAATACCAACATTCGCTTGAAGATAGTGTTGAAGTAAGATATCTTTGGGATTTAAAATAATTGAGGATCATAAAGACAGGTTTCCAGTGTAATTGTGATTCATTGTGTGTTTCCCAGAGCCTGAATCTCAAGGGGAAACTACTTTTTTCCCCTAGCAAATCAGGCAGCATTTGCTGCAACATAAACCCAGCATATGTTAGGTTTGACAGATCAAGCTTAAATGATAATCCACATACTCATCAAATATGTATTCTTTGTAAATCAGAAACCACTGTAAAAGTTGCTCAAACAAAAAAATCTCAACAAGTCTTTTTTATGGCACAGTTAGGTTTCCCATTAACATTTTTTAGAGCAGATGCCATGTTAGAGAGTGTCCCTGAGCATCTTGCTGTGCTGTCTTGAGACATACCAAATTTCTGAAAGAACCTGCACTGAAAAATTCTATTCAAAATTCAATGGGCTGTTTTAAGTAGGTATTTTTTAATCAGCAAGCAAAAAGTGACCACCATGCTGTGGATACAAATGGATACAAAAACTGTTCAACTTAAAATAAAGCACACACACTTTCAGCTGCTCCCTTCAAAGAGTCGCCACAGTGGACCATCCGATCCACACACAATCTTGGCACAGGTTTTTATGTCTGATGCCATTCCTGACACAACTCTCCCACTTTATCTGGGCTTAGGACCATGGGGTGTGGCAACCCACCGACGACAGGACATGAACCCGGGTCCTCAGATCCCCAAACCAACAACGTAGAGCCTTAGCTGCCTGAGCCACCACTCCCCAACTTTAAATATTAGATAAATATATGGACCATCCAAATTGAAGTAAACCTCAGAGAACACCAAAATGCAACAGTCCTAAAAAATGGCACTGAATATCTAAAAAAGTTAAAAAACTTACTTAATGGCAAGGGTACAATAGTGGGTGAGAATCAGAAAAACATACTGAACACACTGAAAAACATTGGGGTTGTAAGGTTAGCAACTTTTCAATACTCTATGGAAATCTAATGGTACTTTACATGTTTTGTGGAGTTGCATAGTGCGTGGTTAAACAGTTAAAGCTCTGGGTTACTCATAATAATGTTGGGAACGCAAATCCCAGCATCACAACGCTGCCACTGTTGGGCCCTTGAGCAAGGAATTTCACCCTATCTACTCCAAGATTGCTGTACCACGGCTGACCCAGTGCTCTAACCCTAACTTCCTTACAAGCCTACATAGAAGAAAATGTATAAGGAAAGTGCCTGACTCTGAAAAGGGTTCCTAATTCCACCCCTGTTTATGTTTTTTATTTTATGGACATGATATGTAGATGTATCCAAAGATGGAGAAGTGTCTAACATAGATGGGCTTTGGATGACATCCCTGTTTCCACATTATCTTCTTTTGGCATCATCAGAAGTAGCAGAACTCTGAAACACTGTGGCTAAAATGAAAATCGTTTATTCTTTAAATTCTAAGACCACTGTTAACTCCTGGAGTTTAAATATTTTAGGATCTTCATTAGTGATAGTAAAAAAAAGACGAGGTTGACAAACTTATCAACTCTACTTGCAGTCAATGTACTAGCATGTAGTGTTGAAACAGGATCGCTGCTGGGTTTACTTTCCATGATAGGTTGAGGAGCTTGACAATTCATGACACTGTTGGAGTAGATCTGCAGCTACTTTAATTTAAAAGGAGCAGGACTGGTGGGCACCACACAAGGATGCGCTCTGTCCAGCTCCAATTATACATTTCTCAACTGAACCCACTGGATCCATTGCAAGAAAACATATCTCCAGGTAGCTTTTGAACATTTCTCAGGAGGAGCTGGAATCTGTGACCAGACATTTCAGAGAGAATTCTTTCCATTGCTTTTCTTTTATTTTTTTTTTAGCTTGTTCACACTATGAGGCCACCCTTGAAGTTGGGGAAAAAATTAATGACTACATGAATAAATGAATACAGAGTAAAATGGATTAAATACATGTATAATTAACATACTGTAACCATCGCTAACACTTTTGAAAAGAGATTGAACTCTTGTCATTATTATCTATTACATACTGTGTAATAAAACTGTGAAGTTGGCATGTCTGCAAATTGAAGATATTTGCAATAAAATAATTTTGGGGGTTCATAGGATGAGTAATAGAAAACATCAAAATGTTTTTTGGAATTTACGTCTGTCTGATTGTCTGTTTGTTTGTGCACGCATCATGTAAAAACTACTGAATGAATTTTAATGGGTATTTCACTGGTGTATTTGGCCGAGCGTGAGGTAACATATAGGCTTTGTTTCATCGCAATCGGCCCATGGGATGAGAAGATATGCTACTTTGAAGTTTAAATGCAAAAGATTCTTATATCTTAAAAAATCGACCATAAAAAAAAATCAATTACAAAATTCAACAAATGATGCTATACATTTTTTAATACACACATATGAGAGCGCAATTGAAATCTACTTAATAAAAGCAATCTCACACCTTCATTCTGCGCACTTCACGGTAACATGTAGAAATTTTTGTTTATTCCAAAATTCAACAGATGGTGCTGTACATTTTAAAAACGCGCTTATGAATGTGCAATTAAATTCAATGCTAACGAGGTTGCGGGCACATCTAGTTAAACAATAATTGTATTAAATGTATTTGTCTAATAATACATTATATAATATTTTCCTATGGTAATAAGATGATCTAACATATTTGCTGAAAAAAAAAAGATATTAGAACACTGAAAATAACATTGTACTGTATTGTACTGTATATTTGTATTTAGAGTTTACGATAGGGTTAATTATATATGAATACTTATAAACAAGCTTAAAAGAGACATTTTACACATCTAGTTTTTCTCTAAATCTTAATGTTAAAAGGTTAAAAGCTTGACTCCCATGCTTTTGTCTGTTGTTTACAGTTCCCACTCCTTCCTCCTTCTCTCTCTCTCTCTGTCTCTCTTTCTCCATCACACAGCAACACACAGCCCCTTTCTTCACGACCTAAATTTACCCACAACTCCTTTGTGTGCAAAAACAAGTGAACTTTCATTATTGCCGATCCCGGCTAACCCGCAAAACAACTTCATGGGCGAGACAGGATGATTGATACTCTTCATCACCCGGAGTCTCCCTCCCCTCGCCCGTAATATAATTCCAAACGAACTGCGGCGCGCCGTCATCCATACGGAAGTGACTCACGGCCCCCATCGATTCACCGTAATAACACAAACTCTCCTGGTATTATGGCACACAACCACACATTTCAGCATGGATGGCAAACAGATCATTCCTACAAAAAAGGAAGAAGGTTTCTCTTTTAACCCTGCAATGGTGCACTGTTTAACAGGGCCTATGTCTTTATTCTTTAGCAGTATATTGAAAATATTCAATTAGTAGCAAGTCAAAGCATAGTTTCCCCTGATGTCAACTGTAGCTGATTAGGACATCAGCAGTTATTTCTGTAGTGAAAAGGTAGTCAAATGTATGAAGTGCATTCAAGCCAAACCAGGACTTTTGATTGTGCAGAATAACACAGACCACAGTAAGAGTTAATTACTGCTTAATTACCGTCACAGTAAGGGAATGACTGCTTTTATTTTTATATATAATCCCCTGCTATACAAACGCACTTATCCCAGTGTTTCACCAGGGCTTGGATACCATGAAGGTGCAAAGTTTTTTTAGTACACCAGAGTCATAATTGGACTGCCTGGCCTCCTGAGAGCTCCTTTAATGCCCAAACATGTGGAAATTGATTCGGGCTAAGGAAGGACTGTGGCAATAAATCCCAGTCGAGTTACTATGTGTACATTTCCTACAGACACGTGTCTCTTTTCCAAGTTGACCAGTTATCCATCAGCTTTCAAGGATCAGGGATTCGACTTGCTGAATGTTCATGGGAACAACGGCAGCGGGCGCTGACCCTTGACCTTGACAGGGTTCATCATTCATGGAAGTAAAGCAGCTAATCACCATAGCGCAGGGGTCTTCAACTCCAGTCCTGGAGAGCTAGTGTCCAACACAGTTTGGTGATTCTTCTTCTCAACCACAGCTGATTCAACTAATCTGTTAATTACTACTGTAGGTTCAGTGGGTGTGCTTATGTGTTGGTGAATTACAAACTGTGCTGGTCACTGTCCTTCCAGGACTTGAGTTGAAAGACTCCTGCCATAAAGTCTCATCACCATATTGTGCGTGAAGTCTTTTGTAAAACTCAATCCATTTTACGCCTTCAATTACAAGAAGTTTCATCACAAGTCTCGGTTTTGACATGGATGGATCTTGTAGAAGCCCAGACGTACAGAATAACAGTGATCTGTAATACCTCTATCTCACCTATGTGGTTTGACTCATGGTGAAATGCGGTGTTAGGCACCATGAGCGAGTTTCCGCGATGACCGGCAAAAAAAAATTAGACATGTTTAATTTTTCGCGCAGAAAAACGTAATCACAGGAATCAAGATGAACCGTACTTACGGCCACTGCGTGAAACCATTACTAGATTACTAGACCAAAACATGGACACTAATGAAAAACAAAATTGTGAACATTTTATTTTTCACCAAAGTGTTATAGTTTTGTACTTTTGTTTTGGTTAAAATTTGGCTCATTCTGTATCAGTTAATGTTGATCTGGACTATACAGTATATTAGAATCATATTTATAACCATGCTGTATCCGAGGCCTCTATTTGTCCAATATAAAAAAATAAACACAAGAAAAAGCTCTCAAATAGAACACAAAGACTATTACAGCTCTAAAACAATTCCTGAATAACAAATTTCAATTGTGTTTGGACAGATCCAAAATGACAGTTATTGACAAAGTTAACGGAATCAAGTGATTAAGAACTAATTGCACTTTCAAGACTTGCGAGTGATGAACGAGCGCAATATTCATGCTCGTTATGAAGCCACAATTTCCTCCCTTGACAATACTGTCCTTTTTCCCCAGGTTACGAAGTCAGCGTTTCACATTTGCTCCTGAACAGTCATCATATTTTTTCGACCCACAGTGGGATAATCGGTGTCGACGGAGGTCTTTTTTGGACTAAGCAAATTTCATGGGAGAGGAAGCCCAACAGCAAAGTCTCATCTGGCTGTTCTCATGTGAACCTTGATCACTTGTGCCCCTGCAGTCAGTATCGGTTTACAGCAGAGCTTTGTATTTATTGGATCTAACAAAAATATATAAAATAAAACAAGAAATGGCAAATTGCTTCATAATTCAGTTTAGCACATTCTGCCAGGTTTGCAAGCTGAGTTTAATTTCCCAAGAAAGTGATGCGTTTATCTCAAAATATTATTAAAGGCAGACGCCTTCATTTGTGTTCATGAAACAAAGTTTTTGCTGAGCGTGATAAAAAAAAAAATAACACACAAAAAAAACAAAAAAAACAATGGTGATTGCACTCCCTCAGTGAGGAGCACAGGATTTCATCTCGAGCTCGGCAAGGTGTCAGCTCCCATGATGCTCTGCTCAGAACAGCTTAGCTCAGCACACAGGGCCCTGTAAAACAAAATTCACCACTTAGAGTCAGGCTGTTACTAAAAATGTTATCAGGCTCCTTGGCAAAGGTGCACATGTTTACAAGCCAAGCGTACTTAGTCGTTTCAGAAGTAATGACACAGGAAGAGAACTTTGACACTGGTGGGGAAGATGTTAACCTTACGGGTGTAAAGTGGACAGTTTTGAGGAGACGGGTCTCCAGGGTGAAAAAAATAATATGGATACATATACTGTACCCTTGCAGTACAAACATTTAGTGATAAAATTGAAAATTTCCATCAGTTGTGTCAGATTAGCTGTATACAGTATGAATGACTACAGAATATGTATCTATAAATGAGGGTGAGTCAAAAATTAGAGTTACATCTATGGTGCAAGAAAAAAAAAATGGATGTCCCACTTGGGCGGTTATTTATTGTGCGTAGTATGGAAAAAGCATGTGGATATCTTCAAACAAAACCATTAGAGTATGGACCCATACAGTACTCTAAGGAAGGTAAAAGTTTCTTAAAGATAATCATTACTGGTGACCTGACATGGATTCATCACTACGAGCCTGAGAGTAAATGGCAGAGTTTGAAATGGAAACATCCTCAATTAGTGAAGTCAACCATCAGCTGGAAAATTGTACTTTATTTCTGGGATTCTCAACGGCCGGTACTGGAACATTAGCAGGAAAAAGGTTCAACAATCTACAGCGCTCATTACAGTGAGACGCTTATTAAAGAGCTGAAGCGTAAACTTCAGATTAAATGTAGAGGACTGCTATCCAAGGTCATTGAGATCTTGCATTCTGCCCACAATGTCGACGCTTTGCAAAAACATTGTTGCGAGGTGTTAAAGCATCCTCCCTATAGCCTGATCTTTCTCCATCGCATATTCATTTGGTTGGTCCCCTGACAACAGTCCTACGAAGAGGAAGATTTACTTTTGAGGAAGATGAGCATTTTTTAATGAGCGAATATAAAGGTTTATTAACAGATATACAGTGCAGAGTGTATTGAAAAGCCAGGGGATTTTGATAAAAAATTATGTATTCGTTATTATTATTATTATTAAAGTTATTAATAATAAAATACATTCTGCAGCCAGAGTGCGGATACTTTTTGAGTCTCATAATATTTGAATACTTGCATACTTGCGACAACGGGTTCTACTGTAATGCTATATTTATTTTTCTTAAACATAACTGACATTTAATTATATTCTTTTACATGTTTCATGTTTGTGCAAGCTATGCATTTAACTAATCATAACATCTCTCTTGACACTGTATGTTTTGAGCATGCAGATGTGGACAGATGTTTAGAGCAAATTAGCGACAACATGGCTTGCTTCATTAATGATTTGCAGGTGTTAGTAATGTGGAAATTCTGCCACCAAAAAAAGCAGTATTAATGATGGTACTGTTCTATACATGGAGAGATAAGAAAGCCTGAAAGTGGCACAAAAATTCACTTTATTATTAACTGTTTTGTCATGTTAGTTTTTTTAACAGTAAACGTGATTCTTTACCGTTTCTTTTTACATTAGATTAGATTCGACTTCATTCTCAATGTGCAAAGCACATGTAAACTGTCAATGAAATGTGATTAAAATCTAACCAGAAGTGCGTACTGTAGGTTGCATATTTACAATAAAGCACAATGAAGATATACAGCATAGATACAGTATCAGGTTGAGGTCAGGACTCGGTGCAGGCCAGTCAAGTTCTTACACACCCAATTCACTCATCCATGTCTTTATGGACTTTGCTTTGTTGCACTGGTGAGCAGTCATGTTGGAACAGGAAGGGGTCGTCCCCAAACTGTTCCCACAAAGTTATGAGCATGAAATACTCCAAAATGTCATGGTATGCTGAGGCATTGGGTGTTCCTTACATTGGAACTAAGCGGTTGGGCCCAACTCCTAAAAAACAACCCCACACCAGTTCCATAATGACTATGCACCACTGAGTGCTGACATCAACTCGATAAAACACCTTTGGGAAGAATTAGAGCGGAGACTGCGAACCAGGCCTCGTCTAACATCAGTGTCTGACCTTACAGATGCGCTTCTGGAGGAATAATCAAAGATTTCTGTAAACACACTCCTAAACCTTGTGTAAATCCTTCCAAGAAGAGTTAAAGCTCCTATGGATTAAGAATTGGATGTTAATCAAGTTCATATGCATGTGAAGGAAGGCGATCGAAAACTTTTGCCAATATAGTGTGTGTGTA
>JAQMYJ010000019.1:14884306-14907614 GCA_030014305.1 Clarias laeviceps | reverse complement strand
CTTCCGCTTACGCGAGCTCACAGACGCCCTTGACTGGCTTGTAGAGCCGTCGTTAATGTGGGAGCGCGAAATACCTCATATCCCTCCCCCCTGAGAGAGCTCGGCCAATCAGCTCTCTCTATGCCTCCGGCTGTGAGAGGCAACAGCATCTCAACAGGATGATAGGGCGAGCGCTTTACCACTGCGCCACTCGGCCCCAGAACTCGCTCTTTCAATGATATCTTTGCATTTCATATACTGGAGTCTAAGGAAAATTTCTGTACGTCTGTCTGTATGTTTGTCCAGCTGATTTTGTCCAAGCATCACGTCCAGACAGATTTTAATGGAACTTTGCCAGTCCTTTAGTATTTGCCTGAAGTTAAATCTGCACCCTAAATGAAATCAAAATGTTGAGCCGAAGAGACGTTAGAGGCAGTTATGTGCCAGATTACATCACAGCAGTCAGCATTTTTTGGATGAATATATTGCTTTTTACGCCGAGATGGGCGTGGCTATATGCATCACTCAACAGAGCCAATCAACATGATAGTTTACTGTAAATACAAAGAGAATACGGAGCACACAGAAACGACTTATACAGCGCCCAAATCCTCACAATACAGAAACGAATGCATGGATTGCTCTAAAAAAAAAAAGGCAAGTACACTATGAAAACTGAATCTTCAAAGTTGTATGGACAGATCGATTTATACTTATTTTTCCTGCATTAAGTTTAAAACCAGTTTGTCTTATATGTTCCCGAAACCATGGTGCTAATAAAAAGTAGTCAGGTGGAACACGACTATGAGATAAAACATGTATCGTTAGAGCAAACATATCCGCAGAAGCCCAAGATGAGGGCGTGTAAAATACCCGAACTGACAGCACATTGTTATAAAATAATATATAAATGTTGAGTAGAAGTGATGTTATGAACAGTTATGTGCCGGATTTTATAATTTACTTAGAACAGGGAGTGTATTTAACGACGAAAGAAGTGCAACTTAGCGTTAACTCAACCTTACAAAGATACTCAACCTTACAAAATTCCTTTTAATTAATAAGTTAGGCAGCAAGTTCTGCTGTACAGAAAGACATCACTGGTTCATATCAGTTCAACTAAGTGCTCAGAATACAAAACATTTATTAATGCATTACATGAATTAATATGAAATTATAGTCTTTTAATTTATCGAAGTGAGTCTTACCAACTTCTGACAGCAAGAGGACAATGATATCCAGCCACCTGGTTTTGACATGAAATGCCAGAGCTGACACACACAGCAAATTTTTTCATTTGCAAAACTTCAAAATGGAATAGGACCATATTAGCTGTGTCTCAAGTGAGCTGCATACACATGTAGTGGAAGCAGACTCCAACTCCCAGCATGCACGCTCCAAATCACCTGTGTTCTAATTAGTCACACCCGACTGCAATCAACACCGGCTATGAATAGAACTCAGAATAGGAAGTATACACTCTTGTGAGTTTTCTTCAGACGTTACTGAGCAGGTTATATTTTTGTGTATGACATGTCAGTATTCATGATCTTCTTCAGGCTGTTTGTAAATTGACTGACCTCAGTCTGTTTGCTGACCTCATTCATATACTACAGTATTCCCTGGCTCACAAAGAATCTTGGGATATGCTGCCGTGGGAAGGAGACACCAAATGACAACACCCATGACCTTTTGACATATTTTACAGCATCAATTTGACACTATTGATTTTGGTGGAGTAGTAAACCATTAATAAAAACATAGCCTCAACCAAATAAAATTTAGATGCTATGACATTTATGCTATAGGCCACTATTTAATGGGTTTTTAGAATAACCCTGTAAAGGGCAATTTAGAGCTAAGAGAAATCCAACATACAGTCAAGCAGTTAATTTTGATCAATTAGTCACATAGTCACGTTGAAAGGTTAGATCCCTTCTTATAATTTGTGCATTTTCTTTTTTTGTAAAAACAAGATAAATCATCTGATCATAGCAAGCCTGAATATTAAATACAACCTCAGATGAACAACAAAATATAAGACGAATTGTGGCTGCACATCAATCTGAAAAGCGTTATAAAACAGTTCAACATTCTACCGTGAGAAAGATTATTCACAAGAAGCAAGCATTCAAGACAGTTGCCAATCATCTCAGGGGTGGACGTCCCAGCACATTCATCCCAAGGTCAGATTGTGCATTGCTCAGAAAACTAAAAAAAAGAGCTACATCTCAGACCCTACAGGCCTCACTGGGTCTGTTAATTGTTAAAGTCAATGTTGGAACATGGTCCGTGACAGCACAACTACAGTAGATAGATGGATGGATGCATGAACAGATAGATTGATTGATTGGAAGGGTTGCCAGGAGAAAGCCTCTTCTGTCTAAAAAGAACAATGAAGCATGACGGAGGTACTGCATCTGGACAAATGTCCTGTGGACAAATGGAGTCCAAAGTGGAGTTGTTTGGCCTTAATGCCCAGTGCCATATTTGTCAAAAACCAAACAGCATTTCAGCAGAAACACCTCACACCCCATGTTGGAGTGGTGATGATTTAGGCTTGTTTTTCAGCCACAGGACCTGGGCACTGGGCACTGGGCAGTTATTGAGTTGACTATGAACTCCTCTGTGTACCAGAATATTCTGGAGACAATTGTAAGGCAATCGATCTGGGCGACAGCTAAAGCTTGGTCAAAATTGGATCATGCCACAGTACAATGATCCAAAGCACACCAGTATCTACATCAGAATCACTGAAAAATAAAAGAATCAAGGTTTTGGAATGGCCTAGTCAATGTCCAGGCCTCAACCCAATTGAAATGCTATGGCGGGACCTTAACAAAGCTGTGCATAAGCGAATTTAGAAAAAAACTGAAAGAACTGAAGGAATGTTGTTAAGAAGAATGGGCCTAAATCCCACCACAATGATGTGAGATAAAGTAACATTCATGAAATGCTAAATGTGGATCTACAAGCTATTCAATCATGAGGGGTACTTAGTATTGCCTACATGTTTTTTGGCTTACTTTTTGTTAAATGAATATTGGCAAGGTGAAAAAAGTTATGTTATTTGTCTGAGATTGTATTTGCCTAATACTGAGATTGGGATTTTTATTATGTTTTAACAAAAAAAAAAAAAACTAAACAAAAAAACAACAGAATTAAAAGATGGGTACTAACTTTTGAGAATGAATACCTTTATTCAACTGTCTTTCATAGATCAGGTGTGTTTCCTGTAATTAAACAAAAATATCTACTACGAATCATATTAATAAGCACTCCAGGGCTGGCATGTTTCACCAAATTTCTAGACCAACTGTATCACAAAACCAGCACACTGCCAATAATGGAGCCACATTTAGAAAGGAAATCAAAACAGTAGAACATCCTCTTAAAATAGACATTTGTTTTTAGAGGTAAGTAGTATTTCAAGGGAATTTCAAATATATGTGAGGACTTTATATTGATTTATTTAAAACATTGATTAAACAGCTGACATATGTGTACAGCTAACCCTATGAGCAAGATGAACTGTGTGCATCATACTGAGAGAAGATAAGATTCCATAAACATGTAACTCTCATAATATAGAGTCAAAAATACACCAGCAAGTAGAAGTCTGGAAATGCTGTGCACATTTCACATCAACTACCCCACAAACTGCATAAATCACGTTTTCTACAGGACTGGAAATTGAACGACAAGCAGCCAACAAGTACTATGTGGGAACTACAGTAGGCCAGTTTGATTACGTTATGAAGCTGGCGGACAAAATTCCAAGAGTTTGTGAAGTTCTTATCAAGATCAAAAGAGGAATTTTTTAAAAAGTATATAACAGAAGATTTGGATTTGGGTTTGTTTGTCATTTGATTCAGTTTAGCTTCGTATTACACATCATTAAAACAGAAATATGACAAACCATTTGCTCTTGCATGTGTGTGGGAGGTGGAAGGTCTGAGGATGTACTTGTCAAAACCTTTTAGTTTTGGGTTAAAATATGCGAAAGGAAAATGTAATGGAACTTATGAGTTTAAATAGTTTTGCCAACTCTATATATTGTTTTTTCTCTATATACTACTTTTATGTGAACTGTTTGCAAACTTATACATTGATCAGCCATAGTATTAAAACATACAGTACAGTAAATCATTATGTCCAGTATTGTGTAGCCTCCCTTTGTGCAACAAGGCAGCTCTGGCCCTTTGCAGTATGACTCCACAAGACCTATGGGGACATGCTGTGGGTTGTATGATGTTCCTCTATGGATCGGACTTGTTTGTCTGGCATAATCCTCAGTGCTCAATTGGATTGAGATCTAAGGAATTTGGTGGTTGGATCAACAGCCTTGAACTCTTTACCTGCCAAACTCCATGCATGGCAGGTTATAATGTACTGAGAGTTCTACCAACTTTCGAGACACCCTCGTATATATCTTCCAGGAAATAATTGCTTATTTCTTTTTTTCGCACCATACAGAATGCTTGTATAGCTCAGCTTAATTTACGAAAAGTGTAAGTTATATTTTCCCCCCTGTTATTTTAATGTCATGCTCTGCCATGCACCCATAACAACTTGATGGATACTGTACATATAGATATATGACAGTAAAACACTGATGTATGTATTTTATATATGTAACCGACATTTGTTCCATGGCACTATACTGTACCTCTCCACATACACTACATGCAATATGTAATTTCTCTTAAGGAATCCATAAACATTGATTTTTATTTATTTTCTACATTCTAGAAAAATACTGGATTTTTTAAATATGTATTATTTATATACTTATGTACAGTTACTATATGGCATTAGGTAATTAAGTAACAACAATCAGTTGGTATTTTAAGACACGAAGGTCAACTGTTCTGGAATAGTTCTTTGCAAGAACAGTACTGTCAAGTGCATTTGCAAAACCAGTCAAGAACTATGATGAAACTGGCCTTCATAAAGATCATCCCAGGAAAGCAAGACTAAAATGTACCTCTGCTGCAGAGGAGAAGTTCATTTAGAGATACCAATAATTGTAATTACTGACATAATAACTTTTTCATTTTGTTTTGTTTTACTCCAAACATTAAAATCACTTTTTATCTCAGTTCTTTATCATACTGAAAGTGTATGCATAATTCTGGCATTTATGTCAATTATATATACTGGTATGGTAAATAATGACAAGAAAATAATCAAAAAAGTAACAGATTTCACTTTAAATTTTTTTGAACAAAAGTTTGAAAGCACCAACATGTTTCAAGAACAGCAGCTCACAATTTGAAATGATGACTGTGTGGAAACATTTCCCAGTTTCCATAAGAGCTATTACCACTATTCACTTTGAATGTCACTGTAAGCTTGGGGTTCTGTGTCCAAAGATTTGTCTACTATGTGTTTGATAAACACCATAACCTGCTCAACGTGTACAATACAGGATGTTAAATGTATTACATACTTCTTTAGCCAATTTGGGATTAAGTCAAAGCAACACAGGCCTACAGGGCATACAGTACATACAGACACAACACCATACCAATCATCTATCTACACAGTAAAATTCTCAGTATAAAATTAACACCTAGATCGTTAAATTAACACCCTGCAGTGTTTATATAGATCCAGCTGGACTCATTTGAACTCAACACTGGGGATTTTACTACCTATCTACAGTGGTGGCCAAATATATTAAAACAACATATGCTGTGCATTAGTTCTCCTTGTGCATAAAACAGGTGATTGTACTAATAAGTTCTAGGCTAAATGACTTCATACAAAA
Source organism: Clarias laeviceps (assembly GCA_030014305.1). Lineage (NCBI taxonomy): Eukaryota > Metazoa > Chordata > Actinopteri > Siluriformes > Clariidae > Clarias > Clarias laeviceps. Next base: position 14,901,862 of record JAQMYJ010000019.1, on the reverse strand, counting down.
TATTGGTAGTGGTATAGCAATTTTATTGAATAAAATGACAAATTATTCTTGTTAATTTGATTAGGATAATTTTTTAAATATAATTAAAACATTTAATTTCACTTTTGTGTCAATGCTTTTGGCTACCATTGTATACACAACATACACTATGTGTATAAATGGTCTGAGGAACAGGTGAAAATGGTTGAAAGAAATGGTGTTGATTGGCTTCTAACTTCCCCAGACCTTAATTTAATCGAGTATCAGTGAAATGTGCTGGACAAACAAGTCTGATCGAAGCAGGCCCACCTTCCAGGATGCAAGGATGGAAGTAAGCGAGTTGTTGTAAATACACTCTAAATGCCCTCTCTCTCTCACACTCTCACCCATTTTACACAAGTGCTCACATCCATCAATTAGTACTTGGTTAAAACACCTTTTGGCAGCAATGACAGTATCAAGACTGCTTTTGAATGAGAAACCTTACTTTTGGAAATTTCCATTCCTATTGGCAGAATTGTTCAAGCTCAACCAGGTTGGTCTCTCCAGAGATGCTCTATTGGCTTCAGGTCCAGCCTCTGACTGAGCCACTCCAGGACTTTCACAAAGCCGGTACTGTGTTTTCTTATCTTTCCATAGTTACTCGCATGGGTCATTATCTTGGTGAATCACTCTAGCTTGAGATCCGAAGCACTCTAGAGAAGGTTTCCACTCAGGATTGCTCTTTATTTTTCTGCATTCATTATTTCACTATTCTTTTAGTCTCCCATTTTCAGTCACGGAGAAAACATCCCCACAGCATGATGCTGCCACCACTGTGTTTGACTGTAAGGTAAAGTGCAGTTCCTGATTCCACCACACATGGTGTGGGGAATTATGTGCCAATAGTTAGAGGATTCTTTCTTTGTTTTTGACAAACTCCCATCTCCACAAGGATCTCATTCATAGTGACTCCAGGGTTCTTGACTACCTGTCTATCCAAGGTAATAAATCCTCATTACTTAGCTTGGATGGGCAGCCAGATTTGGGAAGACTGTTTGTACTGTAGTTCCTTATTTCTTTCATTTGAGAATGTTGGAGGCTACTGTACTCTTGGGCTCTTTCAATGCTGCAGAGAATGCCTTGGATCCTTCCCCAGATCTGTGTCATCCTCTTCTTCTTCTTTTTTGTTTAATGATGGTTGGAATCCTGTAAGTCGCATTCCTGCCATCTGTAGGTCTCACTCTCCCTCATCTTCACAGCCTAATAACAGAGCAAAGCTACAGTATGTCTTGACACAATGCTGTCTCGCAGGTCTATAGATAATTCTCTCAACTTCTTGGCTTTGTTTTCACTCTGACATACACAATCTACTGTGACACCTTATATAGACAGGTATATGTCTTCCCTAATTATGTCCAATGAATTCAATTAGGCACAAGGAGAATTACTCAATGCAGAAGCATCTCCAGGACCATTAATAGGAGTAAGATGCAGCAGAGCATCAGACAGTCTGAACACATATGTACATATTAAGTTTTTACTTTGTTAAGATGGCGTATTGTGTGTAGAATGATAAGAAAAAATTTTATTTAAATCCATTTAAGATGAATGTGATGCATGTAAAACTTAAAAGGGTCTGAAAACCTGTTAGTATGCAATAGGAGTTTTTTTTTTTTTTTTCAAACAAACAAATAATTTTGTAAACTACTAAATAACATTTGTGCATGGTTTCTTTGTTAAAATGCACATGGTAAATGGGAAATTAATATCAATGTAAAGTTTGTATGATTCTGCTACATGCTATAGACACCCGTCCCACACTTTCACCACAATTTCCTTGTTAGTGGCTACTGTATGTACATACACAATTTAGTATCACTGTTTTCAAATTTAGTTTAAATCATTGTTTGTGATTTTGTACTGAGGAATAAAGGCAGCAAATTGGAACCGAGATCAAGATTTTTGATGCAGACTCAAAATCTTTTAAATTACAGATTGAGAATATCATGAGAAACATTAAAGCAATAAAAGAAAAAAGTCTAGTTACAATGTTGAGAACAAGTTAACAGATTGAGTTCAAGTCCAAAAATTTGGGTTGGACTTTGCCTTCAGAACTGCCTTAATTCTTCATGGCATAGATTTAACTAGGTGCAACATTCCTTAGCGAATTTGGTCCATATCCACATGAGAGCATCATGCAGTTGCTGCAGTCTTGCTGGTTGTCTTGCTGGTTGCATATCCATGAAGAATCTCCTGTTCTCCCGCATCCCAAAGGTGCTCTATTGGATTGAGGTCTGGTAACTGTGGAGAACAATGGAGTACAATGAACTCACTGTCATGTTCTAAAAACCAGTTTGATATGATTTTAACTTTGTGACATGCTGCATTATCCTGTGGTCATGAAGGGATGGACATGGTCAGCAACATCACTTAGGTAGGCTGTGGGATTTCAATTATGTTCAATTGGTGCTGAGGGGTACAATGTGTGCCAAGAAAATTACACAACCACCAGCCGTCATTTTGTTTTAAGGCAAATTCTTACCCTACCATCCAAATGTCGCAGCAGAAATACAGGCTCATCACACCAGGATTGGAATATTTTTCCAATTTTCTACTTTCAGTTTCGGTGAGGCCATGTCAATTGTAGCCTCAGTTTCCTGTTCTTAGCTGACAGGAGTGGCACCCGGTGTGGTCTTCTGTGTATTCAGCATAAGTTGTAACCAGAAGTTGTTTGAGTTACTGTTGTCTTTCCACCAGCTCAAACCAGTCTGGCCATTTTGCTCTGATCCCTGGCATCAACAAGACACTTTGGTCTAGAGAGCTGCCGCTTACTGGATATTTTCTCTTTTTCAGACCATTCTCTGTAAACCCTAGAGAAGGTAGTACATCAACAGTTTCCAAAATATGCAGACAGGACCATTTGACACCAATAACCACGCCATGTTCAGAGTCACTTAAATCACCTTACTTTTCCATTCTGATGCTCAACTTGGTAGTCAGTAGATCACCCTGACCATGTCTATGTGCCTAAATGCACTGAGTTACTGCCAGATGATTGGCTAATTAGATTTAATAAGCAGTTTAGTTTTTGGCCAATGAGTGAATATACACACACACACACGCACACATGCGCGCACACACACACACACACACACACACACACACACACACACACACACACACACACACACACACACACACACACACAAAGAACAACAACAACTGTGATGTCAGTCTGCTGTTTTTCAATGTTTGCTCCTGCTGACATTGTGCTGGTTGGTTACAGCAGGGACCAACCACATGATAGCCTTGTAATTTTAGTGAAGAATGCAACATAATGTAATCATTCATTAAAAAAAAAAAAAAAAAAACGGTTAGGATAGAAAACAGCTCTGCATTCTAATTTTTTATTTTGTTTAATATGTCTTATGTTTTTATGCCATCAATAGGATCTATATTTGTATATATTATATTAATAATAGTCTGGAGAACTTTTTAAGAACTCCACTTCCCAAGCATTAATTTGTGGTGTGTAATATTCTATTATCAATGACTGATATCACGATCACCTTTTTTTTAATTAGACCTTGTTGGAAGGTTTCTGTGAATAAGGTATCTATTTTAATTGCACGGGTATGAGAAGCCTTAAGGTTATGCAAATTAGAGTACAGACATGTTTTTAGCTCTGAGTTTGAATAAAGGATTTAAAAAAAATTTGATATGAAAAAGTGATAGCCCTGGTCTCGACAAAAAGTGCCATTCACTGGTCAAATATGTATTATAATGTGTTCTGCCACTTTGCGATTAGAAGCCTTTCGCTACAGCACAATATATTTAATTGCTTATATTACTGAACATTTATTTACAGTTATATATGATCATGTTTAGCTTTACACAGATACATTATACATCTTCATGGATGCACTTAGAATGCATATTATTATATATTAGATGTGGTCAGTTGGCTTAGTGGGTAGCACTGTTGCCTCGCAGTTCCAGCTTTGGGGCTTAGGCTCTTGCCTCCGCTCTGTGTGCGTGGAGTTTGCATGTTCTCCTTGTGCTCGGTGGGTTTCATCTGGTTTCTTCCAAAGACATGGGGTGCAGGCTGATTGGCATTTCCAAATTACCAATAGTCTAGGAATGATTGTGTGTGTGATTGTGATCTGAATTGGACTGATATTGCATCCAAAGTGTAACTTGCCTTGTGCCCTAATTTTCCGGGTATAGGCTCCAGACCCATACAACATAATACAAATTAAGTGATACAGATAAGGGATGGACGGATGGGTGGATAGATGTATGGATGGATGGATGATACTGCATACTGTACCTGATTCATAGAAAGTGTTGACAACTTAGAGGCTTAACATTTGTAAAAGTCAACATGTGCAGGAAAATTGGTAAAGAGCCTTAATGTAAAGTTCTTCAGTTAATTTGTTATTGGGCTACACGCTATATCACAAACTATGATATTGTCAACTTGTGATTTCTTAATGAGTGATTTCTAAAAGGAACTCCTGAACATTTAGGGTTGGAAATTATGGTCCAAAACAGAACAAGTACAGGTGAATGTCTAATTGTTATTCCTTTTTATAAACAAGGTTTTTAACAAGAGTTCAGTGATTCAGCCGGGTTCTTCAAATAAGGCATGCAAACAACCCTATGCTGAGCTAATTAAAGGTGTCCCAATTTTTCAGCAGGTAACATTTTTTAGTCACTGGGAGCATGAAAACTTGTTTTCTTAATATTTTGTCCTTTGAATGAGAAAGTCAGCGTATGCTATCCCTCCAAAGACTAAAGATCTGAAGAGGAGGAGGAAATGATTTGGGGGCAGATCTCTCCATAATTGGACAGATGAAAGACGTTGCTGCTGGTGCGCTCTGCCTTATTAGGCACTAACGTGAAAACCAATATTTCAGTTCACGTCAAGGTGCAGTGGGAGAGTGCAGGCTTCCTGCCGAGACTTTGAGAGGCATGGCAGCCATTGTTCTCTGTCCTTCTCTTCCTGTTTAATTCACAGTCAGAATCCTCCCAGTTTTATGAGAATGCAGATATGGCTGGCAAAGGCAAGAACGTCAAGCCTTTGGAAGACATAATTCTAGAAAGAGATAAAAATTGTACAAAAAAAGAGAAAAAAAAAATTCTGCAATGATTAAAGGAATATCAGAAGATATGATGCTGCCTTTTGAAGTGATGGAAAAGAAACAGGTTAAATTCCTATTTGTATATATAAATAATAAATCACTTTACTTGATTAAAATACATTCTGGTAACAGCTGCAAACAGAATAAAAGCTATTAATCTGGCCTTTTTTTAAATCCTTCTTGCCATGATCATGAACAGCTGACAAGCTACAGTCAATCTCCAGAGCAGATCTTCTGCATAAAAAGCTTATGCTCTGTGTGATGAATCATCTGGCAAACCTGACATAGGATAGTTGCCATCTGGTCAGAGTAGTACCATAGGGTGCAGACGGGCACAAGGAATGCTCTGCAGGCTTGCCTCCAAAAGCTGCAAGCTCAATTGATTGATTTACAAAAATGGGTTATATTACCTTGGGCCGAAATCCAGGGTTTAACCACAAGGTCGTTTTGGAGTTATCTGGCTACATGTTCTGACTTATCATCAATAGGAGGAAACAGTTCTCCTACTCTTTTTATTATTGTACAAAAAAAAAAAAGGTTCCCCGCCACCACACACACTAGGACCTGGGGGAATTGCTTCCAAAGGAATCATCTTGCCCCATTCAGAAAGGCTATCATAAGTGCTTGTACCCCAGATACCATTCATAGTACTTTGAAGCAGTGCAATTGCTGCCACATAAACCTTTATTGTAGATTGAGACTTTGTGCTCCCAAGCAGTCCCTGAAGAAAGATTAGTATTTTGGTGATTTGTCTATGCACTGGATTATGTTGATAATGTACACTGAAGGCCGTACAAGACCTGTGTAATAAGGTACCTTGTTTTTAGGAGTGTTTCCTGGACTGTTAGGTTGAGGTACTTGGCAGATTTAGAGGGGCCAATCTTACAGGCACAACTGGCCAGATCTATGACATCGCTTCTGGGTATAGGCACGGCTCTCAATGTCTGCTGCACCACTGTACAACCCTGGTAGATGAATTCCTCCCATTCAATCTAATCATGGACCTTTGTGCAAAATTGAGAAAGCTACTGTATCCAATCTTATAGTATGCTGTCCTTGTTACAGTACTTTGGAAAAATCTTATACCACCGATGATTTCTTCATATTTATTTAAGTTCTGTAGATTAAATTAAAGAAATGGGAACAAATGTTTTGCTCCCATTACAAAGATACAGTTAAAATGGTTGTTTATGTAACAATTTAAGCAGCAACTGCATTACCCCTCTTCTCAGTTCCAACCACTCAGCATTCAGCATCAACCATAGTAGGGACTGGCCTGATTTTCGGTCATTATCTGTTCCTGTTTGTCACTGGTTAATGCCTTAAGTTAGATTTTTTTTTTTTTATTTATTCCTGAATGATTCATAGGTCACTTTGTGGCTTAACAAGAAAAAACATGTTTTTCTGAAACTGGTCAGGTACTGAGACTGGACTGAAAATTAGAGCCAAAGATTTGCCAAAAATGAGAGCCCAAAAAAATTCATCAGGAAATCTGGGGAACTTTTTCTTAAGACTATATTAAAAATAAAAGAAAGTCTGGCTCTTTGGAAGCAAAATTTGAAGAAATGAGGGATGGCTGAAGACTTTTGCACAGTACTGTATATCAGACTGTCATGACACTGGGATAATGTCTTCTAACTAGAAAGAGCCTAAATGTCCCAGGTGGACTTCCTGTAATTTCAGATGGTTGAACAATTAATCTGATTCCATTTCTGTAAAGCTTGAAGTTTCAGCAAGCCCAAAGGGATTTCTGCCAGGGTGGTTATTAATAACCCTATTATCCTCTGCCAGTACCACACCTATTGACCTAGCTTAAATCTGACTGCAAAAATAATGATGTCTGCCACATAATGGGGGTGACATGGTGGCTAGGATTCTCAGTGAAGCTAGCTACATGTGAATTATAATTGATAACCGTGGTAGAGTATACTGTATGGAAAGGAAGGACATTTAGAAGACAATTCACCTTTAGTCAATCTAGAATCGTATATAAACCAATACCCTTCTTATTTTTTGTAAAATGTCTTGTTTTGAAATTGGGTCTACCTTTTGGATTGCCATTTTGTCCAAGAGAGAAGCAACTTCTTGGGCCAGTGCGCCAACTAGGGTGAGATCTGATAAAAATGAATTCTCAAAATTCTGAGAAGAATTGGTGCCAGCGGTAGAAATAGAGATTGTATCTATCTCTGCCATATTGTCCATGAGTTTGGTCAGTCTGAGAACATAGCAGCCATTGTTCTTTAAAGTAAAACTATTTTATATATGAAGTATATATAAATAATATTTTGATTAATTACTAAAGGTTAATATAACATCTTTAAACGGTTAATTCTATGAATCTGGTCTTTTTTGGTCTTTGCACTGATCATGAACAGCTGACAAGCTACAGCCATCTCCAATAAATTCTTGTGCTACATGTGATTTGGCAAAGCTTACAACGAATAGTTGCCATCTGGTCAAAATAGAACCATAGGGTGCGAACCCAGCAGAAGGTCAGGTTGCCAGCTCATGCCCTTCATAGCTGCCGCAATGTCTACTCTACTATGGAACTGATTGAATTGATTTATATTGCATAGTAATTACTGTATATATATTTATTAATGTAGCTGTATAAGTGTGTGTTTGTGTGTGTGTGTGTGTGGGAGAGAGAGAGAGAGAGAGAGAGAGAAAACTCAGAATAGCATTTTCCCTATCATCAAGAGATCTCAAGTTCAAATCCTGACAATACCATAGCCATCTGTGGCCAGCAGCCTTTTGTAGACAATAATTGGGCCTTCTCTCCTGTTTGGAAAGATGGTATTACTCTCTACCCTGTCAATTAGAGTGACACTAGACAATTTTTGGTGTATAAATGCACATGTATGCAAAATAAAACAGTTGGCACTTTTGTCCTAGTACATTCAGCTGTGGCATGGCATAAGCAGTTCTTCGAAGAAAAAAAAAAAAAAAAAACGCCTTAGATGGAGCATGTGTTAGCCCTCACCAGTTGGTGGCTAATGTGAGAACAAGCTAATAGTGGTAACATATGCAATGACCAAATTGGAAGGATCTTGGATACACTTGCTGCAAATATGGTTTAATCTCTGCTTCTCCAGCGTGATATTAAAGAAACACAATTCTGACTTAAAAAACGCCTTGAATGACAAATTGCATTTAGGAAAATATCAACATTTTGCACATCTCATTCTAACCATTTTGGAACATTTTCCTTTATGTCCATCATGGTGTATGAATATATAGTCACATCCCTATGAGACAGAATTCCGGATAAGAATGGATTGTGCTGAGCTTGGTGCAGGTGCCATGTCCTCATTACTGGCCACACATGAGGTGTGTGCGAGGTGAGAGTGTGTCATCATTTCCCACTGGACCAAGATGTCCTGCTACATCAACCCTTCTTATCACAACGGTGTGCTGCTTTATTGGGGATGGTGTTTACAGTGTCATCTCACAACATTTCGGAAACAAATGTCAGAGACGAAAAAAGAAAACATTGTAAAGGAAGGATAGGAGATGTATAAAAGAACCTCTATGAAAAGATCTACTGGCCACAATTATATCAGCATTCCTGTATATCACTTTTAAACAATAGACATTGTAACAAAGCAACTTTACAAATATAAAAATTCAAGAAGTAAATGTAAAAATTTAAGAAATGGATACATTTTGCTTTATCAATTTACCAGTAAAGATGAAGCCAGAGGAAAAAGGAAAAACTCCCCGAGATGAGAAAAAAAAAAAACGTAACCATTATCTAGGTCAAACCGGATAGCACAGCTATAAATAAACCTCTTCTATAAATGTGTGCTATATGGTCAAAGTGCATTGCTTAACAGGAAATTGAATTTAAGCTAAAATGGAGTTCGCTTTGTTTTGGTGGCCAACTGTTCACAAAGGGGTACAAAACTGTTCGAGGCAATTTCAGTCATAAAACTATCAGACCGATTGAGTGATAAGCGATAAGCCATCATACAGTAGCAAAGCCATATCAGTGCTTTCTAAGTGGAACCATCCTCAGTGGTCACATGTAACATTAAGCAGACTATGGAGCTGTCTTTAGCAGCAGGGATTTGATTAAGATGACATAACGTATTCAGATGTGTTTTCTTGCTGAAAGTGCTGGTTTTGTATGTGGATTTTAGCAATAGAATCCAGTAAATAACATCCTTTTTGCTATCCAGAAGTGGCCAGACATACTGTATGATAGACAGACATTGTGATATCAAGTGCGAATGTCTATACTTCATTAATAAAAACATTCAGATAAATAATTACTCACATTTTATCCTTTCTTTCTTAGTTTTTAGTCAAGGATTTGCCACCGGTTTTACACCGGATGCCCTTCCTGACACAACTCTCCCATTTTATCCAAGCTTATTGGGATCAGCACTGCATGCAGTGGATAGGGAGTATGGGGTGTGGCAACCCACCGATGGCATGGGCCCAAACCTGGATCCTCAAATCAACACCGTAGAACCTAAACCGCCTGAGCCACCATTATTATACATATCCTAAATATTCCCATAAGGAGTGTATCAGTGTGACTTAGATAGTTTCTCTTAATTTATAATGTTAATCTGGTTTGTCTCAGCTAGCCAGCTAATTAGATTTCTTAGTTAGTTAGCTAGTTAGTTTTTTGTTCATTTCTGTTGTAAATTTCTGTTGTATGTAGCACCTTGGTCCTGGAGGAACGTTGTTTCGTTTCATCGTGTACTAAACTGTACAGTATATGGTTGAAATGACATTTAAAGCCTACTTGACTTGACTTGACATCATAGATTAAAGACATACTGTAAACTTAGTAGCTCAGTTTCCAGTTGGATCCCTGAAAAAGAGAAAAAGATGCCAAAGATCACAATTTTACACCAGCTTATTTTGGGGATTATGAAATTCCAAAATCATCTATTGTACTCAATCTCCATTACATTGAGCTTGGCAAGTTTTCATAAAGGAATGCCTATCAATCCGTAAATACAACTCTTGGACTCTCAAACATTATTTAAACTATAAGTATAAAATGTTGTATTTACTTACAGTGTGTGTTGCAAAATAATCCCAAATGTTTTTGCTTATTAGCAGCACTGATTTTCCCACACCAGTCACGTTAATTGCTACATTTGTTAATTGCATTTAATTGGCATATTTATTTTAAAATGCCTGTTTGGCAGGGAGCACATCTCCAGTGGGGTGTGATATGTGGCAGCTCTGTGAGTTTGTTGCTGTTTGCTGACCTCTATTCACAGTGTGAGTCCTCTTCTCACATCAGAGACCCACTCTCTCTCTCCCTTTCTTTCTCTGAAATCCCACATGATTTAGTTTTCTATTGCTTTGAAATTTACTGGCTCGATGAGCTCTCATCAGATTAAACCAGCTCTAACTGACTCTGATCACTATTCCACACTTTCTGCACAGTCATTCATCTAACCATCTTTATCGTTACACCCATCCATCCATGTATCAATCCTTCAAACTAATATTCATTCATCCATCCATCTATCCATTTTGCATCTTAATTATCCTTAAATCCATCAATTTATTTATTCCCAACCATACTCATCCATCCATCCATCTGGCAAGCTATAAATGACTGCATCATTCCATTAAATTATCCATGCATCTAAGCATGGATCCACCACAATGTTAATTAATCCATACATCCACCAACTAAACAATTCATCCATCTATTGACCCACCCACCCACTGACTATCCATTCATTTATTCATGCATCCATCCATCAATCCGTCCAGCCAATCTCTACTTTTGGAGTAAAGCCCTACTCATACATACTGCAGCATCTACTATTATATTCAGTGCAGTGTGATTACTTTTAAATTGTAACGTATACATCTCATATATTGACTAGTGTGGGTTCTTTGGAACACCTCTCCAGTGGACTCAAGATGATATAATTCTTGTGATGGCATTTGCTGTATGTGAATAGGGTATGTGGTTTGAGACACGTCTACACTGGACTGATGATAGTGAGATACTGTACCGTGGATGGTGGTTCATAGAGTATATTTACTGTATTTGGTAGAATAAGGAACCAAACACATATTAAATAAAATCCACTATAGAACACCACTTAAACACTTTGGGGCAGTGGTAGTTCAGAGGGCTAAGGCACTGAGTTACTAATAGGAAGGTTGATTATTCGATCCCCAGCTCCACTAGATTGCCATTGTTGGGCCCTTGAGCAAGGCCCTTAACCCTACCTGCTCCAGGGGCACTGTATCATGGCTGACCCTGCGCTCTGACCCCAGTTACACTGGGATATGCGAAGAAAGAATTTCACTGTGCTGTTATGTATATGTGACAAATAAAGACTTAACTTCTAATATTAGTGTGCTGAATATTGTTTTCTAAATGTTTGATGATGGGGATTAGAGCTAGGGGTACATTTGGCCTACATTGCTTCAGAATTTTTTTAAATGTAACTTTTTTTTGGAGCAAATTAGTTTATATCGGTTTGCAATTTAATGCTCCTAATTAGGGACACAGTATGCAGCTGCTGATTATGCCGGCTTTTGCTAGTTTTTGTTTTGTATTTATTCTTTAGCCACATATTCCCCATGAGTTTTTAAGCTCTCTCTGACTCTTATGTCGGTTCCATTGATTTTGAGAACAGGAAATACTAGAGGTAATAATAAAAAAAAATAAATAAATAAAATGCACACCTTAATGGATGTGTATGAGTTCTTCGTTTGGAGTGTATAAAAAAAGCAGATGCACATTAAACAACAGAATGCTAAGGGAATAAGAGGCATTAATATTATGCAACGTAACACACAAATTAATTTAACATTTCTTAAGATATTTATTATGCTGCCAAAGCCTTGCATATTGATTGGAGGTATCTGATTTGTACATAAAGAGCATACACACACTAAGCTTGTGTGCTTTGATTAACATTTCTATTTCATTAGTACAGTCTTTAGGCCAACCTTGAGAATTCATTAATAGCCTCTCCTACCTACAACTATTGATTTGTTTGGATACTTGGATTATACATGTAAATTTAATATGTTCCAGATGCAACATTTGGACAAGAAGTGATATTACTTTGTAATCAGTATTAAAACAAATGCCTCTTTAACTTACATATATTTAGAAACGACATACAGTACATAATAGTGTATTTAACTGATGCAGGATTTTGACCTGTAAAATACCATTTATGGATTATCTTTATTGGTGCCAACAAGCACAATGACCTGTATTCCGCTATTTAGTGGCCATCTTTCCACTCTGGGAAACAAATCTATTAAATACTACTTGGTTAAAAGGACAAAATAAAGCAGAACGAAATAATTTGAGCTTGAGTGAGTAAATGTGTGTTTAATCGTTCTGGCACTTTGGTTCTGCTACTGTGAGCATCAGAGCCCAAGGCTGTGTGACTTTCATTGCTATTCATCAATGCCTGCAGCTTTGCATGACTGTGTTCTTGTTCGGTTTGCACAAAAATGACCCCTTCATAAGACGGAGCAGTCCTTAACATATTTTATTTTTTGTTATTGTAATGGGTTTACAGTGCCTCGTATGAGAATCGACTACCTTAATTTTTGGGGGGGATTATTTAAGTGGAGGGGGAAAAAAATACAGTTTGCAAAATGACTTACATTTGCATGATCATTTTGTTGTTCTGTCATTTTACCTTAATTTTAATAATAAAATCTTATCTTAATAATAAGATCATATTACCCTTTAACTGGTGGAAATACGTCTGCAGTAAAACATTTCTATACTTTTAATTGTTAAATAATTTTGCAACCCGTATAGTCTCAATCCCCATATATTTTAGTATTATAGGCTATTTTGTATACATCAAAGATCTATAGTATCTTGTTTAATCAATTTCAGTTCCAGGTTGCAGCCCTACAAATGTAATAAACCTTTGGGGAGGTGAATACTGTACACTTAATTAAGCTTAATGTCTCTACTAAACATATAACAAACAAACAAACAAACGAAAACAATGTTATTTAAATTGACTCTCTTTTTAAAGTTGTTTCACTACCTGTCATGTAATAAAGTCAACTTCCTGGAGCTGTTTACTTAAAGTATGACTGAATCTAACAATAGATATCCATAATAGAACACTAGGAAAGAGAAAGAGTATAAAAGTAAGTGTTCCCCATAGACTTGCATTGATTTTTTATTTGTAGAAGATTTTTTGTTAAGATACTGATAGAATCAAAGGTATTTTTGTGTTCATCAGAGAACTTCTACTGTAATTTTTATTTTACTATAACATTTTTTTACATATGAAACTTTAAGTAGAAAGTTATATTTATCAATTATACAAGTTTTTGCCAATAGCTGACTAGCTGTATGTCAATAAATACTTGGACTTTTCAAAAAAGTGAAAAACTAGGGTCAACAAATAATAATATTAAAAAAAATTAATAATAAAAAAAATCTTAATAAACCTTCTTTTAAAAAACACATTATAAGCCAACCTTGACATGGAACAGCTGCATTACTATGCTTCCTGAAAAGCCATTTGTAGGGTTTATTTTTGTCACATGACCAGTGAAACGAAGCTGCCACTGGACAAAACAGTGGCTGTTGTGAGTGAACTAAATATGCTCACTGAATTTTTAAAGAATTTTGAAGCCAAGAAAAAGGAACGTGTACATTCTGTTAACTCATTTCCGGTTACTTCAGCATTCAGGAGCTACATGTACTGTAGGTGTCATTTAACGTCCATGATACATTCTGTAAGATGTGACATAATGCAATTTGGATGTCTCATGAACACACATTTAAACTTAATACAACGATTTACAATACTTTAAACTTTTTGTTTCACCTCTAAATCAGTATTTGATGTACATGATGCACTTATATCAAAGGAGAATGAAGCAGCAAGATAAGGTTACAACATTCAAGAGATGCACAAGGGCTTTGTGTAAAAGAGAAATGAAATGCATGCGCCTTGTGTGAGAAGCTGTTGCATTTGTTCTGTCTCAGACTGTCAGCTCTGTTCTCTATTCCATTGGGATTCTTGAATTATCCTATATTGTAGGACTAAGGCAGTATATATATATTTTAAAACTCAACTTAAAATTGTATACTTAAATGACCACAAACACATCTGAAGGCTGATTAATCCATCATGATAAAACTCTGCGTGGTGGAGTTAAAGTATTTTATAAAATCATATAAAATTCACACTAACATAATCAAAATAATAATTTGGCATAGTGTAGGGGAGTGGGTTCGAGCCCCGCCTTTAGTAGGTTGCCACATTGCCACATCCATACTACCCAGCAACTGCATGCAATGCTGGTCCCAAAGTTTTTATATATAAATATAAATACACACACTGGAGCAATTATTTCACAAATGTCACAAAAATACAGTAAATGCTTATAATGTATAAAAAGGTCACTAGTAGCGTATCAGTTTGTAAGTTTAACCAGCAATGGCTATTGCCTTTTTTTCCATAGCTGATATTCAGGCCGGTTCGCTCAATCTCTTCTTTCTGCTCCCACCTGTGGATCCCATAAATGTGGAAAGTGATTTCAGGCTCTGTTTCCATCAGGATTATTGATATTGATCATCACTGAGATGAGAACTTAGATTAGGGAATTTTACAATTAAATAGTACAGTTGTATTGCAGCAAAATTTTTAAAGATATTGCAAGGTAGTGAAGACTACAGGATATTCCATGTATAAGTCATGTGCTCTTGTGTATCCTTACTGCTGGCATCAATAAAGCTGTGTGAAGTGGCTCCCTGTGGGTGGAAGATTCACTGTGAGCTGTCATCAGCCAAGTATTTCAAGTGTCAAAGTTCTCCAGGCATCAGATGCGCACACACGCACGCACACACACAACAGCACTAAGTTGAATCAACCTCAACTTATTGCACAGAACCAGCATGTAAGCAGGAAAGTGACAAAATGAGAGCATCAAATCATGCAGCAGTATTATTATTTTTTTGCTTGTTTATTGATTTCGTCTTCCTTTATACGCCATTTAGCATTATAGCTTCTTGTGAAAAACAGAATTTGACTATTCTTGTAGTCATACTGGCAGCATGGTGGTTTATTGGTTAGCATTTTCGCCTTGCACCTGCAGGATCCAGGTTTGATTCCCACCTCGGGGTCTGTGAGCATGTGTTTGCTAGTTCTCCCTGTGCTTGCTTGGTTTCCTCCCTTAGTCCAAAAACATGAAGATTAGATTCTTTGGCTTGTTGACTGGAGGTCGTAAAAATGGGAATAAATACCGTGGTCACCATTGGCCTCCATAGTCCTTAGTTGGACTACAGAGGTTTCTAGATGAATGGATGGATGCAGTCATACTGTCCATGTCTTTAATCTTCATATAGCTTATGCAAATTAGTTGATTAGCAATTTATATTAAAAATAGTCAAGGGTAATGTTACAATACCTTTTTATAACTTTCTTTGGGGGTGCTGGTAGCCCACAGGTTAAGGTTCTGTGTTACTGGTCAGGAGTTCAAGCCATAGCACCACCAAACTGACACTGTTGGGCCCTTGAGCAAGACCTTTAACCCTCTCTGTTCCATCAGCGCCGTATGACAGCTGACCCTGTGCTCTGACCCGAGCTTCTAAACAAACTGGCATGTCTGAAGAACAGGATTTCTCTATGTGACAAATATAGGCTTCCTCTTCTTAATTAATATGTATCCTGTAATGTTTTTCGTTTATCTGTAAATTGTTAAACAAGTTACTATAGTTTTTCTTAACTTTTACAAAAACTGTACTTTTCACAGTTGTGTTGTGATTGCTTGAAGCTATCTGCTTAACTGGGTAGTATTGGAAAGAGTGCATAGTATGGAGAGTTTTTCATCTTCATTCGATTATCTTCATAATTTTTGTTATGCGGGTTTTTAATGAACGTCTCAGCGTGACAGGATGTGTGAGCGGAGAAACAGGATCGCAGCAGCGACTTCAAAGAAATAGGATAAGGATATCTCAAAGAAGAAGAAACAAGAGAAAGCATGCAGCATTCTGGAACAGACTGCGGAGACTGATCTATGCTCCTCCCTACATGAGCTTTTGTCATAACCTAGAACAACAAGAGAACTTCACCTAGTGTGACAGTCTAAATTGTTACCTACATCTCAACATCTCAATGTGATAGAAAAGATTTTGATAGGTTGTGTTTTAACCTAGGCTTAGTTATTCAAGAGTATGTTTTATACCCATGCTTTATTTGTATTATTCTTTTCTTTCTTAATTTTCATTAACTCCTTACTTATTGCATCCCACTGTTACAGTAAGTCTAACAAACCGAACTCCAGTTAGGAGAATTTGAAAGCCTTAAACTCAGATTTTTCTTTAGATGCACTAAAGCTCTAGTTCCAGAGGCACTTACTAACAACCTGCTGAGAGGAAGTATAAGGTAAGAACAATCCTTAAATTGGATAATTTATGAGCAATATCACCATAGCTACATTACCAGGCAAAAGTCTGGACACATTTTCTAATTCCATGTCCTGGTTTTTATGCAATAATCTCCTTTGAACCGTTGATATTGAGATGTGTCTGCTACTTTTGCTCTGTAAAGGCTTCATAATGGCTCTAATCTGAGGTGCTGTTTGTTAATTGGTGATTTTTGAGGCTGGTAACTCTTAATGAACTTCTTCTCTGCAGCAGAAATAAGGTTTGATCTTGATGAAAGCCAGTTTCATCATGATGCTTGATGGGTTTTGCAAAAAAAAAAAAAAAAAAAAAAGAACCATCTGGGTAACACCAATAATGGACTCATACAGTTTAAAGTCAAAAACAATGTGCAGATTATTTATAATTGGAGCAGGATCCAAGTAAGATTATTCACTTATGAAAGGGTGACTTTTGAATATGAATTTTTTTAAAGATATAACATACATAAATGTGGGGCCATCCACAGCGGCAGCATGTGAGTATTGTTGCTTACTCACTCTCACTCACTCATCTTCTATACCGCTTTATCCTGTAATCAGGGTCGAGGGGGGACTGGAGCCTATCCCAAGAGACTTAGGGCACAAAGCAGGGTATACCCTGCACAGGGTGCCAATCCATCTCAGGGCATTGTTGCTTTCTTCTTTGCTGTAACTATCAACACATGAAACCAAATAACCTATACTGAATTCTATTATCGTTTTTTTGCCCACATACCATGCAATTCAAACTGGCACCATGCAGCTAAAATGCAGCTAGTTTTGAACAAGATTTAAAGGTTACAGATGATGCACCATTAAAAAACTTAAGTTATTATTATCATCATTCCTTTGAGGTTGTCAATCTGTTACGGTCTCTCTAGGTCTCTCTATCTCTTTTCGATACCCCCTATCATGTACAAGGTTGTGGAAACCTGCCATGTATCCCAGGTGGCATAAGGTGGGATTCACCCTGGACACAGTGTAAAGCTAAAATAAGTGAAATGATGGAGCTGAAGTCATTCGACAAGGAACAACTGTGACACAATCAGAGTATGAC
>JAQMYJ010000019.1:14862321-14872612 GCA_030014305.1 Clarias laeviceps | reverse complement strand
GCTACTACGTGCAGCTCTAAAGGGGTCGCGGCTCATTAATCCTTGAGAGAATGAACTGATGCCTGAGGCGTCAGTCTGTAGTTATATAGCGCCACTCAGCGGTAGAAGCCAGCAAACACACAAACCCAAATATCGCCACCGTGAGGCGTGGTGGTAAAACCAGAATACCGCTTGAGTAACCACTGTATGGTTAGTAGCATTACAGTTACGTGAAAACATTGTTTGCAAATGTTGAACTGGAACAAGTTGAATGTCTTTCAAGAAGCCTGATGTCAACCTCAAATGACACCTTTGGGATAAACTGGAACAATGACTATTCTCCAGGCCTGATCTTACTAAGTCTCTTGTGACTGAATGGACAATTCCTCACAACTTTGATCCCAAATCCCTTCCATGAAGGATAGAGGTTATTTGAAGTGTCCACAAACTTTTGGACATAGATTGTACAGATGTGGCAATTTTGGCCATTGCCCCATATGGCCATAATCCCACTACTGATGCTTTTTCATTCAAAATTTTCCTTTGAAAATATTACTTATTTCCTGATTACATGATGGATACCTGAATAAGGCAGATAGTATTCACTTAGATCCACAAAGTCACTTGGTCATAAACTAGAATACCTGTCATTCAGCTTACATGTGAACTTATCCAACATTATGATATATTTGGCATGTACTCATTTATATGAAATAAAACCTGAATGTTCTTTTCAGATGCTGAAACCTTCATTAGTCTGTGTCGTTAACAGATGCTGAATTCACGTTGAATAAACCTGGCAGCTGAAGCGTCGCTTTTGTTGCTGCTTCATGAACACAGCATCCCTTTGAAACCGCCTCTGCAGCTGTACTTCAAAAAAAGTTTAATCCCATCGGATTTGTACAGTTTTACACGTTTTCAGAAGGGATTGCTGTCTCTGGTGCGAGAACAACAGGATTTCATGGAAGCTTACATTTAGGTGTAGTGCTTGACTCTTATCCCGTCGAGATCTGGATTTAGATGATGTCTTCACTGGGAAAATGATGCCCTTTAGAGTATGGAGTTTATGTTCGAGTTTAAAAGGTCCTTAATAAACTAAATAAAGGTTACTCAGTGTGTAACATTTCATTGTGCTTTATAGCACACTCATAGTGTCTTGACATATTTATAGAATATAGCTTGAGTACATATGAAAAGCTTATGTCAGTATTTTCAGGGTGCATATAAATCCAGTTTTATGCTGTGAGATTACAACGGTCTTTTAAAATTATTACTTGTCACAGTGCACAAGATGATCCCAATGGAATCTTGGCTGAATTGTCTAACAGACCATGCAATAACATGTTCTTCATGCCAGCTTATACTGTATGATCCTCTAATGATAGACCTAAAAAATTAGTACATTTTACTTACGGAAATCATTAATCAGGCTGATTTAGGCGCATGCAGGAAATGTTGCCACACAAATAGAAACATTTATTAAATGGAGGTTTATGGAAAGAGATATACAGCTCTGGAAAGAAAATAAGAGACCTCTGCAAAATAATCACTCTTATAGGTGCATGTATTGGTGGGATGAACAGTTTTGTTTAATTTTAAATAGAGACTTGTTACTTTTCAGCTGACAATCACACAAAAGTGCATTGATTTTCTGTCCTAACATAAGTGTTTATGCTGTCAAACACCATATAGAGACTGAGCTGCACCCCATATGAGAAGGACAGGAACAAAAAAAAGTTTCCACCAGTCCAAGCAGTCCAAGTTTGCAAAAATGTCTGGCATGTCATCATGAAAGCACAGATTGATTCTTCTTCTTTGTTGTTTAACGGCATTTGGAATCAAGTAGGTTGGTTCCATTACTTCCAACTGTAGGATTGGTTCGGGCATCAAAGTGATTAATGGTTACCTGGGCAATTGATTCCACCCACTTGGTCTCCGAGTTGCCGATTCTTCTGGCTCTGTTTTCAACTCTCTTCAGCGGGTGCACTTGTCAAGGTAAAATTAGAAGCGAGTTAGCCAACTAGCTTATGTGAGCAAAAAAGTTATGGATTCATATGCACTTGATTTGTTTTTACTACAAAAAATACAATCTTTATTTATTACAAGCATGTTATTATAAACATTTACCACATCCTTTAACCATACTGTATTCTGTATGCATACAATTCAATTTAATTTGTATACCTCATGATCATTGCCACAAAACAGCTTTACAGAATCAGAAGAAAATTATTGAAATGAGTATGAAATGTGAGAAAATGTGTACGAATCAAAATGATCAGATTGTCAGATTTTCCCAGATGAACAAGCCAAGAGCGAAAGTGGCAAGAAAAAACTCCCTGAGGTGGCAAAAGGGAAAAACAGAGCCAGAAGGAAACACAGACATGAGGGCTCCCTGGGAAGTAAAGCAACCAGTCACTCCACCATCAACAAACCTGAGTGATCAATGAGAGTGGGGAAGATAGCATCCAAATATAAAAGTTCACCTTAATACTCTGCATCAATGAGTCCCACCAGATCGGCTTCTTTACCTCGGCAAATCTTTTCACAAAAATGCTTGGCTAAATAAATGGGTTTTTAGCTTAGACTTAAACACTGAGACTGTATCTAAGGCCCGAAGGTTATTCCATAACTTGGGCTTTGTAAGAAAAAGCTCTGCCCCCTGCTGTAGTTTTCATAATACGCGGTATTGACAAGCAGCCTGCATCACTTAATCGAAGGAGGCATGGCGGATCGTAAGACACAAGCAGTTTACTCAGTTAGTGCAGCGCAAGACCATTTAGTGTTTTATACATCAAAATTAGTATTTTAAAATCAGTGTGAAATTTCACAGGCAGCCAATGCAGTGTGGATAAATAGGGGTGATGTGCTCGTATCTTCTAGTTCTAGTGAGGACTCTCTCTGCTGCATTCTGAACTAACTGGAGCTTGTTTATGCACCTAGTTGAACAAGCAGACAGTAAGCCGTTACAATAGTTCAACCTAGAGGTGATAAAAGCATGAACTAGTTTTTCTGTATCGCTTAGTGATAATACATTCCTTTTCTTGGCAATATTCCTGAGATAAAAAATGATATGCTGGTAATATTAGCTACAGTACATGAGCTGCAGTTTGCTAATGCATGTTTAATTGCATAGACTACTTACATTTTACAGGGAGGCAATGGTAGCAACTAGCTTGCTAAGCCACAGAAGTAACAAAAGAGGATAATGATATTACCTGTCATTTGTTTAATTAAAGTCAAATCTTGTTGATACCAATCCACTAGACTTGCACATACAAGTTCTCAACAGCATCATCTTCAATCATATTTAAACATACTACAAAGTACTATTAATAAATAACTCAGTCGTGCAGAAGAATCTGTTTCTTTGTTGAGTACTTGTACTTTTGTACTTTAAGTACATTTTAGAGTATACACTTTGTAGTTCAACTTGAGTAAAAATTTCAAGTGGTACTTCTGCTTGTAGTGGCATACATTTTTAGGCAAGTACTTTTACTCGAGTATTGAGCTTGCATACTTTTGCCACCTCTGCTTTTGAATCTCAACTGAAGACTCTCCCATCATGAAAAGCATCTCTTATGTTACAAAGCACTGACAATAGAAACTCAGATCTCCTTACTGAAAGATTCACTTCAATTCTTAAACAACCACAAATAAAATCACACCTATCTCCTTATTAGAATTTGATTTAGTGGAATATCCTTCATACCGGTGCTAAAATTCTATACACACCCATGTTGGTACATTCTTCATTTTTACTATAGTTAAGTTTAAATGTAAGGTCAGGGTATGTTGTACTAGTTGTAATGTAATTATGTGAGACTTTTCTTGGTGCATTGTAGCTTTTTTTTTAATTTATTTGCATAGTTTCATGACTAGTATTTAAGATTAAAATTAGTTTTAGAATGTTTGCACTTGTGAGTATTAACAATCCATGCTTCTTGCTTACATGAAAAGTTAGATTTTATTTAAATAAAATTTCTCAATGATGGTGTGTCTTCTTGCAGCAGGACAGATTAAAAAAAGGAGGCATTAAATAAAGATGGTAAAAATTAGTGGGAACGTTGAGAGTAAATGTTTGATATTTGGAGTGAAAGTAGTTCCTGGTAGTGCACTCAGGAACTTATCTAAAGCCTATAAAATATTAACCTGACAATGAATTGTGATTCCTCTCGGGATTCGGCAGCTTGTTGAAGGTGAGAAGGTGAGAAACATCCCAGAAATATCATTCCACTTGTGAACTTAAACTTATCTCTGATTTCATGCTTTGTGTCACAGTAGGACTATCGCATGTCAGCTTTGTTTTTTGATTTTTTCCAGGTCTCTTTTAGGTCAGATCAATGGTTCTGATGCTTTTTGATGCTTTAACCTCTTGTTGTGTTTGAATACAATAAGCTTCCTTTGAACCAGATGGCTTCCACTTCACACTGGGAGGAGGAAACACTGGATCTCCCACCTGCCGTTTTAATTACAACTGAGCAGGAAAAAAACAAAACTGGAGGGTGAGTTCAGACTCTGAGCATTAACCCTGTGTGTGGGATTCAATGAGAGCGCAGTACAAGAAATCAAATGAGAAGCTACAGATTAGATCAGAGGTCACACTTGTGCTTTTCATTCAATAAATATTTTGAAGCTGATGTTCTACCATTTTGCTTTCTTTAATAAATAAGGAGTAAACACATGCTCAGTGTGTGAATGTACTCACGAAAGACGCATGTAAAATGCGAGCGATGTAATAATTTGGAAGTATAAAAAGGAAAAAGTCTGTTAACAAAGCCAATACAACAGTGATGTTCAATTCTCCTATCTGATTGGTGAGAGGGTATTAATTAATTTTCTAAAAGAGCACCTCTGACAAAACTACTAGATTTACATTGCTTTTTTTCTCCACAATTACTTACATGCATTTTTCAATACAGTAACTCCTGTACATACGAACATTCAAGTTATGAATTTCAAGATACAAACGTTAAAAGCCTTACAAGCTTAAAAGCAGAGGTGATAAACCTGCTGCTGCTAAGAAGCTCCAAGCTAAGATAATGGAGACAAAAGTGAAAATAATTGGATTGGAGAGAATGGAGCAAGGTGAAAAGATGGCAGACAATCGTTCAGCCATCAGCACGATTCAAAAGAACAAGAACAAGATCATGGAAAATGTTAGTTTTATACTGTGTGTTAGTACCAAGACAATCTTTGTGAACAAATTGGACTTACAAATGATTTTTCAGAATGGGTCTTATTCCCATGTAGGGGACTTACTATACTTCTTACATTATTAGCACGAAAAACATAATTCACAGTTTTGAAAACAATTGAAACTAATCAAAGTAGTATTTTATAATAACAAAAGTCATCAAACACACCAATCAACAAACATGATGAATAAAGTAAATAATACAATCAAAATCATTATACAATTAATACATGAATCAAGTAGCAAAGTAACAAGTACATCCAATGGTTTTGCTAGTAAAGTAGAGTTGACTCACACAGTTCATTCATAAAGTGAACAATGACAAGCTGTGAGGGTTTTTAGTAGCCAAATTTTAAAAGAGAATGAAGAAAGGCTGTTTATAGGTACTAAAAGTAAAGTGAGAAATTCCACAATAGGCAGTATGGTTTTGGTAATCACTCTAGTCTCACATTTGAGGGTTGAGCATTTGTTACCCACCTCAGGTCTGCGTGCATTAAGTTTGAATGTTCTCCCCATTAAAAGTGGAAGATTCCTGCTCGACTATAGCACAGTTATACTTGGTCATGAATGCAGCATTAAGCTAGCAGGGTAGCTGCATAAGTAATAAGCAAGGTTATTTAGTGAAAATAGTGATGCTGATTTATGCCTCTAACACCACTTGCAGCATTAGGCATTAAGTAATATAAAAGTGCAAAGCAAGATTAATTGCAGTAACATATGGACATTAAATAATGCTTTAGTATAATAATATTTTAGTATATACATGCATACAGTACATACAGTACAGTTATAATAATATAAACTAGCACTTTTATTATTCTAGAGGGAACATAGATTTTATTTTATACCTTTTAAATACAGTATCATATTTTTATTATTGCAAATTAAAAAGTAACACCAATTTAGCACAGACTTCTGATTGTTGCTGTAATCTTCAGCTTACTACAAATAGGTGTAGAACATGTTCCATCCTCCTCAATCATAAATAGCGTTGTTGCAATGACAATTTTCATCATGCTGGATCAAGAAGTGTGAAAAGTGTGTCTATTATGGGACACGCACAGGTATAATTTACGCTGTTTGTTTGCTCTGCCTACAGTACATTTGTCCTTAACACTTTTCAAGAGCGAGGTCCATTAAACCCTTTTATATGGTAGTAGGCAGTAGGAACCGATTTAAATTATGATATTGTGACATGTGAATATGAAGTCTTGCTTTATATTAGATGGAGTTGTCATCATGATAGCCAATTTACTCAGCCTGCAGCAGCACACTTTTTAGTTACTTTTCTCCCTTTTTAATGGGCTCTCTGGGAATCCAGTTTGTAGGTGATGTAATGCTACAAAAGTCCTCTGAACTGTCTATTATTCTATAATTGTGGGGAATGTAAGAAAGCTTGTGTGGATGTAAACCATGTGATGCAAACCTAAAAAAAAAAAAAAAAGAAACATTTCCAGACTTAATATTTGTTTTGTTACAGTACCATTCCATACCTGTATGTCTCATTTTTTCTACATTGAGAAGACCAGAATAAATGAGACCAGATGGTGGTGCCCTTCCAAATAAAACAAAGGAGCATAAAAATATTGCTAACTTATTACTAATATAGCTAAGAATTGTATTGAAATGTAGTGTTTTATGAATTTTAATAAAGAAAGAATGTGTCGAGTTAACACAGAATTGTATGGTAACAAAAATCCGGATGACGTGTCGCCTGGCCAGTAAAGGTGTAACTTTTTTTCTTCTGTCAGAAAGATCAATGAAATAGCTAGTGCACATTTGCCTCCTATTTTGTTCCTATCAGGTTCTGTAAGGGTTTGGTCAAATTCTCATAAATGGCTTCATGTTTGACGACACCAACCTGAGATGATAGTGGTAGGATAGTGATCCATTTGCATCGCCAATGCTTATCTGGCATGCAACACAAAACTGTCTTGATTAATATTGGAAAATGTAAGTGCAGAACAATGATTATAATGTAAATATTAGTTTTATGTGAACTGTAGACAGCAATGCAAATAAAGCAGAAAAAAAGAGAAATTATTTGAAGTGGTAATACTACTTGCTGACAGCTGAGTTAGGAATACTGATTATATAATCTGAGACAAATCAACATTTTGGTTGTGAACCCAGACTTTTAAATCAAAATGCTTTTTGAAAAAAAAAGAGAAAGAGAGAATTCAAGCCACTGTTTTAAAAGACACCAGCGCTTCAGAAAGACCCCAAGCCCACCGGGTTGGTTTTCACTTTACATTTCAAACGGAAGAAATACCACTATACTCAGCGGGATTTCTTGATGCAGAGACCAAGTCGAAATGTCAAACAGGAAAGAAAGAGAGAAAGGGGAGAGAGCGAGAGAGAGAGAGAGATGGACTGAAGTAAAATAGAGAAAACATGAGAGACGCTTTAATGAGGGTAGTTCAGCCTCGTCCCCACCACTTACAGGCTATAAATAAATCTAGTTTCCAACAGCAAATGAAATATTAGAAAACAGAATTCACACCCTCTCATATGGTGCGGAGTTGAAAATGACTTGGGTGTCTTACATGCATAATGTGGTCCAAATGTCTAAGAGCACTCAGATGGCATGTAGTCAGAAAGTGTGGCTTAGTGAAATATGGTACAGTACTGCATGGGGGAGTATCAATATGAGGTGTTGGTCATTATGTGTCAAGAACTCTTAAACTTCCAAGAATTGCTGCTGTATGAATTTCGCTTCTTGCCCTCAAGCTACAAAGCCACTGTAATTAACAACTAAGAACATTTTAAGTTTGGAAAAATGTAGGTCACTTATAGTTAACATTTCATCAGCAAAAAAAAAGAATGTTTAAGGCCTCAAGATATCTCATTATACTAGTTTGTTGAGCTGTTCATTATGAACACTCTCCATGTTCATAATATCTTTTGCTCTGAAACTTGTTTTAGATTCTTTTTAGATTTAGAACTTGTTTTAGGTCCTTTAAGAATAGCCTTAACGTACTAACTGTTCTGGGGTTGAATCCCAAATAGCCTTACATATAAAGCTAGTGCACTATGTAGGGCATAGAATCCCTTATTTCATACAACAATTAGTGCCATTCTTAAGGGTTAGATAGGGATTTGGGATTCAGTCTTGTGTTAGATGCTAGTTAGATTTGTAGCTCGCCTTAACTAGCAGTGATGAAAGTTCAAAACACAACACAGACAGTTCAGAGGCAATCCAGAACAACTTAGAAGCAGTTGCTAACGAGGCAAAGTGTTGTTTAAGATGACATAACATTATCAGATGTCATTCCTTGTTGAATGTGATTCTGTGACTGGTTTTAATGTGTGATTTTGTGATGTGGGTTTTTGTGGGCAGTTGCTCTTCCCTCTTTCCTGTACCACATACTGCCGCTGAATCTTTTAGTGGTTGACAGTACCACCCTGTACTGGCCTACTTTTACCCATGGTGCCATCTCACTTAAACCATTGTGTAATATTTATTTAATATAGAACAATGGGTAACTGGGTAGAGGCATTCCTTCCTTTAGCATATCCTAGCTTTGTAAGTTTCTCTTTCATAGCTTTGTTTAAAATCATTTTATATGGTGAGTAAATGTAGGAACATATAATTAGTGATTCAGATGAATGAAGGTGGCTATGCTACTACCATTTATATATTATTTTAACATACAGTATAAACAGTACTGTATATCACAAATTCAAACGACTTCAAAATGTTCACATCTCTCACGTAATTGATTTCTTGATGGCTTTTGGTCTTGCTTTAACAGTGATCGTCCTTCAGATTTTAAACATTACAGGAGAATGCCATGAATGTGATCTCTCTGATGTCTTTTTCCACCTACAATATTTTATCACTTTGAAAGCATGTCTTGTCTTTTCATATTTAACGCAAGGTTAATCACTTCAGAAAGTGTCATTCCTGTGCTGTTTGAAAGCATACTGTTGTGGAGGAAGAATATTATATGCCATTACTTATATGCTGTTTTATATTGACTTTGCTGTTTATTATTATTTTGTAGAGCTTATGGTACTATTAAAACACTATACTTTTACATTATATGAAGGAATATAATCCAATTTACTCAACAAACAGGCTATTATTACAAAAAAAGAATATTGCGTTCATTTGGCCCCACTTTACTTTACTTCTGTACTTGAATTAAAGAAGAAAAATCACAGGTAAAAAGTCTTCAATTTACAGTACATATCTACTGAAGTAGACTTACCTTCAAATTTATGTACATAACGTATCAAAAGTACTAAGCTTGTATTAGCCTTTAAGATTCTATAAAAAGAGTCTCTCTCTCTTTTTTATTTTATTTCAAACACCTGTTACATGACTGACAGTTAAAGAGGGAAGGCAAACCACACAATCATGTATAATAATCAGCAGATGCCAATATTACAGCTTCAAATGCTACAGTACACACCACTTTGGCTATGTAATTCAATGCACAAATGTTGTGAAGTAGAAAGTACAGATATTTGTAGTGGAGTAACAGTAAAAAGTATCCACTAATAAACTTACTTAAATAAAGTGCATATACTGCAGGGGAAAACTTTATGTACGTACGTACTAACAGAGTAAATAGACCTTCTGCCTCTGACTGTATATAATACTTTTTAACTGAAATTAAATGTTTCCTGAATGGCTGCTAGTGATTTTACTGTGATGGGTTTATGGTAAAATGGTTAAAAATAAAAGATGATTTTTTTTCAGTACTTCTCCATCCAAATTCATTTCTTAATTAGTGGTGTTACCCATGAGCTCAGTTTGCAGGTGTACAATTTCAGCTTAATGGATAGCACTGTTAGGCTAATTATTACAGTGGTAACTCTTCATACGAGGTCCTGTCTCGTGAATTTTTGCCTTAAGAACTGAAATTTGCATTGGCATGCGAAGCATATGCCGGAGCCGCTTTTTGTTTCATTTTGTGCATGATTTAGTGAAGACATACAGTAGCACCATGTGTCCCAAGAATGCTTGCAAGGACAATAAAAAGAAGAAAAGGGAGCCAGTTTAATTTTTAAGCCAGCCGGTGCCAGGAGGAATCACTCACTCACTCATCTTCTATACCGCTTTATCCTGTATTCAGGGTCGCGGGGACCTGGAGCCTATCCCAGGAG
>JAQMYJ010000019.1:14835456-14860510 GCA_030014305.1 Clarias laeviceps | reverse complement strand
ATTCATAGTTTTGATGCCTTCAGTGAGAATCTACCATGTAAATGGTCATGAAAATAAAGAAAACACATTGACAGATACAGTATATGAGAAGGTGTGTCCAAACTTTTGGCATGTACTGTATATTAACTTATATAATATATTAAAGTATAATACTGCTTTTATAAAACAGTTCCAAAGACATCATTTATTATTAACAGATTATGAGTTCCATGACTAAAGGAACTAGTGTTGAGTCAGTTAACAGTCGAGCACAGCTTATCATTTACATTTACTAGATTCACTAATAATGCAACTTACCTGTTTGCACTTGCAGACAATTCTACACAGAA
Source organism: Clarias laeviceps (assembly GCA_030014305.1). Taxonomy (NCBI): domain Eukaryota; kingdom Metazoa; phylum Chordata; class Actinopteri; order Siluriformes; family Clariidae; genus Clarias; species Clarias laeviceps. The sequence goes on along the minus strand of JAQMYJ010000019.1, from coordinate 14,860,181 downwards.
TGTAGCAGCTAGTCCTTTCAAAAGTAAATTTCCTTTTAACAATAATTATTCAACAATGTTTTTCCTTTAAATACAATGCATAGCCAAACTCTATTATTGTTTCTGTTGCAATAAGAGAACCGAATTTGCTCGATCATATCATTTGCAATCCTCCTGTGTCTTCACAGTATACTGACAGCAGCAAACTGATACGCATTTCTGGTGGCATCTCACTAATTTGAGAAAAACTCAGCACAACTCGATAAAGAATGATTCTATGACCTGGATTATGTTGGGATTGGCTCTCCAGGGAAAAGCATGTAGTTGTTCGTGCAACTAGGACATGAAGCAGCACAAACGAAACTTACTCTCTCTCTCTCTCTCTCTCTCTCTCTCTCTCTCTCTCTTTCCCCCTCTCTCTCTCTCTTTCACTCATACACACTGAATGAATGCACTGAATAAATACACTCTGCCTTTGAGAATAAATCAGGTGAGCGGGTAACCTTACCATCAGCGTGACAGAGCGAAGGAGAGCACATTTTTGCATTATATAAAAATTTGCTCATGGCTGATTCGGCACCCAAAAAGAAGGAAAAAAAACTCTTAAAATACTACAGCTTTGTGATACAATGGATTTTTGAGTTTTCTCAACTTAGGCCAACTTGAATAATTTTGTTCACATTACGTCACTTTTCATTGTTAGTCAAAAACAGCACTGTTGAACTTGGGTTTGAGCTCACAATCTCCACATGATAACTCAAATTATTTTCTGTTGTGCTGCTGAGTCCATACATATGCTGAGACAGATCGGACAGTTTTTTTTAATGATGTATGTTTATAGTTATTCTGACTGACAAAATGTAAGTTTTAGTTTGTTTTTGTCTTCCCTGAACCGGTCGATCAGTTGCAGTGCATGCACAGACTGCCGAGTGGGACAACAGAGAAGTATTTGCCTTATCATATGGGGATTCCTGGCACAGCAGACTAGCTGTACTTGGGAGTGGGGCACTGGGTCATGTTGATTATAACAACACTAGCCAAACATGGGTGCAACTAGATGTGGATGAGTGGTGCCTCTGTAAATTAAAAAAAATCTCTGTGAATAAAACTATTTAATTTGCCCAAATCTAGGAATTTGAGTTAGCTGATGATTTAACATTAGTAAGTTAGATCAATGACTTTGATTTTAACTTGATAAAAATTCTAAAAATGTATTGCATCACATTGCCCTAAACTTTTTTCTTGTGTTTTAGTATTTATAAGGGTGCCATGGTGACATAGTAGTTAGCACTGTGGCCTCAAACCTCCAGGGTTTGAGTCCCACCTTCGAGTGGGGAGGATTAGCTTTGCGGTTAAGGTATTGGACTGGACTACTGGTTGGAGGGTCCAAGGTTCAAGCCCCAGCACCACCAAGTTGCTGCTGTTGAGCCCTTGAGCAAGGCCTTAACCCTTAACTGTCCAAATGTAGAATGCAAGTAAAGTAAGCTGATCTGGCCTAATGCCATAAATGTAAACGGGGGTGTGTCTGTGGAGTTTGCATGTTCCCCATGTGTTTGGTGGGTTTCTTCCACATACTTTGGTTTCTCCCACAATGCAGACATGCAAATCAGGCTAATTAGTGTATCCAAATTGTCTGTAATGTGTAAGTGTGTGCATGCTTATGCCTTGGTACTCCATCCAGAGATTACGCTGCCTCATTAACTAAGTGGTAAAAATGTGCCCCATTCTGTCAATATGCTAGCTATAGTCAAATGTAACAAATAATGCTTTATTTTATTGTAAAATATAGATTTTTTTAAATATAAAATATATGTAGATAGCTAGCTAAGGTTGCATTGTTGGTGATTATCTGGTAATAGTTACATCTTATTATATTTAACAGCAGCCTTTTAAATCTTTTCATTATTGAAAAGTTGGGACGTTTTTTTTTATTTGAATAAAATAAAAACTAAAAGACTGTCAAATTACACAAGCGAATATTTTATTCACAATAGAACATAACAAAGGTTTAAACTGAGAAATTTAACAATTTTACACATGAAATAAGCTCATTAAAAATTTTATGGTTGCTACACGTCTCACAAAAGTTTAGACAGGGCATGTGTATCATGGTGAAATACCTCTTCTTTTCAAAACATTTTAAAGACGTTTGGGCATTGAGGTTGTGAGTTTCTGGAGTTTTGGTGTTGGAATTTGGTCCCATTCTTGCCTGATATAGGTTCCCAGCTGCTTAAGTGTTCGTTGTCGTCTTTGACATATTTTTCGTTTAATGATGCACCAAATGTTCTCTATAGGTGAAAGATCTGGACTGCAGGCAGGTCAATTCATTACCTGGACTCTTATACTATGATGCCATGCTGTTGTAATAGCTGTAGTATGTGTGTTTACATTGTCCAGCTGAAATACACAAGGCCTTCCCTGGAATAGATGCCATCTAACCTTTATATATCTTTCAGCATTCATATTCAAGTCTCCCACCTCTTCGGCTTGGAGGACACAGCATCTGTGATGTTTAACAAGAATGTCAAATTTGGACTTGTCTGACCATAGAACACTTTTCCCCTTTAAAACAGTCCATTTTAAATGAGCCTTGGCCCACAGGACACACCAGCGCTTCTGGACCATGTTCACATATGGCTTCCTTTTTGCATGATAGAGCTTTTGTTGGCAATTGTGTTTACCGACAGTGGTTTCTGGAAGTATTCCTGGGCCCATTTAGTAATGTCAATGACACAATCATGTTGATGAGTGATGCAGTGTCGTCTAAGGGCCTGAATACCACGGGCAACAAACATAGTCGCACAGAGATTTCTCTATTTTTTCTGAATACAGTACATAACAGTGTAGATGTATATACTGTAGAAGAAGAGATTTGCAAATCCTATGCAAGTTGAGATTGAGGAACATTGTTTTTAAAGTAGCCCACAATCTTTCACAGATTAGAGAGGCTCTGCCCATCTTAACTTCTTTTATAGCTAACCATGTTACAGACCTGATGCTAAATGTTCTCACTGCTGAATCTTTTCAAAATTTATTGCCTTTTCAACCCTTTTTTGGATACTTGTAGCAGGCATCAAATTTTAAGTAAACTCATTTAGTGAATAAAAGTGTAAAATGTAAACATTTGTTACCTTCTTTATGTTCCATTGTGAATAAAATATTGGATTTGAAAGTCTTTTAGCTTTCATTTTATTCAAATTTAAAAAACGTCCCAACTTTTTCATAATTCGGGTTGTAAAAATCAGCTGTGTTACAGTACCTCACCCAGAGAACTTTGAGAACTTTTCAATTAATGTTGATGAATATGGCCAATAGTGCATTAACCAAATACAATTAATAATGTCTCTAATAAGTGTAATAACATACAGAGAACTACAAACCTGAAGATTCAGTTAGACCATACTAGATCTACAAGGCACAGCAGCATTTGAGTTGTCTAAGTATTGCTGCAACTCTACCTTCTAGTCTACAAATAACCCCAAACTGTGAAAATCATATTTTCACAATTTAGAGCTTTACTACTTTCACTTCTTTTCCGCAGTCACTGCATGAATTTTGCGATAAAGTTTGAGTTTTGACAGGGAAGTACTGCAACACTAACAGCATACCTTGTTTTCTCCATAGATTCACCAAAAAATAAAATCCTGAGAGCGCAGTTTATCTGTGATAATAACATACCATTTATAATTTATAGAGCTGTGAAACACTGGTGCCTCTTCCCACACTGCCACATAATATTCAGATCCAGCAGATTATTGATGATAAAAGTAGTCTGGATGTGGGCGGATGTGAATTTTTTCACATCTCTCAGGAAAATATGTAAAAATCCACAAAGCAACTGTAGGACCTGCTGTATGTCTGGAGTATTTACTTGGCTGTCCTTGTGGAGGGGGAAAAACTGGGCAACATATTTAATACAATCAGTGACTCAAGGAGAAAAAAAAAACAGACTAATTGTTTTGCTATTTAACTATTTTAACTTAAGGTTTACATGTACTCTGTTTTTTATTTTATTTTATTAGATTTAATTATTGTTAGCATAGATGTATAAAATCGCATGTGCGAATACATTTACTGGCCACTTTGTTAGCTAAACCTTGCTAGTACTGGTCCTTTTTTTGAACTGATGAACTAATTTACATAGAGATTCAATAAGGTGCTCGAAAAAATCCTTAGAGATTTTGGTCCATACTGAAATGATAGCGGCAGCACGGTGGTGTAGTGGTTAGCACTGTCGCCTTATACTGTATCTCCAGGGTCCAAGTTAGATTCCTGGCCAGGCTCGATTCCCAAGTCTGTGTGCATGGAGTTTGCATGCTCTTCCCGTGCTTGGTGGGTTTCCTCCCACAATCCAAAGACCTGCAGATTATGCTAAATGGCGTTCCCAAATTGCCCGTTGTGTGTGTGTGTGCACCGTGCCATGGATTGGCACCCCTGTCCAGGGTGTACCACGCCTCGTGTCCCAAGTCTCTCCTGGGATTGGCTTGAGGCTGCCCGCGATTCTGAATACAGGATAAAGCGGTATAGATGATGAGTGAGAGTGAGTAAGATGATAGCATCATGCAGTTGCTGCAGATTTTTCAGGGTGCACATCCATAATACGAATCATTTGTTCCACTAAATGCCAAAGGTACTCTATTGGATTGAGGTCTGGTGACTGTTGAGGCCATTTGAGTACATTGAACTCATTGTCATGTTCAAGAAACCACTTGATGATTTTAGTTTTTACATGCCACGGTATCCTGTGGTCATAAATTAATGAACATGGTCAGCAACAATACTCAGGAAAGCTGTGCCATTTAAACAATACTCAATTGATATTAAAAAAAATTCCCAACATGTGCCATGAAAATATCCCCCACACCATTATACCACCATCAGCCTGAATCATTGAAACAAGGTAGGATGGATCAGTGCTTTTATGTTGTTTAACATCTGAATGTTGCAGCAGAAATCAAGACTCATCAGATCAGGCCATTTCCAGTGTCCCATTTTGGTGAGTCCATGTGAACTGTAGCCTCAGTTTCCTGTTCTTATCTGACAGGAGTGGCACCGGGTTTGGGCTTCTGCAACTATATCTCATCTGCTTCAAGGTTTGATGTGTTGCATATTTTGGTTGTAATGAGATGTTATTTGAGTGACTGCTGCCTTTTTATCAGCTTGTACCACTTTGACCTCTGGCATCAAGAAAGCATTTTTACTCAGAGAACTGCTGCTCGCTGGATATTTTCTCTTTTTCAGACCATTTTCTGAAAACTATAGAGATGATTGTGTATGAAAATACAAGTGGATCAATAGTTTAAAAAATACTCAGACTAGCCCATTTGGCACCAACAACCATGCCATGTTTAGAGTTCCTTATATCACTATTTTTTTCATTCTGATGCTCAGTTCGAACTTTAGAACATTGTCTTGACCACGTTGAGTTGCTGCAATGTTGAATAAAAACAAAATAAATGCAATTGTTTACTGATTAATAAATGTAAGCACAAATGATAAATTAATACAATATCATGAACATTTTTGTCAAAAAGGCTGGTTTAAGTATTTCAGAAACTGCTGCTCTCCTTGGTTGAGATTACACCAAATAATGTTCTGTAGGTGGAAACTCCTTGATAATGGAAGTAAGAGGAGAATATCTACTGTACACTGGTTTGAATTAACAGTAGGTTGGTGACTCAAATAACCATTATGGTGAACAGAAAAGCACTCTGAATACACAAAACCGAAAGAAGCAGGAGTTACTAGAATAGAACACCACTCCTATCAGTCAAGCATGAGAATCTGAGGTGACAATGGGCAAGGCATACAAAGAATTTTAAAAGGTGTATTTGTGTCACTAGGTTGAGCAGAATACATTCAGAATCTATTAATCTAGTTCCATAATAGGACATATCATCTTTGTGAAACATTGCTCCATTCTTTTTCATTCAACTCCAACCCTCTTTAAGCATGCTGTCTTATGCTGTCTAATTAATGGTTAATTTTCTTCTCATTCAGACTTAAGTGCCACAGCATATAATTTTTAATACAGGTGGTCAGGGTAAACAACACATCCTCTTCAGTTCTGTCACTCGATAGAGGAACTCCCCAGGGTTGTGTTCTCTTCTTCCTTCTGTTCTCATTATTCACAAGTGGACTCACCAGTCAAAACAGCTCAGGCGAAGATTTTTAAATATGCTGATGACACCACCATTATTGGATGGGATTCAGATAACGATGAATCACCATCCCGACAGGAGGTGGTTCATGCTGCAACTTGATGCGGACACCTCCACAACCAACGAACTAATCATAGATTTCTGGAAGTCACTAAATCTCAAAGAGCACATCAAGAACCGAGAACCACCCCATAACCAATACAGAGTCTTCTGACTGCTCTTTGGAAACTCACTTAGATGAGATTTAGAAATCGTCCATGTTGTCAGGCAGGCACAATAGCACCTCTTTTCCCTGAGGCACTTAAAAAAGTAAACAAAACTGAGTTCCCCTCTGAAATTATTGAAAAATCTTGACATGGACCATCATGATCTGGTACAGCAACACAAACTCTAGCTGAAAGAAGATGTCAACAGAATGCAGACAAGGCCTCAAAATAACTGACTTCCCTGTTTTGCACTGCACATCAAGAAGAGCTATTCTCAGCAATATTAAACATTCTCCAGCTCACAAATTTAAAATAATACAATTACATGCTTCTGTTCCTACCACTCTTGTTGTAATTTATATTTCAGTCTTTTTTTGTTCTGTAATGTTTATTGTCAACTGATTATTGGCAGACATTCAGAGTGCTATTAAGGCTATAATAAATTCCACTAACACACTTCAGTGTCTTGGTCCCTTATAGAAAGTTTTTATTTTATGAATGCATAGGAAGCCTCATAATAAATGTTTAATATATATTTTACTTAAATTCACTGCCTTCAAAGTTTGTAGATGAAACAGTGATTTTGGGAAATAGTGTTGGCAGAGAGTCAAAACCAAATATCATCATACGGAGTCCCCAGAATAAGCATACTATTTTGGGGCAAATTATCCAAGTTTGCAATGTATATAACTACATTTGTCAAACAAACTGCAAACAATAGCATCAATAATTGTGCGTACAAATGCCATGCTGTGCACCACTTAGCTAGTTATGCGGCAACAGATGCTGTTTCACGAGATCCCAGTAGAGATGTTCATTGGCTCATTTCAATGTTTTCTATAACTTGTGATGACAACATATTTACTGACATGCTGTAGATTTATATCATTCTTTAAAAGGTTTCAAGAACTTCGACTTAACCTAGTTGTGTTTGAACTGTACCAATATTGTATACCCAATAAAATGCAGTATAGAAAATGCAGGATAGAAAAATAACCTTAGTTTTCACCTAGAGTTTGACTCATTGAGTTCACTCAACATGGAATATGGGTATGGTTTTCTGACAGGCCTGAACTCTAGGTCTTGGGTCTCAGGTCAAAACAACAGCTTGGATCTTCTTCTTGAATCTTGAGTTGGCTTTGTATTTTGTAGTTGCTGGCAGGCTCTCCAGTTGTTAGACCTTGGAGAATAAAATCAATATCTATAAATGAACTGATGAACAGCACTGCAATGGGGGACTCGTATTCTTTATTCAGCTAACATGAAATGTTACCATGAAGCTCTTTGCACATTAAGTGTCTCACAGTATAGTGTATTTATTTATACGAGACCTTCACTTAATCAGTGGATGCTGACAGAATGCATGCCCTGGGCACCAGCAGCCTTGAAAAGTAACACATATTACAATTTAAATAATAAATAAATAAGTGTAAAAAGTTTGCCATCAGTATATCATTGTACCTCAGTATGGATCCAGACTCATTGATTTAAATATCTTAAAAGTTTTTACAATATTTGAAAGGAGAAATGAGGATAAATAGACAATTACAGACTAGCTACAATAATTATAAACTGATTTAGATGTAATATGTAAATTCTGCTATTTTAATACTAAAAGCATCCATAATATAAGAATATTGCAATGTCCAAATAATATCTGGTTAGCAGTGGATATGATAGTGGTGAACTGACCCAGGGAAACAGATTCATTAAATAGATAAATTGTAGATTGACAAAATGACCTACTGTACATGGTAGGTTTACTTAATACCATGACAACCTGATGTACATGGCATAAGCTGAAACAGCATAAATAATAGTATGGCCAGGAGTCCTTAGAAATATGTAAGCAGATCATAACTGCCATGATGCACCATGGTTTTGTACTGCTTAATGTTATTATCAAAAGGCTTTTCACATTAAATTGATATATCAAATCAATTGATAGATCAGAATGTGTTCCAGTCACAAAACGTAGCCCTTTGAGTTAAAAGCATAACCTTTGAACCATAAACCCACAACTTAAAATAAAATATAATAAGCCACCACTTTAATATTCAACATGGTTCATTGCTCAAAACTGTAGCACGTATCTAACAATATTTCAGATTTTTAGTTAAGTATTTCATCATTCTGCAGGTGTTCAAGAACAAATTCTTCTTATGCATTGTACAAAGTAATCTCTGTCTCTCCCAGCAGCAGGTGGTCACTCAGGAGATTGCCAGGAGCCTACAGGCTATGACCCAGGAGCTCTTAGCCAAGCAGCTGCCATCAGACCTTTGATAGCCATCAGACCTTTGACCTTTTAGGGGCACAAAACTTGGCCAGTGGCAGGTGACAAGCTAAAGGCAGCAATGCGTACCTGCTTTGGGCTTTCTACTATTAACTCCATTGCTGACTTTCATGTATGGTACTAAAGCGACCATGAACAATCCCACCAACTATGTGGCAACAAAGCACTTCCCTGGATTGATTATTGAGAGTTTTAACACTTGAATTTTTGAAATAGTGGTAGGGATAAAAGCTCCAACCTCCAGTGAGGCAAAGATGAAGGCCCTTAAATATGTGTGCTGGCAACCATGAACATCCAAGACCAAGAGACTTGGTGTTCCAGCAGACCCATAAGCACCCATTCAGTCGCCGAGAAGCCATTTCGAGGGAGGTGTTCAGGGCAAGTACACCTCTCTGGTGGGATGTAACCTACACTGATTAGTTAGGAAATTTTTGTGTACTGAAGCCCTATAACTGCTCTACTCAATATGGGGTATTATAATATGGGGCAATAATTCCCTTGGCCTATCCCTCAGTTTTGTGTCTTGGCATATGGAGGTAATTTTGGCCCAAGAAGTTTGAGCAGCTAAAACATTGCTGGTGCCAAGTCTGTCTCAATGATGGTGAGGACCAAGGTACTGGTCACCCTCAACCAGCCTCAATCTTCCTAATACAAAAATGGACTTCCCTTTTACTGGCCCCATACCCTTAGCATAAAGGACATGCTAGAAATGTTTTTTTAAGACTGGTTTCATTGGCAGGCATAGAGGCTGAAGTCATATTTTGTTTTCTGTACCCTGTATGCCAGCACAAATCCCACTCATCTCACTCCAGTTCACTGGAATTCGTATATTTTAATCATCATTGGCTATGCCACAATGTACCCTGAGCCAGTCCCCATACAGAGGGGGACCCCCAAGGACATGACCCAGGAACCATAAATTTTACAAACCAGTTTACGAATGTATTTTCCAATAACCATCACAACACTGTAGAGGAAGAAGTGACGGAGATGCAGGGATTATAAAATAATCCACCAGTTCCTGGTTTCGCCCCATTGTTGTGGTACCCAAGCATGATGACAGCCTCAGGCATTGTAATGATTTAAACCACCGGAATCAGATTAAAAAATTTACCAGTTACCTACAGTACTACCCAGGGTAGATGACTTGATCAAGTACTTGAAAGCATGTTTTATTTCTATGTTGGACTTGATAAAAAGATATTAGCAAAAAAAAAAAAAAAAAAACTCCTTGATGAAGGCAAATTGAAACTGCTTTTAGCATCAATAATAGACACTGCCAGTGGACAATGGACAGTACCTGGTTGTCCCATTTGGCCTTCATGGGATGCCTGCAACATTTTAAAGACACTTTGCTGAAGCTTACCTTGATAACAATCATTTATTGACAGAGCTGGGCCAAGCACCTACAGGTAAATTATCTATAGGTGCTCAAAGCACTTTGCTGGGCTGGGCTTACATTGAATCCGTAAACGCCACCTGGGGCAAACAGAGGCACAGTACCTGGGATTCTACATTGGCCATAGGCTGCTAAAACCCCAGGCAAAGTAAAACAAAGCTGTCTATGAGTATACCTGTCCCACCACCAAGTGACAGATGTGCACTTTTCTGGAGTTGGATGGATATTATTAGCATTTTGTGCCTGTAATGGAGAAAACAGTCAGGCAAGAGAAAACACAGGTGGACTTTCAAAAAGTTCTGCTTCAGCTCTGCTTCCTGGCATGCATCTTATGCTCCAACCAAACAAGATACAAGAAAAATAAACTAAATGTGCATGTATGCTACAGGTAGGGTACTAATATATATATATATAGTATATATATTAAACAAACTGACATGTGAAATGTTTAATATTTAATACTGATCAACCTAATTCAGAGAAAATTATCTGTTAATTGTAAACCAAATGAACTACAGTGTATAATCCAAGAGGGTTATCAACATTAAAATTAGCTGTGTGGCAGCAGGTTTGGCCACCACTTAAGTTTTTCTTTTCAGTGTTCCCCCCTTTTATAGCTCATTAAGAAGGCACACCTGAAGTGGGTAGTCTGCACCCAGGCTTAGAGATGTTCCATTACCTGAAAATAACTTGTAACAGCACTCTCGTGCTCCGTATGCCTGACTTTGAAAAGCCCTTCCGTTTTCCACAAAGATGGATTGGAAATGGGCTCAGGCATGTCCCTTTTCAAGGGTTCAATAGAGAAGAGCAGCCCATCCTTTATGTAAGCAGGAAGCTTTCACTCCACAAGAAAAACTATGCAGCCACATTGAAAAAAAAAAGATCCATGCATGTAAACAACAATTAAATTAAGCGCAGAAATGCATAATGGTAAATAAAGGTAAAACATTGTATTCTTGGGCTAAACTAATTAAATAGAATTGAGCTCATTACAAACTTATGTTTTATGACATATGTATTTTTCTTTCTGTGGAATTCAATGTTGAACATGCTAAACCCAGCAGCTAGCTTGAGCTAGGGGGTGGGGAAACAGTCTCAGTATAGTACCATTGGTACAGTCACACGCTATCTCGCTGCTTGCCAGCCTTCTGGGTGGGTGCTGAAGGGACAGCGCCAGTCCATCACCCACACTGTCATCACCCACACACCACATTGAGAAGTATAAAAGGAGAAGTCATGGAATAAAATAAATAGTCATTTTTAACCTTCTGAGACACATAATCTACTGTTGTGTACATTGAGAAAAAAGTGTGTGGTAAAAGAATAATACCCAATGGTCCTCATATGAGGATTGTTCAGCTACATTGTACATCGACAATGTATTTGGGAGAAAGTGTCATGTCATCATATGTGAAATGTGCATGCACTTGGGGTGTGAACATTTGCATGAATCAGTTTATGATTTGTGATTACATTCATGCATTAAACATAGTCTTTCCTGTACGTTTCTCAGGAAAAGATAAGTATCACCAGGAGACTATAATCTTTGGCTCTTGTTAGTAAAGAGTTTAAATATGTTAACTAATTATTAGCTACTTGTCCTGCATATTATCCTATAAAGACTATATATTTGAGATTGCCCTAGTAAAATCTACTTATTTAAGTTTCTGTACAGGAGAGCCAAGTAACTTGTATTTTTGTCACACAGTGCACATAGCAGTCTGGCTTTTGTAGACTATCAGCATTAGTCATATTCTTTTTAAACACCAAATATAAATACGGTATGCCAGGATTAAAGTCAGCCATTAGATAAAAGCATAGTTATATATCTTGTTACACGAGCTGTACTTGTGAAACTTTCCATTCAGAGCAACCCTTATGCAGTACCTTCAACATTTTCCCCAAGTCCACTTTATTAATATCTTGTAAGAGAGTAAAGTTGCCTATTACCTAGTCAATAAAAAAAGGAGATACATTGTAATTAAATCTTAAAATAAAGAGATTTAAAGTGTGCTTCTTGCTTCAGTCTGAGTGTTATAGCTGAGAATGCATTTTCTTTAAATATTGATGTCTCGGCTCTAAGGTACTATCAGTTCACAGAATAGAGTGGGTGTGCTTTTTCTGTCTAGGAAATGAAAAGATCTCTGACTGTCTGATCCCACATGCACATGCTAAGATTGGAAGACAATAAAATATCATACAGTTGTGGAGGTTTGGGATGTCTCACGCTGTTTGTTTCAAAAGAAATTTTTTTTTGAACATGGTATTATTTTGTTGGTTAACCATGACTCATTTACAGTAAGTTGTTGTTTCAAATCATACAGTACTGATATCATTGATGCAGTGGAATCAAGAGAAAAAAAAAGCAACACATTAAAACAATTTCTAAAGGATACATCTTTAGACACAACACATGCATAATAAACAATGCATTTCTAATTGAAAAAAAAAAATCGTCTCATCTGTCCTGAATTATTTTTTTTTCTGGTGGGTAACTTACTTACTGTAAAGACCTGACACTGTAAACTCCTTCTAAAACACCAGTCTCTATGAAAGAGATGTTACTACGGAAACAATAAAGTACTTAAACAAGCATAAAACCTGTAATTTGCTATTATGCAAGAATTAACACTTACCGAGATGGTGCGATAGTGTGAAGTGTGTTATTTAGGTAAAACAGCATGATCCAGAGTGTGTTATTCCACCTATACCACAGGGATTATCAACAATTCCAATGTTTAAATTGTTACCACATAACACATCATGCATTTTTAAAGTTTAGAGTTATATTTAATCTTGTCAAGATAGAGTCTGTTATCACTTATGTTATATCATTGATAAACTAGTTTTATCAGCCTCATTATGTTTTTCTGTTCTTACAGTTAAAAGAAACAATAAGCGAAGCTTCGAGCTATGTCTCTCATCTTTCTTTTCATTTTGTTTTCTTTTACTCTTGCAATTTCCCACCACTGCTTTTTCTTGGTCTCTCTATTTTTGTTTTCCGCAGTTTCTTTTTCTTTAGGGACATAGTGGTTAGCACTATGGAAAAAAAACTACCTACCTACCTACCTAACTAACTAACTAACTAACTAACTAAATATTGACATGAGCTGGTTTAATAGATACACCGATCAGCCACAACAATAACACCAACACTAGGTGAATTAAATGACAATTGGTATACGAGTAAACTGGTGACAGAATCATAGAGAACCCAGGCTCTTCTACACCCACAGGGACCAAAGTTCAGCCGATCCAGTCTGATCCCACAAAACAGCCAATGAAGCCCAAATCTCCGTAAAAGTCAATGCTGGCCATGATCGGTCATGATACTGTAATACCCAATGCATCACAACATGCTTAGAAGTCATAGAGTTCAAGGTTGTTGATCCAAATTGCACAAATCTAAATCAAGCATCCATGGAATGCATTAGACAAACAAGCCCAATCCAGAGAGCCAAGCACCACAGTACACTATCAGGGGTCCCATGCAGCCACGCCCCCAGGGGCCAGCACAAGGGAACCTAAAACACCTAGGAGGTTTTAATGTTAATGGTTTTAAAGAATCAATCAGGGCATTAATATACAGCTGTGATTCATGCTAAAACTTGCTGTTATTACAATTAATTGAGAATTTTACATCGCTGTGGTATAAATGCCAGAGTCTTAAATCTGACTCAGATATAAAGTGACATCTGAATTAATGTTTCATAATGATGAGTGTTTGATGATAATTGTTTAGGCCAAGGAGACATTAAAAAAATTTATATTTCACTGAGTGATTAGAGCCAAATGAGACCCTTTTATTCTTTTGTGACACCATGAATCAGATGGAGAGAGAGAGGAAGAGAGAAAAAGAGGGAGAGAGGGAGAAAAAAGAGGGAGAGAGGGAGACATGCTTGAAGAGGAATCCTCCCCCTCCCCTCATAGCCACTAATTGTAGTCGACTCGTCCCCTGTCAGAAGTGTTAACAGCGCCTCAAAAGTGAGCTGTCAACACAGTCAACACACATCACTAAATATAAACACATCCCCTCTCTCTCTCTCTCTCTCTCTCTTACACTTACTCACTCTCTTCAACCCTAATGGGCTGCTGAATAATTCAGCCATGATCAGAATAAAGCGCAGAGAGACACACAGAGAGGAAAGGGGGGAAAAATCAGTCTTGCACCACTACCTTATAAAAAAGGGGGTGGTGTAATTTACTGACAGAGCTCTCTCTCTCTCTCTCTCTCTCTCTCTCACTAACTCACTCTGTCGTGCATGTGTATTTAAGTATCCGTTCAGTCTTTCCCTGACTTCTTTCTGCTCTCTCTCTCTCTCTCTTTTTTTTAATCTTGTGCATATATGAGTTTTCTATCGGTTTCTCCATCTGGCTCATCTCCTTCTTTATTTCGGATTTCTTTATTTCATTTTATTACATTGTCTCTAACTTTTATTTATCATTCATATTCTCTCCTTTTCTTCTCTTTAAATTATCTAACTTTTTCTTCTTTACTTCTCCCTTTATTGATGAAATTTTTTTCTTTATCTGGCTGTTTTTCCTTTACAAAATATTCCAACATTTGTACTAAATAAAAAATACTATCTATTTAATAAATAACAATATTAAACAATATGAATTGTTTCTCCTTTCATCTTCTCTCACACTTCTCTCTGACCGTCCTGGGTTTTTGTTCTTGCAACAGAGAGAGAGAGAGAGAGATGACTTTGTTGTCTTGTACATGATGTAGATAAAAAAAAAAAATTGGAGGATGGTATTTTCACCGCTCAGTACGGTACGTCAAAGGTAGGTGCGGATGTGTGGGGTGTCATGTGATATTTCAATGTGTGTATGTGTGTGTAAGAGAGAGACAGACAGAGAGCGTGGTGAGGAGGGAGGGTGTAAGATTGGTGGCCTCTTCTACGTACTCTGTCATATGTTCTCATGAGGGGTCCAGGAGCAGCAGCCAGAAAAAAACATGCACACGCACACACACACACACACACGCACACACACACACACGTAAATGGAGGGAAGAGAAAATGTGTATAGAGCTTCTTGAGGCTGTGAGAGCTTGACAATGACAGCAAGATTGTTAAATTGGTGATCTTTCTCTCTCTCTCTCTCTCTCTCTCTAGCATCATTTTCCCTATCATTTTCTTTCTTACTTTCTGTCCATCTCATTTTCACAATGCTTTGTTTTCTGTCGAGTATATATATATATATATACTATATTCTTTTGTTTTTTCTACCAACAATGCGTTATATTTTTATTCCTCATTTCCTAATGCTATTTCCTTCCTTATTCTCCTAATGCTCTCCTCCTCCTTTTATTTTATATTAAGTCTCTCTCTCTATCTCTCACACTCTCACTCCCTCGCTAGCATCATTTTCCTTCTTACTGTTCTTACTGTCTTTCTCATTTTCACAATGCTTTGGCTTCTATCGCATATATTTGGTCTCTTTTTTTAATTCTTC
This sequence comes from Clarias laeviceps, assembly GCA_030014305.1. Taxonomy (NCBI): domain Eukaryota; kingdom Metazoa; phylum Chordata; class Actinopteri; order Siluriformes; family Clariidae; genus Clarias; species Clarias laeviceps. Next base: position 14,844,683 of record JAQMYJ010000019.1, on the reverse strand, counting down.
TTTTCCTAATGATGTTTTCCTTCCTTTCTTCCTTTCCCCCTCCCTTGTTTGATTTACTCTTTTCTTTTCTGTCTCTTGTCTCTCTATTCAGAGCTCCTCCCAGCACAAGGTCTCATGTTTAATGAGTCTAGACATCTTGTGCATATTAAACTAATTTGTGCTTAGCTTAATTAGCGTGGTAGAGGGGGGTTAAGGTGCCGACTTGCCGCTGTCAGCACTCTGAAAATGCAGCCTTGTTACTTTACACTGTAAATATTGATCCAGCACTGCCATTTTGCTCTTTTTCTGTCAGGTGTTTGCTTTAACTGATCTCTTACACGTCCAATTTATCTTTCTTTCTTTTGTGAGAGTTCATTCTTCTGAATTGTTTTTGACTTACTGTTTTCAGTCCTTCTTTAAAGCTTATGTGGTTTAGTCTTTTTATGTTATAATCACGATAGTATATATGTTTTAATATTTTTTCGATATTTTTTTTTTTATAATCTTTTTTTTTTTTTTACACTTTTGAGAAATAAATATACACTCAGCTTTTTGCATGTTCTCCCTGTGCTTGGTGTTTTTTTCAGGTACTCTGGTTTCCTCCCGCAGTCCAAAGACATGAAGATTAGGTTAATTGCCCATAGTGTGTGCCCAGCCATGCATTGGCACCCTCTCCAGGGTGTAGCCCGTCTTGTGCAAGTCACCTGGGATAGACTTCTGGTCCACACGACCATGTACAGGATAAGTGTTATAGACAATGAATGAATGAATATTCATTCATTGTTTTAGGTCAGTTAGGATCACTACTTTACTTTAAGAAAATGTATTGTCCAAATAATAGTAGATTATTTCTTTCATCACATTCTCAGTAAGTCCTAAGTGTACGTACAAATAAAAAAAAATTAATTATTTGTCACATACACAGTCATACACAGTACGATATGCAGTGAAATGCTTATACGACTGCTCGTGACCCTAAAATCTGAATTATCAAAAGAAATTAATTAGGGAATAGAATAAAGAATAAAATATAAAAAATAAAAAATAAAAACCTTCTAGAATATAGAAAAACTGCAAAGAAAATTAACAAAATATAAAATATGGGATATAAAAAATAATATAAAAAAAACTTAGCTGTACAAAATATACACAATAATGACTATAAAAATATGCGAAATATGTAAAATGTGAAAAAAAGTGTGCAAAATTAAATGAATATAAATGTCCAGAAAGTATGCAAAAATTAAATGAAATGACCAGAAGTGTGCAAAATTAAATGAAGTATAAATTTCTAGAAATGTTTAGAAATGTCCAGAAATGTCCAGGGTGAGTGCAAATGTGCATGAATGTACAAATGTATAATGTCCATAAATGGACTATAATATCGGGTGTGAGAAAAGTCCATAACGTGCAGTGTGCAAAAGGATGTTTTTAATACACTTAGTTAGTATTTGGTGGCATTGCCTTTAATAGTTGAACTTGGGTCAAATGTTTCAGGTAGCCTTTCACAAGCTTCTTACAACGAGTTGCTGGAATTTTAGCCCATTCCTCCTGACAGACCTGGTGGTGTTTTTCATTCTTGCTCGCACATGCTTTTTCAGTTCTGCCCACAGTTGGGATGGTGTTCTTCAGCTTGCAAGCCTCCCTCAATCTCCTCCAAAAATAATGATGGCCATTATGGCCATACAGTTAAAATTTAGTTTCATCAGTCCTGAGGATATTTCTCCATCAAGTAAACTCTTTGTCTACATGTGCGACTGCAAACCATAGTCTGGTTTAATTTTATGGCAGTTTTGGAGCAGTTCCTTTTTTGAGCAGCCTCTCAGGTTATGTCGATATCAGTCTCGATTTCCTGTGGACACTTTTGTCCCCGTATTCTCCAGTGTCACCACAAGGTTCTGTGCTGTTGATTGATTTGCACTTTTCATACCAATATACATTCATCTCTAGGAGACAGAACATGTCTCCTTCCTGAGAGGTATGATGGATGTGTGGTCCCATGGTGTTCATATGCTGTGTAGTATTGTTTGTAGGGATGAAAGTGGTACTTGCAGACATTTGGAAAATAGTCCCAAGGATGAACCAGACTTGTGGAGATCCACTATTTTGTATGAGGTTTTGGCTGATTTATTTTGATTTTAGCATGATGACAAAGAATTTGATGGTGGTTCTTTAAATCCTTCCACAGGTACACCTCCATCTGACTTAAATAATACTGTATTAGTTAGCCTATCATAAGCTTCTAAAACCATGACCTTTTTTTTTTTTTTTTTTTTTGGAATTTTCCAAGCTGTTTATATTCAACATACTGTAAGTGTTCATGAACTCCTGACTCAATGAATCATGATACAGTGAAACAATCTATCTGTCAATTGTTGGAAAAATAACTTGTCTGCATGAATTAGATGAGTTATTTTCAGAAAAAAAAGTACATTTAAAAGCATTTTTCAGGACTAATACATTAATTTATTGAGCAGTATTTTTAACCAAATTCAAGTATATTTCTTTAGTCGTTTTCTTTGCTTGGGGCAAATTTTTGTTTGGCCAGGCTGTTGGTTACACAAAACCTATGCTAGCTACAAACACATGGTTTATGCTTCATTATAAAGTTAGATACAAGGTGGTATCAAGACTAGTTTTAAGACTAGAACATTCGAACAGCAATGACCTTCATAACTCAGTGTGCCAAAAGACATGGTCCTGTGTACATCATGAGCTGTGCAACTGGTATCATTTTGAAAACGTCCGTTACTATGTCTGTAAAATTCTGCATGAAACTGGGCAAATCTGCCACAGTGACATTCGACATAATTCAGCGAGTTTACAACAAAGCTGCATGATTCAAGAAGTTTTGAGGCATGCAGGCTTCAAGAAAGGAAGTACATTATTGGAAGATGACGAGAGATCAGAAAAACCTTCAACAAGCTCAACCCCCAAAAATGTTGAAACCATCCGTCAACTTGTTCATAATGATCGCCAGAAAACAATCCACAACATTGCTGCCACTGTCGGTGTGTCATACAGAAAAGTCCAGGAAACCCTCATATGTGAGTTGAACATGCGCCTTGTTGCTGCCAAGTTTGCCTCCAGGCTGCTGACCCTGGAACAAAAGGAAGTCCTTCATGTTGAGGATCATTTCCGGTGGCGAAACTTGGGTGTATGGGTACAACCCTGAAATGAAGTAACAGTCTTCACATCATCTCCATGATGAAAATAGTTGAGACAGGTCTGCAGCTTGTCCCAGTGCATGCGCGTTGTCTTTTTCGACATTCGCAGCATTGTGCATCAAGATTTCTTATCCAAGGGCTAGACTGCCAATAGTCGAATAATATTCTAAACTTTTGATACCACCTCATAGATAGATAGATAGATAGATAGATAGATAGATAATGGTGTAGTACATAGTTCAGCAGGGTGATAGTACTAGGAAAGAAGCTGATCTTGAACCTGTTTTTTCTGGTGTGATTGTTTCTGTACCTTCTTCTGGTTGAAAGGCAGTCAAACAGTTTGTGACTTGGTTGGTCTCACCTATTGAGACGAACATGTTCATTCTCTGGTAGCTGGGTGCCAATGATGTGTTGAGTGCTTTTCACCACTCCTTGCAAGGCTTTCCTATTTTTAATGTATCTGCCATACCACGTGGTGACAGAGTTGGTCAGATCTAAATATACTGTGACTCTTTAGCTCAATGGTGTTGCTTGGTGTTTCTGTTTATTGTTGCATTCCATAATCTGTTTATGCAATGGTACCCAAAACTGTCCTTGTTCACCAGAGACGGTACATTTGCAAGAAATATGCTTGACAGAGATAGTCAATGTGGGTTTAGCTTCAGCCTACTGTTTAGCTTCCCCCCACTTTCGTTTACAGCTCTTTCTGCTGGTAGAGCTTGATCAGCAGTCCACAATGTCCTGGCGATTTCTCAAGAAACTTAAAAATTTCTTAGTATGATGTCTGCGCAATTGTAACTGATGTCTAACATTGTTGACATTCTTGGCTATATATATATCTATTTAATGCCAAAACATGGTTTTGTGATACGATTCAGGAAAAGACTAAATGTTCGGCCTGTATATTGTAACAAACTCTGATGAAGAAATCAATCCATGTCTCATGTCCATGTTTCCAAATATATACAAACAAAACAGAAAAATCAATTACACATTTTGGGTATAATTATGATATAACATATGCCTGGCAAAATAACCAGTTCACTCGAATTAGAAAAGAAATGGGAACACAAACAAAGGAATTAGATTCCAGTAGTTCCCCAGGTGAATTTGCCAACTTTGGAACTGTGAGGCAATAGAACATTTAGAAACAGAAATAGGTTCCTTGCTATCCCTTTCTCTGTCTGCAATCTTCATCTCAAAACCGCCTACTCGAAAGTAAAAATGTTCCATGTCTGCAACTTTGTTATTGGGTCATGTGGGAATCCAGCACATCCATACCTCATGTACATAAATCACTAGTTTTTGCACTGAAGCTACAGTATGAGGCTAATGTGGCTAAAAAGAATGGCAAGCGTATAGCTTCCAGCTGATTATTTGCATGTCAAGATGTTATATGCTTACCTCAAAAACACTGCTTGTCTTTGTAACCTCACAGGAAATAATCTCATCTTTCATACAATTCCATCTTCAGACTGAAGCCCACGCTCTCTTTCTCCTAATGATCTATGTGCTGAGGAAGAAAGTGGTTCCGTCTTGAGGATTGCTTCTACTACTGTTTTTAGCTCTAAAATAACCATAATTGTATACATATTAGTGTGATAAAATGTCAGAAACCACATAAGTGGTTTGAGTTACTAAGCATTTTGACAAAACTGTTGAAAGAAAAGGTGTGATGAAGTAGGTATGTACTGTAGTTGCGTCTGATACTTATTTCATGACTGTGTGGCTCCAGTGCAGAACTGAAGAAAGAAGTTTCACATAATCTGTACATACATTAGGAAAAACCTTGTCATCTCCTTCACACTAGTCTCTCTCTTTCTGACTCAAGGCCAAAAAAATAAACAAAATTCCTTCTACAGTAGCTAATCACAAAATGAAATACTTAATGCTGCACTAAAAGAAAAGAAACAGAAATACATACTGTAAATGCTACCCTTACTCCCCTACTAACCACAACGAGAAGAAAATAAGGTATAAACAAAAAGCCTTTTACTTCCTACTAAGCCACTATATACAGAATTATGTACAAATGTATGCAAAATGTATTTACAAAAACAAAGCAATCAAACCAAAGAAGGGCAAGTCAAAAAACCCAGTCAAAAGATGCATATGGTCACACATGGAAAGTCTATCAAATATCAATCAACACCTCAAGGAGGAAATCAGAGCATAGTTACAAAAGTATAGCAAAGGGTAATACACAGTATCTCTTCCATAGCAATCACAGTATAACAAGCGAAGGCATGATCTGCAGTAGTGATGGGTCATTCTTGAACGATTCGTTCTTTTTGAACGAGTCTTTAACATGACTCAGGAGAAGAAGTAGTCTTGTAGAGTGATTCGTTCATTTTCAACTGGATGAGCAGAGCATCACAAACCATCTGTAGGTTACGTACAGGAAACAGAAATGATTAGTTAACTTCGAGTCTGTTGGTGCGAATCGTTCATTCGTTTGGCACACGACTCCCATAGGCGCTAAGTAGTGCAATAGATTCAAAAGAACAAATGACTCGGACCAGAAGATATGAGAGTTGAGCTGCTCATTCTGTTTATCATAATATGTCCTCATATTATTTTCATTACTGGAACTATAGCCAAAATTTGTGTATGTAACGTCTGTTTATTAGAAATTTAACATCGTATTTTATTTCTGATCAAAAGAATGAAATTAACTAAATGACTCAAAAAAGATTCGTTCATTTTGATGAACGAGATTCAAAGAACCGAGTCACTAAAACTATTCAAACCTCCCATCACTAGTCTGCAGCACAGTAGCCTGAAGGGCCTAAGTAGGTCTTTGGGTCTTCTGGTTAACCAATCATCAGACAGGAGGCAGAATCAACAAAGGTAGAGCAGGTGAGCAACCGACATATTGCCAGAAACAAATGTAGTGGGTGGGACATGAAACATTAAGGGACACCCCATCGCATCATGAGGAGAGACACAAGTAGAGACAGAAACAAAGCACAATATACAAATAATCTCATCATAACACAATGAAGCTACTACTCTCACTCACTCATTGTACAAACTACTTTATTCTGTGTTCAGGGTTGCAGGGGGCCTGGAGCCTATCCCAGGAGACTTTGGGCATGAGGCGGGGTACGCCCTGGACAGGGTGCCAATCCATCCTCACATTCACACAAATCAATTTGGGAACGCCAATCAGCCTACTCTGCATGTCTTTGGACTGTGGGAGGAGACCCACCAAGCACTGAGGAGAACATGCAAACTCATGCACACAGACCACAAGGTGGGAATCAAACCTGGAACCTGGAGGATCATGGTGACAGTGATAAACGCTACGCCACCGTGCCGCCACATGAAGCTATTCCAGTAAATGCATCTCATTATTCGACACCTTAGCAGACATAAATGTATTATTATCAGCCATTGCTCTATCCTAGTAAAGGTTAATCAGTGTCTTGTGATTCGTTCATACACATACATCTTTAATAGTGTCATGGATATAAAGACATGTAAATTGTTGCAGTGGAATACTTGTCTCAGTGCTTTACATTCTGAAGGTGAGAGACAGTTGTGTAACATGTCTGTAGTGAATATGAACAAATAATAATAATAATAAAATAAGCATTAGGAATGAAAAAAAATGAATGATAATGAATGTAGGCATTGTTACATTAGTGGGTGGTGTGCGATGGTGACAAAGTGATATTGGCAGTAAAAATAAAATTTGCATGGTTTTGCCCACTAAATGGGTGAAATTTCAGTCTCTTGGCATTTCTTATCACTACCTGAGCTGTAAGGACCTTATATGTTAATGTTTGTGTTTTAATTTTACATAGTAATATTTACCCTGTAGTGTTTCATGTAGCTGATCTCTTGCTGGGTATCTTATTGAGACACGTTGACACATGAACAGCCACTGCAGTTTTAATATCAGTCTTTTTTGTCTTCATTAGGATTTAATGCTGCCATCTGCTCCTAACTCAGAGAAGTCATAAACAGAGGGGGGAAAAAGTTTCCTTCATTTCAGAGTGAATTTCCTTCACTTACCCAAACCACTTACTTTAATACTCCTCCAGTCTGCATTCTTTCATTATTTAACATAATGATCAATCCTGCAGGGTTCACATTCGGATAATGTGAATTGATCCCAGAATGTGTTTAAAGCTGGGGATATTTCATAATTTAGTCATTTTGATTTCAGCTGAATAGGAAATTATATCTTAAAAAACAATCTGCGTTCATAAAGGAGAACACTTTGGCTTCTTAATCTGAAACCACACCAAAATTTCACTCAACTTGAAGTACCAACTATGTGCTCTGGAGTGTGTTTTAAATACAAAAGTACTAGTTCTCAACCAAGATATAGTTTTTGTTTGTGTGAATATCTATCCACAAGAGTTACTGATAAACAGTACAGTGGTATCTCAATATACAAATATAATCTGTCCCGGAGGCGAGTTCTTAAGGAGAAATTTTTGTATTGCGAAACACATTTTCCCATAGTAAATATACATAAGTAAATAATGTAAATGCAGATAATCCGTTCTAGCCACCCAAAAATATTACCAGTTTTCAACATTATTATTATTATTATTATTATAACTCACACACGCACACACACACACACACACACACACACACACACACACACACACTTATATTTCTTTGCCTATTAAAACAATTAAAACATTTAGAAAGGACACGTATGAAATAAAATATGACATAAATAGACATTAAACCTCACTTAACCTTAATTTATGATTCCTCTTGGTACCAGCTGCTTTAAAAACAAAACTAAGTGCCTCAGTTTTCTTCTTGCTACCATCTGTGATAACATTCTTGGGACCCATGGTTCTATATCTTTACTACATCTTGCACAAATTGCAAAAAAGACCTAAATTTTCTGGGTTTTCATGCATGTACGAAAATGACACGCATGTGCAAAGTACAGTAGGTGCAAGCCAAGCGTATGCCAAAGCAAATTTCTTGAAAATTTTCAGTTCTTGAGGTGAAAATTTGTAAGGCAGGGAGTCACTGTACTGTTTTTTAAACCTTACTTGAAGTCTAAAATGTTCAGGCCTTTTTAGGGTTCATTCATTTACAAATTCAACATTAATCTTTTAACTTACCTTTTTAGGAAGTAGAAATAAAAAAAAAATGTTGGAGCTACACAACAGGGAAACACAGGGTACATTTTTGCTGTAAATTCCAAATGTAGTTAAATACTTGAAAAATATGGCACAGCAAATTTTTAGGAATGAATGAAACAGAAGCACCAAATATCTCTCTTACATACAGTAGCCACTATGCATGGAACAAAATCAATGCAACTGTCAATAAGTTTTAAGAGAATACATTTTATTTCCTATTTTAAATGTTGTTGACAAACCTGGGACACCCAACGTCCCACTCAAACTCACAAAAAGCTGGCTCCAAAGATCTTATAGTTCAAACACATTCTTTGGGGATAGAAGATAAATCCTGCTAATGAGTCTTTCGCATACTTGATAGTGACAAGATATGTGAGTATCATTGTTAGCATCTTTCATTACTTTGGTAGCTTAGCTAGCTAGTTGCTACCATTACTAGCCTATATAATACAAGTAGTCTACGCAATTAAACATGGGCATACTGCAAACATGCAGAATATGATAAGGTTAAAGGACACAACAAAACATTATAATTATAAGCTTGTATATAAAACGTGACAGTGTTAAACAAACCAACCAAATAAGAGTTCATCTATTTAAAATGTGTGGAGTGAAGGTACAAGTTTTTCATCAAAAAATTTAGTAGTTAGAAGTAAAATGTGTCACATATGGAAAATACTCAAGTAAAGAACATATACATGAAAAAAAAGAACATATGTACTGTAAGAAAGCAACTGTACTTTGTTACTTGCCACTTTGCAAACTGACTAATAAGGTTGTAAAGGCAAAGTGAAATGTATCAACTCTAGAGTATATATATGGCTTGGTGTTCTGTCGGTAATGATCCTAACACATGGCTGGACATCAGTGGCGATTTCTTTAAGCTCAGCTTCCCCTATAATGTCACAAAATTAATGGTCAAATTATGTACTATTGTATTAACATTTTATTGACTAAA
>JAQMYJ010000019.1:14761963-14778778 GCA_030014305.1 Clarias laeviceps | reverse complement strand
AGAGGAAGACCAAAGAGGAGATTTATGGATGTAGTGAGAGAGGACATGAAGTTAGTTGGTGTGAGAGAAGAGGATGCTGAGGATAGGGTTAGAAAAGATAGGGCAGATGATTCGCTGTGGCGACCCCTGAAAGGGAACAGCCGAAAGACAAAGAAGACGAATTTCTTTTTTTATTTGTTATTTCTTTTTTTAATTATTTTATTTTTACATTTTTAATCCACCAATTGTAAAGTACCTGTGTCTTAATATTATATCAACATTGTCACTGTTTGCAAGTTTTTGTCTTTAGTTATTTTTGGCCTCATTATTTTGTTTGTAGGTACTTATCTTATGGTTTTAGCCATCATTGTGCCATTATTTTGTCCTTGGTAAAATATGTCCAGCTTCAGTTTTGTCTGTAAATATTTATTTGTCAGTAGGTATTGTTCAGCTTGATTTTTTTGACTGTGGGCATTTTTGGTCTTATTATTTTGCTGTACATATTGTTCGGGTATTAATTTGTGTATAGGTATTGGCCTATACTGTAGGTATTTTTGTCTGCCTGTCATGTTGGGCTTTATTCATTTGTCTCTAGGTGTTGTTTGGCCTGATAATTTTGTCTGCAGGTTTTGTCGATCTGTATTGTTTGTTCTCACTTTTGTGTCTGTATATAAAATTTGTCCTTAGTTTTTTCTTTTTTTTTTCTATATACTCTTTTAATATTTCCCTTAGACTGATAGATTTTTGGGGGTGCAAAGAAAATATGATTTTTATTATATACTGTATATAAATAAATAATAATAATAATAATAATAATAATAATAATAATAATAATAATAATTATTATTATTATTATTATTATTATTATTATTGAGAAGTGATTAATGCTTGATTAAAACAATGCTAATGTTTCATAAATAGGTCTTCATTACAAGTGAATTCAAACCCTGACATGTCTTGCTTTTGTCCCCACCCCATTTTCCTTCTCCTCATCATTTCTTGAAAGCATCTCTTGTCCTGTCAAGCCTCTATAATACAGTTTGAGTGATCTGAGACAAATACCTGGGTGACAAATAAATGTGCTGCAAAATACAAAAAAAGGAGACATTAATTCAGCATGGGTAAGACACATGTCCTTATGACAAAAGAGAGGGACATTTGTCAGTATGTACCACAGATGGCCCTGCTGGAGTATTTGACAAATTAGCCTCAGCTTGCCTGTAGTGTGTGGCATTGTTAATCTGCAAGCGTTTGGCACGCCACACACACAGCGTTTCCCCCTGTTTCCCTTTTAATGACCTTCAAACTGTTGTCTATTATTCATTGCAAACATCCTGGCAAGTGTACTGGTGCTAATAACTAATTAAGCGGGAAATGACTAGCCTTTCTGTGTCTCACTGCATTTAATGCATAAATATTTCATGTTACATTGATCCCTGATCAGTGTAGGGTTCTTTCTAATTGCAGTGTTTGTTTTCATACTTGTGTTTTATTATTAATATACACAGTGTATGCACAATATATTTTGGTAATGGCTGGACAACCATATATTCTAGTTTAAATCTTCTTATTTTCTAAAGATTATGATACTACAGTATGGCATTAAAAACAACACAATGTTCACCTTAGTCCAAATGTAGCCAATTGTCACTGAAATTTTTGGTATTTCATGTGTTCTTTAACCAAAAAATTATTAATTTCTATTTAGTGTCTTGACTGATTCATTTGTTTCAATGTTAAAAAAGGCAACATTTTCACATCTAGGTGTTTATATGACAGAATTTTTTTTTTTTATAGTGCTAATGTTATTTTCATTATTGTTTTTATCTATTTTATAAAGCTGAGTAAGCAGGCTTAAAATTGGACAAATTAAAGTTTAGTTTTGCAGTGGAGCTATGAAATGGCTATTGGTAACAATAATGTAAACCTTATAGCTGCTACTTTAGCCCTGTACTAACTGCATAGCTAAGTTACTGTATCATGCACTCCATGTACAAGGATTTATGCTCATCCATAAGCACATATGACTAAATTCTATGGCGACAAAAGCAAATATTTGTGGTTCAATCATCAAAATCATTATGCAGATTTTTAATAACAATAGCAAATATAAGGGGTACATGAGTAAACCTATAGGTAATAATAAAATTTATGTCAGTCCTTCTGCTGCTCCCGTTGAGGGGTTGCCACAGTGGACCATCCAATCTGCACAACATTTGGCACAGGTTTTATGCCGGATGCCGTTCCTGATGCAACCTTCCCATTTTATCCAGGCTTGGGAGCAGCACCGCATCCAGTGACTGGGGTTTGGGCATTGACTGGGAATCCAAATAATAATAATAATAATAATAATAATAATAATAATAATAATAAAAATGCAAACATTGGCAAAAATTTTAGGCAAAAGGTGATTTGCCACCTCAAGGTTCCTGGGTCCTCATTTTGATTTAAAAGACGTTTTTCTTTGTTTACTTCCATCCTTCCACAAACATGCACATCAGTGAAATGGCTATGCTAGTTTGATTGAAGTGTGAAGCTCTATGCAATTCATGGAGTATTTCCACTCCATGCTTTGTGTTGTGGATATGGTCCATATCCAGTTTGTTCCTGACTACAATAAAGCAGCTAACATCATGTTAAAATAGACATAGCAGGCTGTAGTAAATAACTACATACTAAATTAAAGTTAGAGCATACAGCATTAAATTTTTTTGGTCATTATTACATAATTTTTGTCAACCCATTAAAAAAACAAATTATCTTTTATACACCACTTTTAGTGTCTACCATTGATGATATGAAAGATTAAACACATAGTAATGGTGCAGATAGAAATTGTAGAATTTTAGTTTTTTTTAAAAAGCCTTAAGATAGTAAGATATTGTGGTTCATGCCCACCATCTCCCACTTGGTTATAAATAATGAGGTACTCCCATATTCTTCACCTCTCCACCTACAAGAGTCGTGATTTCCATTTTAGTTTTCCTGTCATTGGTTTCTGCGTTTGTGTTTCACTGAGCCACTGAGACATTGGCTGCTCTTGCCATCGACATCTGTTAGTGCTTGTGATTTGGTCCAGATCCAAATCCATGTCTCTCAGGCCCTCTGTGCTCTTTCATGAGGCATTTGCTCCTGATTTATCGAGAATGAAGGAACAACGTGAGCTTTCTTGCAGCGTAATTGTCCCCAATTTACGCGTAGCGTCTCACATTGTAATTACAAAGCGGTAAAGCACCACGTAACTGGAGTGCAATGCTTCGCTTAGCCTGTATTCATCTGCTTAAATTAAGCTTCTCATCAGCATACCAAGATTAATAAAGGTTGCATGAAGTAAAACGATAAATACAATGATTAGTGAGCATAATAAGCATTTAAGGGACAGCCTCTTGGCTCTATCCTTTCAAGTCTTTAACCAAAAACTCTGTAATTGACTCTACATACATCATTAATTTCTATTTACTGTCTAGACTGACTCATTTGTTTCAATGTTAAAAAAAAGGAAACATTTTCACATCTAGGTGTTTATATGACACTAAATATTTTTTAATAGTGCTAATGTTATTGATTTTATATATATTTTATAAGGCTAAGTAAGCAGGCTTAAAATTGGACAAATTAAAGCATTTAAAGACTCAAAAGACATCATTATTTACTTATTTTAGTCCAAATTTTGTCTGTTTGCTGAAAGCTGTAGCTTAAATCCATTTACAAAGGGTACCAGCAATGCCATCTGCATAAAACATGTAACATCAAACAGTTAAAAAAATGCTTTGTACGTAGATTTAAGGCAATAGAGTGTGCACCTGTCATGCTGTCTAGATAGAGTTTCATGTGTTCGTAGCATGTTCACAAGGGTTTCATTCAGGTTCTTCAGGTTCCTTTCACTTCCCAAAACTCGCATGTTTGTGAAATGCTACAGTATGGTACAGTACTATGCATCAAAATAGAATAAAAACTGTAAGGAATAAATGATATGTACATTAGTGAACATTGAAAAGTGCAGATGGTAAAAAAGTGCAGATGATTAATTAAGGGTCTGTAGGTGTCTTGGGGTGTTTTCAGTATACCACATGATATGTCACATGCAAGGAAGTGCTGTTGTACTGAATATGAATCATAGGCATGAGGACACAGGTATTTGTCCAAAGGCATCACAGTGCTAATATTTAGTACAACAGCATGACCTTGAGTGTTAAATTGCTTTTATACAACAATCCTACAAATGCCACAGTTCTATCAACAGATTACAATATGTTTGGATTTTTATCCAGTTATTTTGCTCCACCAACACATGGAGCATCAGTTAGTGTAATTACAAAAAAAACCAATTCTAATTGATACTCTTCAACCAAAGGATGAGGATAAAAAAATAGTGTAAAATGAAAAGCTAGTTCACTAGTGTGTAAAATCTCTCGTTCCACACACCAAGTAGTGTTGATCAGGGGTTAAAGAGATATTTGGGATTCAGCCTCAGTGTTAGAAGCTAGTTACTTTTGTAGCTCACATTAGCCATGAACATAAAAACACTGACAGTTCAGAGACAATTTGTAATGACTTGTAATCATTCGTAATGACTGAAGCAATTACTAAGGAGACAAAGTGTTGTTTAAGATGACATAACATCATCAGATATGTTCTTGATGAAAGTGCTTCCATGACTGGTCTTGAATGTAATGGTCAGGCAGCTGCTCTCCCCTCTTTCCAATACCTTGGACCCTAACTTATAGTTAAATGTCCCAGTGCTGTTATCCTCCACGTATATATCGCCAATTACTAACTGTTATATAAAGAAATAACTACAGGTTTACTGTAGGGGCAGAAACTTTGTAACTACCTTCGCTTTGCTAAGATGGTTATGAACATGACTAATATTTCAAGCATATCGCTGACAGTCAGAATCAGTTGAAAGTATTTTTTTTGCTATATTGCAATATTCAAAACAGTTTAACAAGTGATGGTTTACATATAAATATATACAGTACTTATTTTATCTTAGTGAATATTGTGTTGGTATGGAAATATTACATTTAATTCAATTTTATTTGTATAGCACTTTTAACAGTTGACATTGTCGCAAAGCAGCTTTACACAATCATAAAGCTCAGATTGATTATTTCCATTTAGAAATAGTTTTTTTTTTTTTTTAGTTAAGTAGCTGTCATATCGCTCTTCAGCTAGCAGCTTAGCTCCTTTTTCCCATAAAATGATAGACAGAGATGATGTTGATTTAAGTTTAGAAAATATTTTTTGATGCTCATACTCAAGAGGAGGGACTAATTTGCAGACCATTGTCTACAATTTTATTGTTAATGTCAGGGAGCAAAAAGGCTCTTTCAGTTTTTAGGTTAAATCTTTGCCATGTGATTATTAATCATCTGAGATTATGCAGAGCATCCAACAAACAAGTTTCTACGCATGAGCTGTTACTATAGAAATAGTAACACGTTAGACAGTGTGCAATAATATCAAATTATCGTTCATACTGTAACCTTTATTGTATAAGGTATCCAGTATACAGTATGTATCTATACAAAACAAGCCAACTCTGGTTCTCATATATTTTAACACAAAAAATAAATAAATAAAATATTTTTTAAGTTTTAAAGTACACAATTTTGTATATGGTTAAAAGTATGTAGACAGCTGACCATCACACTCATTTGCTCACATTTCAGATGTCAGGTGAGGATATGAAGTGGAGGCATCATTGCAGATTATCGTAAAGACATTCTGTGGTAATGACATGCTCAAAAAGGTTTGCGCCCCTTGTGCTTGAATCTCACCTCTGACCCTGTGTGTGTGGAGTTTGCATGTTCTTCTTGTGCGTGCATGGTGGGTTTCCTCTGGGGACTCAGGTTTTCTCCCATATAAGATATATGCCATAGGTAGATTGCTGTTTCCAAATTGTCCACATTGTTTGACTGGGTGTGTGAATGTATGTGCTTGTGCCCTGCAATAGATTGGCACCCAATCCATGGTGTACTTAGTGTTTTGAATGTTAAAAACTTTGATGCCTCCGATCTCAACACATCTCTTTACCCAGATAATTTTTTTTTCATATCAAAGTCACAAACGTTAGTGTACTCAGAGCTTTGAGCCTGATTGTGTATAAAGTAACTGCAAAAGAATACGACAGCCTCTGAAGATCATCTTTCATCTACACTTTACATACTACTAAATTCAGAAAGCCAGCATCTGAAGCTCTCTGCTCTACTTGATATCCACAATGTTGCGCACTGTATTCTCTTTGAGGATCCTTGTTGCCAGTAAAGTAGTTGACATGATGTTAAAACTCACAAACCCAAAGAGAAGAGTTGAGAGAAGGATTTCTAGAATTGTCCTTGAATGAGTATTAAAATGGTGTCTCCGCCCATTATGTCTTCTTACGAAAGATTGCATCATTAAACCGTTGCAGCTTTTGGACAGGACGGAGCCATTATACACAGTGTAAAAAGAAAGAAGGCCACACTGGAGGGGTCTTATCTGCCCTTGAATACACTTTGGAAGAAAATTTAAAGTATTTACTTCATTTACCACATGCACTTATATTTATAGATTAGTTTAGAAATCTGATGCTTATCACATCTCTTTTAAATTGCATCTTAATTCCGAGGAAAACAGAGATTTGAACCCAGGACTACATTTATATTCTAAAGTACAACGTCTCAGCTTTCTAATTAACAGCAATATGCATTTATTTTTTACTTGAAAATTATGGTCAAGATGTTTAACAAATATTTAAACATACTCCAAGGCATCATTAAAATCTGTTCCGGAGAAAGTGTTGGCAAAACATTCTTAAACAGCCTTTAAATGCACAAGGGCATACTCAAACATAAACCAAAATTAAAACTTTTTTTTTTCTTCTGCCAGAAGTGCCACTTGCGCATGGCTCTATGTGCTATAGATCAGAGGCTGGTGAAGTGCTCATCTGAGCAACACTATTATTGATATAATCTGAGATGAAAATGTTCATCCTACTGTAGTGGCCCTTTAATCAACTGTTTGTATGAGGGTTTTCTTTTAATTTGATCTAAAAAAAATAAAATAAATAAAGAAAAAGGAAGAGAAGAGAGGGAGAGAGATATAATAAACAACTTCAAGATCAAAAGTCATTTTCCTTTTTATTGGTACAAATCCTTACACAACCATGAGTTTTAAAGTAATTAAAACCATTTTCATTTTATTTTGGTGTAACACTTGTGTCCAGGCATCAAATATCCTATAGGGTAAAAACATATTTATGGATAAAACTTTATTTGTTTGCTTGTTTGCTTGTCGGTCATTAAATTTAATTCATTCATTCATGATTTTTTTCTTCAAGAATTTGTGATAGCACAGGTGCGTGTGGTAGCTTAGGTAAATACAAGGGGTTTCTCATAATGCTAAACATATGTTTAATAATACATGAAAGGCAGTCTAATAAACGTGCCAACGCTTTTTAATAGGACATTTTCACAAACCTATTTTATGAAGCATGCCTATGGTCCTAACCCAGGCACTTAGGTTTAACTGAGGCACTTACACGATGGCCTACTTGCTAGGTTTATACAGAATAAACTGAACAATTTGTCCAACAAATAATGTTAGGAGGGCCAAATAAACTGTCATCAATGTATGCAGTATATTAAAGCTATTGGTGGAAAACATGGCTTGCTGTTATGCCACCTGAACAGCTGGATTTGCATTTCAGTATTACATTTTTTCAAAAGCAAATTCTAAAAGCCTTCCTCTATCTGCTATACCTTACAATTTATAACCCAAAGGCAAGGAGATCAACTGCTGACTATTTAATGCAATGATTCAGGAATATCTCAGTGAAGAAAAGCACTGAATATTTCATGCACTTCCCTCAAGTGCACTTATTACAGTCGAGTACAAACTGATACAAGTAATCATATTCACTTACAAACCTTGACACGAAAAATGAAATGCTTCAAGTGTGATGACCAAAGAGTGATTTAAATCAGTAAATCAAGAGGTCTGTTTACTTTCCCAGTTCTCACCACATCGTGTCATTTTTGATCTAACCTGATTAATTTTTTTTGGAATTACCTTCTGATAATAAATTGTGATGAACAAACCAGTGGATAGACACTGTGAATTAAGAGTTTCCACCAATTTATTTCCTACTTTTCTAAACGTTGTGCCAGAAGGCTGGACATCATCATCCATATTACAAATAGAGCTAGTCATTTGTATTTTATGTGCCTATTGCTCTAGTGGCTGTTATATATACATTCCTGGATATTTATGGCATTGATACTTGTGCCTACTAATGGCCTGTGGTCATAAATCATTATAATTGTGCCTAATTTATTTGTCATTGGATCATTGTGTACTTGAATCGATGTGCATCATTAACCTTTTATAGAGACCCTGCAGTTACGTGAGCTATCCTGTTTCAGATTGTAAAACCACACCATATAGGTGCTCAAGAATTTACCGTGGCACCAACAGTTAACATGGCTTATTCACCAAATTCACACCTTCAGACTACACACTTCACAAAAGATCAAGTTATCAGTTAGGTGGTAAAATTATTTTGGGAATTGAGCCGGACGTGCAATAACCAGGCATTTATAACCACTTGATTAATTTTTCATTAGCTTTCACTGGAGAAAGTTTGAGTGCATATAAGTGGTTAGAGACATAACATGTGCCCTTAACATTTTTCAATTGCATCACACCAGTTCCAAGCTGTAGTTATCTCTATGTCAAAATAAAAACTCACTTCTCAGAACTTGATTCTGTCCAAATGAAAGATAAAATACTTGAATTTCATAACTGTGTCATGTCATTATGACTGCTTACATGGACGATCCTCTCTTATTTGTTAGAAAAAGTTTTTGTGGGTAAATTTAAACCCACAAAAACAGTTTCTATCAAACAAGAGAGGATTGTCCATGTAAGCAGTCATAATCTAACTAGCTAGTTTCCCATGTTCACTGAATGCAGTCTAAACTTTCAAAAATTGTCAGGGTTTATTATATGGATAAGCATTGGCAAAGTGTCTTAAAAGTACGTCTCAAGATTTACACAACTTTAAAGAGATTCATATCTGGTCGCCCATAAAAAAGTCTTACACACTTTAATATTTTATTCAATGGCTTTTATCTTTAAATACACCACACAATGTTGGGGCCAAAATAAGGGATAAAAACCTTATCTTACTTACATGGAGTAAATAATGTTCATTGCAATTCACCACAAGTTTGGCATAGTGATTACATTTCAATCTTTCCGTGCGAAAAATTAAACGTTATATTTTTTTGCCAGTCCCCATGGAAACTCGCAGTCCCTGCGAAACTTTGTGGAACGGCGCCTATCACCATGTCTCAACGCGAGTCAAACTGCATAGGTAAGATAAGGGTGTAATGGATGACATGGCATTCAGGTACCAGAAATGAAAAGGCTAAAGTGTGGTCACATGCTATTTAGAGGGTTAACTCAGTGTTTAAAGCACTGGACTACATTTTGGAAGGTCCCAGGTTCAAACACCCTTAAACCTCAACTACTCAGA
Source organism: Clarias laeviceps (assembly GCA_030014305.1). Taxonomy (NCBI): domain Eukaryota; kingdom Metazoa; phylum Chordata; class Actinopteri; order Siluriformes; family Clariidae; genus Clarias; species Clarias laeviceps. The sequence continues at coordinate 14,769,276 of JAQMYJ010000019.1, read as the reverse complement.
TGTATAATGAGAATAAAATGTTAGTCCCTCTGGATAAGGGTGTCTGCCAAATTCTGTAAATTTAAATATGTTCCATATCAGTGATTTACATTTCTGTGTGTGTTCTATCTTTCTCTCTCTCTCCACTTCAAGATTCAAAGAACTTTATTAATCCCAGAGGGAAATTCTCCATTGTTGTCTGCACTTCTTTCTGTAGCTGTCTTCCTATAGGCGGCTCCTGATATTAATTCCCATCAATTGTTTTTTCAGGATTTAACCAATAGGATGGCCAGGACCCAACCAAAAGAGGTGGAGCTATCAGTTTAAAAGCAGCCCGTTGAAGATCCCTTGGTTTGGGAAAAGATAGGTTAAAGGGCGAATACTATTCCCTGTACAGTATATCTGATTAGTATAGCATCGTGTAGTTTTGGTTTGATTTTCTTTTGTGTTATTTCCTTTGGCACTGTCCATGTTTTCTCTCCTAGGTGAGACTAGTTCCTGAATCGTGTAGTTATAGGTCGTTCATGAATGATTCGTTCTTTTTGAACGAGTCTTTAATGTGACTCAGAAGAACGAGTAGTCTCAGTGAGTGATCTGTTCATTTTATACTGGGCGTGCATGCGCAAAGCATTGCAAAACCTCCATAGGTTATGTACAGGAAACAGAAACGAGTAGTTACCTCTCGAGTTTTCTGGTCCGAATCATTTGTTCTTTTGTCACGTGATTCCCATAGAATCACATGATTCCCATAGAATCACGTGATTCCCATTGTTATTGTTATACTATTATTAATACTACTATTACTGCATAGCATCTATGAGAGTCACGTGACAAAAGAACGAACAATATCGGAAGAAAATATGAGAGGTGAGCAGCTCATTCTGTTTATCATAATATGTCCTTAGCTGTATTGTAATATTTTCATTACTGGAACTATAGCCAGAATTTGTGTATGTAGACGTGTTGGGGTCTGTTTATTGAAAATGTATATATATATATTTTTTTTTGATCAAAAGAACAAAATGAACTAAATGATTTAAAAAAAAGGTCATTCATTTTGATGAAAGAGGTTCAAAGAACCGAGTCACTAATATGATCCAACAGCTTAGTTCACCTACACCTTATACCGTCTGTCTGTCCTCATCCTGTCACCCTGACATCATAAAATTGTTATTGCTCCTGCACTACCCTTGACCTTAACAAGTGGCAGAGTATACATGATATGATAATATTCACCTTTTTTTTCCCCTCTCACTGAAATACATGTTTTTTTAATGGTGGCTGGTGTTAAAAATCTTCCATTATGTCTTTGATTGTTTTATGCTCTTAATGGTGATTAATAAACTTCATGGCTATGCTTACTCCACTTTCATGCTGTTGTTTGACAGTGAACTTCAGCCTCAAATCATGTTTTTTTTTTTTTTTTAAGAAATATTACTAATTTATTTTCCCAGCATGTCGTGGACCGACTTGCCTTGATCACACATTGTTTACCAACCTTTTTTTTCTCCACTATAGCCCTGATCAACAGTTCATTAATGGAGTGCATATTAAATACAGTGTTAGGTATAATACATATGATCGAGGTGAATCATTTACTCTATCGTTCATTTTAAATAATTTATTTATGTATTTGTTTATTTATTTGTATGAAATGCCTTTTAAATCTGCACTACAATATTACACTAGTACTATTGCACCTATATGAATTGTTATTATAACTATTAACTATTCATATATTGTAATAAACAAAGTACAAATTATATGGAAGGACAGACCTGGAAGGATCAATCAATCAATCAATCAATCAATCAATCAATCAATCATTGTTTGACACTGTAAGTGTGTATGTATAAATGCGTGCACCTTTTTTTTTTTTTTGGTGTGTGTGTATACAATTCAGTAATTGCAATATAATGTAGAAGTTAAAATATAATAATGATAGTATATCATATTATATCATTCTATTTCTATTCATCTTCAATTCAGTAATTTCAATATAATGTAGAAGTTAAAATATAATAAGATCATTAATCAAGAAATTATTTAATTGTACAGTACATTTAATCATAAACAGCACATTCTTCTTATTATGCCATCAAAAAGACCTTATGACATAATGCGCCGCTCATCCTGAATCATTTCATTGACAAGCTATTAATAGTTATTACGTTTTATCCCTCCCATCTGATATCACAACTAGCCATCATTGCTCAGCAGAGAAATATGAGGCCTGATTTCATTTGGCTCATAAAATTTATATTATTAGTTCATTTAACCCAAATCATCCCTGGTCTCCTTGACCTGGCTACTGAACGTTACTGTGGCATAATCTAAGACTGATGTCCTATTTGCGACTGCGATCATCATCTTGTCTTTAAAACATGTCTTTAAAAAGCTGTTTGTGCCCCTTGGGAAACATCTCTAAACCTGAAATTTAGAGACCAACTTAGCAATTAATGATTAAGACAAGCAATTTACTAAAGACTATGTTTTGCAGTCTCCCCAATTGTCCAGGCCCATTGGTTACTATATGTAATGAATCCAGAGCACTTCACAGTATTGCTGCTTCATTTCATTTTGTTTTTGTTCATCTCCTTTGGTTTTAACAGCTACTCACCCAGCCGCCCATGACTCACCACTATTCATACTGCTGCTCCTCAAGTGTCTGTAATTTAGTCCTAGCCCCTGGCCGTTTCTAGTTTACATTTTGTAGCCGCTATACTGCTGAATTATAACAGTTTACAGCATATCCCTCAAGCTAATGGTGAAGATCCCTTTTCACAATTTAAACTCACACTTTAATAAGAGTCACTGCCTCAGATGTTTCTCCTATGGCACGCGGATTGTCTCTTACGTATTTCAGAACAGTGACAATGCAATATAAATGCTGCAAAATAGCGTGATGCACCACATTGGAGGAAAAACAGACCCAACTAATTATTATTTTTTAAATTGATAATAGCATGAAATCAAGTCTTTACTGTCCTATAATTAAATTATCCAAATATCACCATAAATCCACATATTGGTTTAATGATATCTCTAGACTAATAAATCATAATCTTCATTTTATATTACACTTTTAAACACATTAAGGTATTTCAATGATTATCATCATCAAAATGTTTACAAATATAGTAATACGAATTCTATTTCAATTAATCTTCAATTCAGTAATTGCAATATAATGTAGAAGTTAAAATACAGTATAATAATCATATAATCATTCATCAAGAAATTATTTAATTGTACATTTAATCATAAACAGTGCTATGTATATCGTAATATTAGTTTGAACACAAGTATATTTGCTCAGGAACTGAAGATCATGCAGAAAATCATTCAAGCTTATTTGTTTTGCATATGTGATATGTTCCCTCATCTCTGCGATGTTGCTCTATCATAGCATTGTCGAAGGTTAAGAGACCATTGTCAGTCCAATTATTGTAAATTAAGATTAATTAGAAGCCATAGTGAGACAAATTAGGGATAATAATACAGTATGTATGCATGTATGTGTTGGTTTGACCCGAGGGGTCAAAGCAGCCCCAGTGGCACAAGGGAAACCTACACAATACTGGACATAATGGTTTGCATTGTATTATTAGGGCTGATCGGTGTATGCATGTGTCTGTTAAAGCAAAATATAACCCTAATTAGAAAACCTAGCTTAAAAAAAGTTAGCAACAAATACTTAAAGATTTTGACATCACACACATACTGAAATGGAATTCCAAAATAGCTTCACCCCGGAAGAAGTTTTTGAAAATGTTTGTTTACAGTGAATTGAAACAGTTTGTGTGTGGACAAAAAGAAGGCTCCCACTTGATGCATAAGATGCATAAGAAGGCTCCTACTTTAAAAAAAAAATAAAACATGTATATGTGGATAATGCCTTACAGTGTAAAGAATAAATATCTTCCCCTCGTGTATTAAATGATGTGAATCCTATATACAATATGTCCCCAACATACGAATGGTTTCTATTCTGAGAGCTCGTTTGTAATTTGCTTGTCCAAAGTCCAACGAACATTCTTTAAGTACAAGGATACTAACACAATTAGATATACACAGTATAAAACTAACATGTTTCATGATCTTGTTCTTGTTCTTTGGAATTGTGCCAATAATTGAACAATTATGGTAAAAGAACAAGCAATGTCAGCCATATTTTCACCTCACTTCATTCTCGCAATTATTTTCAATTTTGTCTCCATTGTTATTGCAGTACCAGCTTCATCACCGAGCTTCAACACGTGCTTTTGGACATCCTGGGGTGCACGCGGCATCTTGTGAAAATATATTGACAAAAGCGATTGATTTGACTGTACTGTATATATTCCCAGTGGTCTACAAGATACTTTTATCCAGGCATCCGTCCAACAACACAGATATTATATATTAGTTCAGGAGACCCTCTCAAGTTACCATTTAAAGCTCACACGTATTGTAATGAGCAATGGATTTTGACTTATGTTGCTGTAATCTGCACCAAATCTGTTTCATTTAATGCACATAGGCCTTTATTTCTCCTATTGAAATCATATTGGTCTGTAAATTGTCCTAATTTAACTCATACGCTACGGTAATTCCTATTCTTGTTTCCTTTTTTATTCCCTTTTAATTTTCCAGATTTATTCCTAATTATTCCTTCACTTTGGCCCGCAACATCCCAACAATGTTCCTAATCTAATCTAATTTACAACATGCTGGTCCTTTATTTCCTATTCTTGGTCCTAATTTGACTTGTATTACCCCCTATTTTTCCTGCGTCATTCATCCGTCAAAAGCCATGTGGTTTAAAAGATCCTCCGCATTTGTCCGACTAACCTTTCTTTAGGTAAGAAGTGAAGAAATAATGATGAGGAGGAGGTTTTATTCTTAGTCTACATGAATACCAGATGGTCCTGCTGTCGTGCCCTTCCACGACGTCCTCTGCTAAAGGATATTCGGCTGTGTGTGCATGTGTGTGTGTGTGTGTATGCTTGCGCATTGGTGTCAGTCATGGTGTTTGTGAAGAGGCTGTTTGACAGTACCATCTCATTAAATTAAGTGCTTGTACTGTAAATGTTGTTAACCCTCCTTTGTTATGTACGTATCTGTACTATTTAGCCTTGCTCTGCCTCATCTGAACCTGCCTCATTTCGTTGTACAACAATGAACCTGTAACATTTGTTTTGAAATTCCTGAAAATCCCACTAAGAATAAATAATAACATTTCTGATAGACTTTTAACCTGAAGGTTTGTTCCATGCTCTGGGATCCTTTTGATGGAGGACGTGTGTACAAGCCAAAATAACAGATGAACGATGGGCTGTGATTACAAGTATACAAAAATGAGCAACTCTTGCAAAAGTAAAATTGATCTAATCCATCACAGTAGTAAAATTGATGTAATGCATCAAATGATATTCACTCTCAACCTCTCCTCATGTTCTTAGTAAATAGCCCAAAAATCAAACAAAGGTGATCACTCTTCCTTGTCTTGAAATTTATTTTCAGTTGTTTTTTTTTTCACTTTAATTCAGAGTGTTTTTTTTTTTTAACACCTTACAAATAGATCAGGATTGACAGACAGGCTAAGCTTCCATATCTCGATCCAAGGAGACACTGGCTCTAATTCATTGCAAACACATTCCAATTAGGACACATCAGTATATCACAAGCTGAATGCCTAAAGCAGGTTACATAACTGATGATCAGAGCAGATGATAAAGAATATAATCAGGAACATTTAATATGGTGGAAATTTTTCATCTAGTTACAGATATACAGACATTGGGAAACTGGGAAAGTCACGTGCATTGCAAAATCAGAGATAAAACACACACCGCTACATCAAACAGTATACAGTATATACAGTATAGATCTTTAAATGGTAATGTGAGAGGGTCTCCTGAACTACTATATAATATCTGTGTTGTTGGATGGATGCCTGGATACTATGGAAGCCTGGATCCATATTAAAAAAATTATTCAAAAGTATCAATTAGAGCAAATGCTCAAATCAATGGCCTTTGACTTCACGCCACTTGGGCATACACTGAATACATAAATGAAAAAACATTTCCAAATTTATCAGAACTGATGTTGTTACATGCAGAGATAATTTCCTTTAGTGCTGTGATCGTTCCAGGCAGATTCCAAGAGACGACTAACTTCTCATGACCACACAGGAAAAAGCCAAGTGGTGCTAATTTATGATCTGGTTTTGTTTTTATATAAACATGTCAAAAAGTGAATATATACAATATATTTGCACATTGAATCATCTGCCACGTTGATCTGCTGTGAGACGTGTTTGCACTTTTGCAGGTGTTTAAAATTCTCACTTGAAGGCAGGGATAAAAGCACAGCCTCATTAAATCTCAAGCAAGGCTTTTAACACAGACTGTTAATTGGGAGACTTAACACCACTGATGTTAAAACATAAATGCTATAAGGGAATTTGATCAGGCATTTTTGTAAAATAAAAAAAGAAAAAATGTCTTAGTACTTGTTAGTTGCCAGGTTTGAGGTAGGAGTGATTTAGAAAGAAAATAAAATTATCTTACATCATGTTAAGCTATCCATCCTCTTGTCTGCCTAATTTGTAATTTATGTAGATTTGAAACCCATAGCATGAGAATGAAAATGAAAATACAGAAGGAGATATAACGTTGATATTAAAGGCATGGCATAACTTTGTACACAATAGGGTGGGGGGGGGGTTGGGGGGGGGGAGGGAGAAACAAAGATCAGGGAAACACATTAGGGAAATCAACCCAAGATAGAAAGGAGCAGAGATAAAAATATAAAAAAGCACAAGGTACACAATGTAAGCAAAAACAGTTGCCATAAACGCATCACGAATTCAGTCACATCAAGAACTGTGCCACTCACTTATTAGGGAATTCATAACAATTATTAGTTGGTACCTTAATGAGGATACATCATCAAACAGTACCAAAAATAGAACCAGGTATTATGGGAATCGTGTACCTATGGGATGTACTGAGAGCACTGAGAGTGGTAAGATTTACATCTTAAAAAATGTTTACAGCACTACCACTGTTTCCAAAATGCTAAATGTACATAAGTTTTGAAACTGGAAAATGTCTGAATAAAAAACAAACAAACAAACAAACAAACAAACCCACAAATAAATCCTCATTTATGAGAAATATGGTTAATATCTAAGTTTCAGATGTTATGTAGCTAAATGCACTGAAGTAATAAAGTAATTCATTATTCTACAATATTATAATATATAATCTTTCTTTCTATCTATCTATCTATCTATCTATCTATCTATCTATCTATCTATCTATCTATCTATCTCTATATATATA
>JAQMYJ010000019.1:14716867-14732347 GCA_030014305.1 Clarias laeviceps | reverse complement strand
ATGCAGCAGGCGGGCTATTAAAAAAAAAAAAAAAAAAAAGCACTGACTTTCATATCCTCGACAACGGCAATAAAAATATTCAGAGAGCAACATCTGAGATGACTCTTTTTTAAAAAGAGAGTTATTAGCATCTCCAATATAGTGTGTAAACAACAGACATCAGCTATGTAGCTGATGACAAATAGATATAATATAGAGGTAAATTTCTGTTGCCCTTTTTTATTATCAGAGATCTATGTTAATGGCTGTGTTATTAAAACCATAATGGAACTGTAATTATTTAGCTATCAGATATGATTTAAATTAAATTACTCTGTAATGATACAGGCTTCAGGGGGAGACACAGGGTCATTATTTGAAACAGCGTCTCTTCGTGTAATTATATTGTATTTGAACAACTTCTTCAACAAATAAAAATAAATATGTCATTCAGAGGTAAAGGAAAGGCATATAATGCTATAGTAAACATAAATTTATGCTTTATGCTTTATCATCCTGTAGTTGTTTTAAATGCTATATTGGTTCAGATTAAACTTTTTTATGGAATAATATTCCATGACTTCCAAAGACCCAGGTTGGCATAGTGGCAAAGCACTGTTGCCTTATACTGTACCTCCAGGCTTGGAGGTTTAAATCATGCATTCGGTCTGCGCGTGGCATTTGCATTTTCTCTCCATGCCTGGTTTCCTCAATCCTGTTTCTTTCCACAATCCAAAGGAAGGAAATGTAGACTGATTGGTGTTTACTAATTGCCTATAATGTATGATTGCAAGTGTGATGGTTTAGCAGACGGTTTCTGGAATAAGCCCCACACTACCACGACCCTGCACACTTATCACGATAAGTGATATAGACTTTATATTTCTTTAGGAAAATATTGTGTATGTACTAGTTTTTTGTCTCCATCTTTTATTACAGTACTATTTTTTTGAGCCATGCATAAAGTTTGTATTTTTACCATTGTTACTTCTGATTCTTCTTCTTTCTTTATTAATTTTCCTGTGATATGTAGCATTGTGCTAAATAAAGAAATCTTGTGAATGCAATTGTTTATAAGACACAGTAAAATGAATCTTATATTTTATATATTGTAGTGTTTATGGCAACACCGCACAAAGGAGAAATTAAAGTGGCATGACAGTGTGGCTCAATATTTTGCAAATGTTTCTAACTGACATTCTGCCATCCTGTTTCCTCAGGTTATAAAACTTTACAGATTTTCCATGTAATTTGTATAATTGCACATTTCACTGATTGGTCTTTTTTTCTAAGTCACTCTGTAAGAGCATTTGCCAGACACTAAACTGTTAAAGTGCTGTTACGTCGCGTTTTTTTTTTTAAACCCTCAGTGAGGTTAAATGACATTAAATGCTTCATGAACAGTTCGTGCCTCCTTTGACTATTTTCAATACCTTGAATTTAATCAAATAAACCCGCTCCGGGTATCCCTGCATGCGGTGCATGCGAGAAATCCAATTAACATGAAAGTCAATAAAAAAAATGTCAATTACATACACTTCCTGGTAAAAAAGGATTGAAATAAAAAAATAAATACTTAACAAACTTTGATTGGATAATTACTGAAGTGATATGTTTGAGCTTGCTTCAATTAGTTTAACCCTAACTGATGCAGTGAGCTTCTCATTTCTTAAACAACCATGTCAGAAGATGTATCCTGTGCTAATGGAAACAGATGTTTGAGAGGGGTCAAATTATTGGCCTGTATCAAGCAAAGAAAATAACTATAGACACTGGCAAAATTACTGAAATTGGTTTGAAAACCATCCTTTACTGAAATCTTGAAGGATCATTGTACATCAAACAAAAAACCTGTGATCGAAGAGTACTGTAAAACAATTCACATTGTAGACCACAGCGTTTCCACATGCATAACTCACAGAATTGAAACGAAACACCTATGTAGCCATAAGAAAACCAATTGCTAGTAAAGCTAAGGAGAACAATCACAAGATTCATTTTCACAAATTGTAAAAGAGTGGTGTTGGGATCATGAGGAATCATTTTCCAACATGAATTGGCCTGATCTTAACTCTATTGAAAAGCTTTATGGAGTTGGTTGACACTTCCATCATTAATACAAGAGCTTGGCTTAATCTGAATAGAAAATAATGTTGTAATGCTAAATAGGTTTGTCAAAACAATGCCATTGCGTATACTGTATATACGCCATAAACAAAGCTACAGTAAAGGTGGTCAAACTAAATGTACTGTAAGAGTGGATGTTTTTGTTTTCATGATCATGAACCGTTGATGTTGTGGAATATATACAGTAGATTGGGAATAATGACTATAATTCTAGATAAGGACATATATTTCTTATGGTAGTGTGTAAATATGGCATATATACTGCAACAGCTGTGTATAAAATTCGTGCTTCATCCTCTTTTATTTGAAAAAAAAGGATATTAAAGTGTGGAACTAGAGGAACATCACATGGTACATAATTAGACTTTAAGGAGTACTGTTGTACCACTGAGGGTGCACTTTGATTGTTTTTACCTCATGGAACAACAATATTTCATTTTTATAGAGAGCTGTGCGTCTAAACAATGTCAGAAACCATATACAGTAAGTAAGTCTGTTTGAGATACTGAACAACTCGACAGTGCCTCTGGAGCAGAGTTTTTAAAGATTTAGGCATGCAGGTTGAACTGGTGGCAATAAACTTTCCTACATCCCTGTTAGCGCTAGTGTAAAACTAAAACAGCATCAAATATTTCATAGCTACATTTATGGTTAAAGTAGCATTTTCTTTACAATTTGTAAATGCAATTTGGCAGCCCTTAAGTTTATATTGAAAAACCTGCACTGAACTTGTAGATTGTTAGGTTTAAAATGGGAGAAGAATAACTTGAAGTGGTTGTCGTGCATCGATGCTTCTGAAACTTGCCGACCAGGAGAAAGAGAGAGAGAGAGACGTACATGCATACGCTTACACAAAGTACTCATGATGGTGTCTGAATAGTCTCGCTATTTTATTCACAGGAGAAATCCTATGTCATTTCCTGAGTGATAGCAAAGTACATAGGTGTCATGTCCATCTGTTACTACATAGCCATTTGCATGTTCCGCGGAAATCAAGGGGAAACAAACCATAGGAATTATTGCCAAATATATATATATATTGTGTATTTTATTTTTATTAATAGATTGAAACGTTTATGCATTCTATATTGTAAATGTACCTATAAAGAGAAATATTTCAAGCATTTTTTTATTTATTTTGATGATTATGACTAACTTCTGAAAAGTGTTTTTATTTATGCACTTAGTACTGGGTTGAGGCTCCTTTAACAGAAATGACTCGACTAACTTCTCCATAGCCCAGGTAAGACAACTCCGACATTGCCTCTATTTCAGGAGTGGCTGGATTCTAAAAATGTAACAGTCTGACACCATTTCCTGAAGTGCATGGTGGCTCTTGATGTACTGACTCCAGCTGCACTTCACTCCTTGTGAAGCTCTCACAAGTTCTTGAATTGGCTTTTCTACACAATCTTCTTAAGACTTCCCTCTTGCTTGTGTGTCATTTTCTACCACATTTTCAACTACTGTGGCTTACCTTCTTGTGGAGGTGTCAATGATCTAATCGTCTTCTGGACAACTTTTGAGTCAGCAGTCCTCCCCATGATTGGGGTTGCACATACTTAAAATTCAATATTCTTGAGATATTTTGAGATATCTGATTTAAAATTTTCATGAGCTGTAAGCCATAATCATCAACATTTAAACAAAGAAAGGCTTCAAATGTTTTATTTTACACATAATTAATCTAGAATATTTAACTTTTTGACCTATTTCACAATATTCTATTTAGATGAGGAGGAAAAGGGAAAACAAACAAACAAAAAAGACATGCCTAGATTAAACATCATCTAAGGGAAATGTGAGACAAAATGACAAACAGGCATCATGAACATACAGTATGTAAAAAGCCAACACTATTGGTTAAAATCAAGATCAGGATGACTATTTTTATATCATTTAATGTCAGACTGTCATGAGCACCTGTCAGCATAACATCACTAGAAATTAGGTGATACCTCAGTGCATAAACTATATTGTCATTTTCAATATTCAAGCAGTGACTGGCTAATAACTGCTTTAAAAGGTGTTGATCAAGTTCCTATAATAGCAGCTCTGACAATGTCTGTAAAACACATCCTAATACCTGTTCTCATGCATCTCATAATAGCTAATCTACTGTATATTAGCAGTTGGGACAGAAATACCCTAAAGGTATTTCTAGATATTCTAGATTAGGACATATAGCCGCCTGAACACAGTGACTAAATGGGAAAAATGCACTTGTCATGATCATTAAGAAAGAGAAGAGAAAATCAGAGAAAATGCATATGAAAACCTTTTTTTTGGGGGGGGGTTTGTTCCACATTTAAAATGGGTGGTGTTGACCTAAATAGGACGTAAAGTCAATTGGTACAGGATGAGAATAAAAACCATGGCAGCATTGAGAGCAAATGTTTCAGGTGGGCACTAAAGTCTTGGCACTAATAAATGGCATCTGTGACTACACCCACCCTGAACTTGGCAAATAAAGCCATTTTCCGAGCATGTTGCCAAGCTATTTTAACTTGCAGCCTGAGTCTAATAACAAGAACTGTCTTTATTTTATCAGTTAATACATATTTGTGTACTTATATTTTCCAAAGCACATTGATGTTTTATAGTTGAATTCTACAGTTACACACTACATTTAATATTATTTACAAGCATATTAATGTTAAAATAGAAAACCTTGTTTCCACAATATACATGAATCATAAATTGACACACTGTGTTTGTTATATTTATAAATTAAATAGATATACAGTACTACATTTGCATATACGGGATAGCTATAACACCAGCAAAGTGATGACAGAATCATGGACACCCAAGTCTCACCCATGCCTAAAGGAATCAAAGGCCAGTCTGTGTAGTCGGATTCCACGGAAAAGCCAATGCAGAGTATACCACTGAGAAAAATCCCATGCCCCCATGATAGAAGTGCACCAAAACACCTACCAGCCTGCCATGCATGGGGCCCAGCAGGCAATAAGCCCAAGGCTGCCAACCCTGCCTCCAAACTCCTCTGATCCTAATCCAGTTGAGCAGCCATGAGATACACCAGAAAAAACAAGTCATACCAATGGAGGCCTCACCCCACAAACACAACATCCAAAGCATCCACTGCCAGTATCCCAGTGCCAGAGACACACACAGCACACACCGAGAGCTCTCGTAGAGTTATTCTCCATGGGACTGAAAACTGCCCAGAAGGCATAGGGGAACGTACAAAATACTGGGCATAATTGTTATGTTATGGCTGATCACTGTATATTTAGCACTATACACATGCCAGCACACTAGCAGCAGCTTGTAGCCATGAGTGTAGTGTGCTACAGTAGGTTGGCATTAGTAATGATGTAGCGTCAAATCAAAATTAAAGAGTTTTATTATCTAGTGATTATTTTTTTGTGTAACTCTCTTACAGATATATAAATACATGAGTCGGCCTTACCGGTTTCAATGAATTAGTCTGGGAGCATGATGATAGAAAATGGCTGTCCTGTGAAGCTGTACCCATGGTGAATAATCCTTATTTCAGAAAATCCTCAATGAGACAGAGTTCCCAGTCCGAAACTGCTCTAAGAGAAAAAATGGCCCAGCATCTTACCAGGTTCCCTTTAAATGAGGTCAGCTGATCCTGCTGCGTCACTAGTCTTCCCCTTGTGATTTGAAGGTGCAGTCTAACAAGAGTATAATGCAGAACAAAAAGACCAAACCTGTGTGCCTGTTTTTTTTTATATGCTTTACATAGTATATTTGGATCAAAAGTGTATAAGACTCATTTTGTCAGCCTTACAAACAAACCGACTTACGTGCGTGCTCCCGGAACGGAATTCGTTCATAAGTCGGGGACTTACTTTAATAACTTTTTTAATTTAGTTATTAATTCATTAATTTTTCTGTCTAGCTTCTGTAAGTATGTGCCCATCATAGCGTCATACTCTTGTCCTTGCTTGGAATGGAACCAATATGGTCTTTTGCTTTAGTCCATCCACCGCAAGTTTTGATTGTTATTGCTGAAGTCTTTTTCTGCTTAGCTCAGTTGTGGTGGCTGGAACCAATCTGTGCATTTTCCTCTGATGTCCCTAATCAACAGGCCCACAGAATGTTGCCCACTGAATGTATTTTGCTTGTCACACTGTGCTGTGTAAACATTAGATTCTGTTGTGCATGAAAATCTCAGGAGATCCCAGGACAGTTCAAATCACAGAGATCACATTTTCCACAGTCTTATGTTTGATGTGATGTAATGTTTATTTTTTGATGAGCGGAAGTTCTGAATTTTATGCATTATGCTACTGACATGTGATTGTTAGCTTGGTATTGATCATCCCAATAAAGTGGACGGTGAGTGTATATATTAGAGCGCTCCCTCACCTATCCCTATAGAGTAGCTGCCAATGAACACTATGCTCCATGCTACATACTGCAATTACTCACTTTATATAAAAAAACATGAATGTACATATGTACATATGTACGTGCATTCATGAAATAAACATTAAGAGAGTAAAAGATAAAAAAAAGCATTAATACGCCAGGCTAAACAAGTCATTTGTACAGATAATAATTTAAGAAAAGAATTTAAGAGTTCGTGTTCCTCTTGTTCTTGAAGCTCCACAGTTTTGGACTCATTGATTACTGTAATTTAGATAATAATCATAACTTAATTTTACATTATACCTTTTTTATTCTTAGCCAAGGTGTTTAATACTGAATTCACACTCTTTGGGTGTCAGTGACTTGTTCACAGTCGGAGAAACTTGGTGAGAGTTCACACACGCTCCAACACAACAGGGGAGAAAGTGGCAGGAGTCTAATAAGATTTTTTTTTTTTTTTTTGGTAAATCTTTTTTTCCCTCCTTTACAAAAGAGCAGTTCTGAAGAGGATTTGCTCGTTGTGTTTTTATACTTGTCTAAAGGTAAACCATGAACCATGTGGTTTAAATGTACAATGATTTGATATATGTACAATGATCTTTCTCAGAGAAGTCCTATCTTAGCTTAAAAAGTCCTAGCCGGGATTTAGGAAAGTACAAAAACCTTCATCTTAGTGAGGAGGTGTGGTTGACCCTGTTGCTAGGGATGATGCAGCAATTCAAGGACTGACTGGTTGATAAAAAAGAAATCTGTAAAAGTCTTAATGCGCTCTTGATGAAAATAGAATAGACAGTAAGATAATAGAATAGACAGTGAAATCATAATGTTTGTATATAAAGAAAGTGTATAATCACAACTACAGGCTACTTTAGGCTAAATATCTTCAAATTAATTAAAACAGACAAATGTTGAAAATTTGCCTACTAGTAGTAGTAGTAGTTATTATATTTAAAATCTTGCATTTAATTACCATACTGATCTTATTACTTGTAATCCATTTCAGACTGATGGGAGCAAAATGGCTCAGGTTTTACTAATTTATATGATTGCAAGACAGTCTGTTTAAGTTACACTTTGGATGGTATGTAGTCAACAATCCAAGAGAGATGGAAGGAAGGAAGAGAATCAGAAAACCAAATTGGACAGGAGAGCAGTGTTTACTTTATTTAGAATATTTTTTTCTTTTCTGCCATTTTGTTCTCTACTATAGAAACTCTTAAGCCTCTTAAGTCCTCCTCTCTACTCTCAACAATTTTTACCATAGGAGCTGTTTTTAGATCTAAGATGTGAATAATTTTTATCTTTACTAAGATTTAGTCCCAAATTTAAGGGGAAATTCTAAGAAAATGTCATTATTCTAAGATTTTTTTTAAAGAATTTCGTCACTAGGAGTGACGAAACGTTTAGGCTTAAGAAGCTTTGTGAATACGGGCCCTGGTGACTGTGGGGGCTATTTGAGTATAGTGAACTCACTGTCATGTTCAAGAAACCAGTTTGCGATGATTTGACACGGCATGTTATCTTGTGGTCATAAAGGAATGGAAAAGCACCAATACTTCTATGGTGTGGCATTTACATGATGTTCAGTTGATGTTAATGGGCCCAAAGTGTGCCAAGATAATATCCACCAGTATAACACCAACAGCCAAAATCAGATGGATTCATGCTTTCATGATGTTTAAGTCAAATTCTAATCAGAAATTGAGTCTCAGGCAATGTAGTTTCCAATCTTCCATTGTCCAATTTTGGTGAGCCCATGCAAATTGCAATTTCAATTTCCTGTTTCTAGATGACAGAAGCGACACCTGATAGAAGGTCTTCTGCTGCTGTAGCCCATCTCCTTCAAGGTTTCACATACTGCGCATTCAGAGATGCTCTTCAGCATATCTCTGGTGTAACGATATGCTATTTAAATTACTCTTGCCTTTCTACTAGCTTGAATTTTCTTCTGACCTCTGGCATCTACAAGGCATTTCTTAGCACTCACTGGATATTTTGCCTTTTTCAGTCTATTCTGTATAAACACTAGAGATGGTTGTGTATGAAAATCCCAGTGGATATGCAGTTTCAAAAATGCTCAGCCTAGCCCGTCTGACACCAAGAACCATACCATGTTCAAAGTATTTAAAAGCACCTTTCTTCCCCATGCTCAGTTTGAACTTCAATAGATCGTCCTGAGCATGTCTACATGCCTAAAGGCATTGCGTTGCTCCAATGTGGTTGGCTGATTAGATATTTGTGTTAAAAAGCAGTTCAACAGGTGTACCTAATTAATTGTCCAGTAAGTGTATGATGCAAGCACATACATTTATACACTACAATTACTGTAAAAACACGGTATGCACACTACACATTACGATTAATTCAATTCATTTGATGGGTAACAAATCTTCCCACCGATAAAAGAGTCTTCAGCATTTTACACTTACATAATAAATAAAACTCTGATTTTTGTTTTAAGAAACTAAAAAAAAAGGGAAAGAAAGAAAAAAGAAATATGTATATTTGCTGTTAGCATAAGTAATAAAATAAACTAAATTGCACAACAATGATTAGAACTATAAATGGTTTAAAAACATGAGGCATCACTAGCACTTTTAATAAAACTACTGTATGAGAAGAATAAAACACTTTGGGACATGCTATTATTGGAAAATAATCAAATTTGGGTGGCAAGAATAATATCACTTTGGCATTGATAATGTTTCTTGGAAGAAAATGCCTTGTCATGTGTTATTCCTTAGTTACTATACAAATGTGTGGGAGTGTATGTGTGTGTGTGTGTGTGGGAAGGACCTAAGAAACAGTTGACATTTGCTAGTTTTATTTTTCTTCTCCTTCTTTTGCCTGCAAGCATGTTCCGCTTGCAAATTTTACAGAAAATTAAACTACCGAAAACTCCAAACCACTCAAGTTCAAGTTGGAGATGAGTGTGTTGTGTTCGTGTCAGCACTGTCTCTCTATGTCTGGCTCACAGAAACAGTGAAAGAACACAAATATGTTGGAGGTAATCACACACAGGTGAGAATCACGCATTATCCCTTGCTTGTTCATCGTCCCTTTTCGTTCATAGCTGACATTTTTATTCAAGATTAAGTACTGGCACTTTCACAAGAGGCACTTTCTATATGTGCGAGTGTGAAAGTGTGTGTGAGGAAAAGGTTTCACAAGGCACTTATCCCCTCTCTCAACCTGCAGCATTTTAGTGTTCTTGCTGCACGTCTTGTTGTGTCAGATTTTTCCTTCTCAAGAGGTTTTCCTCAAAATAAAGGTCAGGAAAAGCAAGCTTACGAAATGAAATGGACAGATCTTAGCCGTGGGCTCGCCTTTAGTACCATGCACATCGTACACACAAACACACACACTCGGAGACGAATGAGAACTGTGTGTGTGTGTGTGTGTGTGTGCAAATGTGTCTGTAAAACATGCGTGTGATTTCCTATGTTGGAAAGCATGACTAACCTGAGGCTTCAACACTGCCTCCAGGAAAGATCCAGGACACTGAAGGAATGTGTTTTTAGACATGTGTGTGTGTGTGTGTGTGTGTGTGTGATAGTTTCGTGATGTTTTCAGAATATTAGAATATCAACAAGCGCATCTTCATGAAATGCTACAAACATTCTAACCTAAGGTTAATCAGTAATTAAGTTTAAAACAATTTATAGAGCTCTAGATTTTTTTTCATAGCACATTTATAACCTGTACAAGTAAAGTGGCAAGAAAGTATGCAATTCAAGACAAGAGGACAGTGATTAAAGACTAATTTGGACAACAAAATAAGCTCATAATAATAATTAAAAGGTAGGGATAAACAAAAAAAACAGAAAAATAGTAAAATAAAAGCTAAAGGAAATAAAAAAATCTAGTGACTTGGGTAATTTTTAAATCTCAGGTTCACTTCATGCGCTGCAGTGTTCTTCCTGTGATACATCTTAGTAGTCTATTGTTTTTTGAGAGTTGTTCTACTTGTAAAAGCAGCAAAAACATGATTTATTTATTTATTTACTTATTTTTTTGTTCAATTTATTAAAGTTAATAATTTCGTGTCCTTCTACACCTGTAGCTTTAACAGCACAAAATGTGGTGGCGGATTTATGTATGAAAACCATTTCTCTTGCACCCAGACAGTTTGAGCCCTGGACCCTAACTGACTAGGCATCTTAGAGCAGAAAATCACTCCTAGAGGGCCAACAATTCTCAAAGTAACACAATTTTGGTCCTACTTTTAGGAGTAGGAATAAGAGTAATTAATCAACATTCAAGAAATCTCCACCAAAATGTAGGAAAGCTCCAGAGGTGTCCTAACAATTTTGTTTGAAATTGTGTTCAGGCAAAGATGCAAGTGAAGGAGAGACTTTTTTTGTAACACTGAATGACACAGAGCTCATAAAAGATAAGTTTGGAGAAAAATTGAATGGAAGGCTTTTTTTTCGCATGCGGTATGTAACTGTTCTATTTGCTGCGAAGATGCAGCTTTAAAACAGTGACACAGCCGAAAGTGACGGAAATAATAAATTAAACTCTGCTCTCACAGCACCACAGATTCATTGCAGTGTGAAATCAACAAAAACAAGCTGAATTTTATGTTTAATTATTTGAATGTACACCACTTTTTATTTTAAATTCTCCATTACAGGCAGCACTTCATCACTTCATTAACATGGTGTACCCACATTTTTCACACTCCTCGGGGGTACGTGCAGCTGACAGGCGGCATTAATGCTTTTGCAAATTGCCGTCCACTCTTTATCTTTAGAGGTGAGAGTAGGGCAGAATTAGATTTGTATTATTTCTTTACATTTTACTACTTCCTCTGCAAGCACAACGCTCTCATCCTCTCTCTAATTTCACTTTCTTTTCAAAATCATTTTAATCAGACTATGACAGTCCTACACAGCTCTATTATAGGAAATTTAAACAGTTGTGATTGGAGCAGACTGATTAGGATAACATCATGCAGCCAAGTCAGACATCTACAATGTGCAGCTACTTTATCAGTGCTTACAGTGTTGTAAAAAGTGACGTCATACGCTTTCCTTGGAGCAGTCCTGCGCCTATCCTACATTGAGCTAGCTTTTCAGGTCAAAAAGAGTTTTAGTTAATATGGGCCCTGGAATATACTGTATCTGCACCATAAAAGGAGCGGATTATCACCATAGATGTGATAATCTGGTTATTCAGTACATTCAAGTAGACAGCTGATTTAATTTTATTGTGTTGCTGAGCCTAGACCTGACCAATTGTAGAAACCCCAAATCATAACACTGCCTCCAGAGGCTTGAGCAGTGGCCACTATGCATGATGGGTAAATCGCTTGATGTGCTTCCTACAGTATCTTACGCTAATGCACCCATCACTCTGGAATAGGGACAGTCTAAACTCATCAGACTACATGAATTTCTTTATAATTCTAAGCAAATTGTTCTTACAGTACTTTTGTTTTTAAATATAGTTGTGATTCCAAATGTCATTTCTTTTTACAGTGCAACTTCACCAAGCATCAAGTAACCTTCATGTTTTTTTTGTTTTTTTTTTATGAATTGATTATTCAGCACCATCCGTTCCAATTTAATAATTTGTTTGACAGTTCCTAACTCAATTTCATCATCTCTCATTCTCTTTCCTGTTAATCCTTACAGTGATGCAGGAGACCAGGAGCCTATCCCAGGTGACTTGAGGCACTAGGTGGGGTACACCCTGAATAGGGTGTGAAGCACAAGCACACACTCAAGCACTCACTCCAACACTGTGAGCAAGCCTAATCTAGTCTTTAGACTGTAGGAGGAAACAATTCCAGTTATTTCAAAACTCTTTCATTGTTTTCTCTGCTTACTGCAGGCCAATTCAATTGGCTCTTCTAAAAGCACAACCTTCTCTGCTAGGCAGTGTATGTAGTAGTTATGTGAGATTCTGACCTTGGACTTTTATCTTGTGCAATGTCTGCTTGCACAAGGAGCAATATTAGGTCTAGTGCTATCTGACAATTTGATGTAACAATATGTCATGTTGAAATTAATGTTTTGGGCATTATTATGTTTTGTTACATTATGTCATGTAACAATAATAATTATTATTATTGTTGAAGTTATATAAGAATCAATGACAATCCCATTAAAATGTGTGATAAAATAGCCTACACCCTATACACACTTTATAAATTCATGATATCAACCTTAGTAAGTATGGACAAGTAATTGTCATGGATATTAAAAATAAAACGCCCAATAATAATGTGCTGGATCAAGACCCATTACCATAATAAGTTATCAACAACAAAAGAAAGACAGGTCTTGGCATGAAAACAGGAGCATGGGCTAGGATGTGGGAATGACATTAGCATAAAAACCGAGGACAAACAAATATCTAAACAAAGCAGAATAGAAAAAATAAGAACCATGAACTGAACAGATGCAAAACAAAAAACTAACTGAAAAACAACCTTTAAATAGATCAACCAATAGGAATGTAAAGAGAAACAAGTGAAACAATCAAGCTCACGCAACCTGTGAAGTGTAGGGCATGCTGGGAACTGAAGTCTCCAAATCAAAGCAGAGCCAAACACACACACACACAAAAAAAAGGAAAATCAGAGGGAAACCATGGCAGTTTTCCAAATTAAGCAGAATTTGCAGAGATTGATTTGATTATCCCAATTAGATAGATAGATAGATAGATAGATAGATAGATAGATAGCAAAATTGTAGCATTTCATTGAAATATCAGTAATATTTAGAAATGTTGTAGATTTATGAGATGCTACACTGCTTCATTTTACTGTAATTAATCATGGTGAGCAATAATGGGTTATATTCCTGGCTTTACAAGTTGCAGTACCAGTTAACTTCCGCACAGACATAGAGATAAAGTAATCACATTCACATCATCTTAAATTGATTAGGTCAAATCCTGGAAAAAAATATTAGAAAAACAACAACAACATTAATAATATACATGATTAGCAACAACAACAATAATAATATACTAAATACCCATTATTATCAGATAAAAAGTTTTTAGAAATAGTTTAAAGGTTAAAGCTAAAAATGTAATGTAATTTAATGTAATTATTTAATGTAATCAGTATTATTTTTATTTCTGGTTGAAGTAATTAATGCAAAGAAATACAATTTAACTTCTTTCGTCTTCAGCCAAATACACTCCCTGTTCGGTAATCGGAGAGTGAATTACAGATAAGAAATCAAAAAAGTACAGATCAATATTAAATTTTGTCTTAAAATGCCTCCAGTGCTTATATCACTTCAGCACTGTTATTCCAGCCGTGAAAATATGAACTAATCCCAGTAAAATGTATTAATTAATATGTATTGGTGTTTGTTTACATTGAGCAAGTAATTTATTTTAAAGTAGATTATTATTAAATCCGGCACATAACTTTTCATAGCATCACTTTCACATAACATTTTGATTCAAATTTTATTATGGTGTCAGACAACTACAGTATATAAGTACTGCAGAAGTTTCAATAAATTCTGTCCAGTGGTCTATTTAAGACACGCCCAAACCTGCGATTTCTAATCTGGCCTTTCTAATAATTTATTTGTTTCTAACTTCATTTTTTCTCAACATTTTGATTTCATTTATGGTGCAGGTTATACCCCAGGCAAGTACTGTACCAAAGTAGTGCTATGGTTTTATTAAATTCTGTCTAGCCAGTTTTGCATGATGCTGTAACAAATCTGGCTTTACAGATATGCATACAGAGACATACATACAGAAACTTTTCTGAGAAGGGTCCTCCAATGTATAAAACGTTAAGATATTATTAAAAGAGTGAGTTCTGACCATTGTACAAAACCTTTCTTTTCTTTTAAACCTTTCTTTTCTTTTAAATATAGATATTTTTGATATTTTGGAGAACTGTGACTCCCATAATTCAAATATTATTAATATAATGATCAGGGTTGGGATTCAGGTTCAGGTCAATAAACTTTAATTATAAAGCACAGCCAAACAAAACAAATGCATGCAGCTAAAGTAAAATTTTTCAGATTAGCAATATACTGTACAGTAACTAATATAACAAGAATACTGTAAGTGTTAGGAATGAACTGATGAAATGACACATGGCTGGTTTACAATTAGTGAATGAACCAAAAGGTTCTTTATACTGTGTGGTTAGAAGATATGATTACAGACAGGTGATGGAGATCAGGAGTCAGGTGAATAGGTGCATGCTGGGAACTAGAGTTCTCTACGGCCATGTTTGTAGTTAGTGTTGGGTTCTAGAAACTGTAGATTAGCGCAGATTCCAGCCTGGTCATAAAAAAACATGATAGTATAAAAAATAAGTATCTAAGAATTATTCAGATCTTTTAAAACACATTTTTATGCTGGTATACTACTTTACATACAGTAGGTACCCAATCGGAATGTTGGTTTTACCGCCACATTTGGGTTTGTACGTTTGCTGGCTTTTGCCGCTGAGTGGCGCTATATAACTATAGACTGACACCTCAGGCCTTAGTTCATTCTCTCAAGGATTAATGAGCCGCAGCTCCTTTAGAGCTGCACATAGTAGCGGATAAAATCAAGTGAAACATTGTAGTTAAACGAATTCATAATCACAGAACTCAAATTACAGTACAAATTTAGAATTCAATCTTATTAATATCGAATTCAAGCGAAGTAAACGTTAACACAGTGAGCCTTTAGATTTTATCATGTGTAAGTAGAAAAGCTACACGTGTAGGGTTTTGTGTCATCTTATATTTTTGTTCTTTAAATGTGTAGAAGATTTATTAACTGAAATAACTGACCATGAAATTAAAACATTGTCAGAACGTTCAACTATCAGCAGATGTCGATGTCATTCAGCCCCGCTTGTGTTTTTGCTTTATTATAAGAATAAAATGCAGTAGGCTGTTATGATCATCATAATTTTCTTTAATAAATAATGACCCCCGTTGCACTGGCAAAACCTTATGAAATACAAGTGAAACATTAAACGAATTTACAATCACAGTACTAAAAATATAGTAATAAATATAG
>JAQMYJ010000019.1:14702051-14716767 GCA_030014305.1 Clarias laeviceps | reverse complement strand
CATTTGTAAATGACCCACTATATCTCATATGACCCAACATGAGCAACCCAACAATGTGTTTAAAGTACCCGAAATAAACCAGAACTTAAATAACAATAAACAGATACAGAGATGCACTACAGTATATAACAGTTTATTCTTTGTACAAATAAAACTGTCAGCTAGTGAACTTGATTGTCTGTCTAAACAACATTTAACCAATGTTTTTTTTTTTAACTCATTATTGTACAGTAAATATCAATAGCTCTGGTTCAGATTTTTCATGTTTGTTGTATAAAGTACTCATGTGTAAATTACCATCACTATTGTATTTCTTCGATACAACATTTTTTTGACTTAATTATATTTTAAAACTGCAGCTAGTGAAAATGTTACTTTGCGCCACCTGGCGGTCATTTCACAAATGACTTTAAAATGCAACTGATTTATTTTGGTCACTGTCGTTTTGCCACGGTGGTGAGCGCGGTGGTAATAGGCATCCCGATTGGGTACATACTGTACTTTATTTAAAGATTACATATGGTATCTCCTATATTTATTGTATACTGTATTAGTATTTCAACAGTGACCCCATTGCTAAGACTCTGTTTGCGTCATGCATGTCGAATCTGTTATACAAGATTTGCCCAAGTAGTCATTCTTTAATTTCTAACCTCGCTTTAATGCTTGTTTAGCACACATTTTCTCTGTAATTAACACCTCCTCCCCCTCACTTCCTTATTCAATTTGCAATGACAGGCTGCTGTAGCTGTTGTTTTTAATTGCCCCCATGGTGCTGCTTTACCGATGTTAATTGCATTCCGTGTGCACTGTGATGCTGTAGCAATATCCCCAAGTGTGGCCAGGCTTAGAAGAACAAAAGGAACAACACTGCAACATTACCAAGCATGAGCGTGCTTCTCCTATTCTTATGAGTAATTTGGTTTTAAATTCATCCCATATTAAGATTTAACACTTCTCAGGAGGAAACTGGAACATTATGATCACAGCTAGATTGCACAGAATATTATTATACACATTTACATACAGTACACTGCATCATGTATTTACACACTAGACTACCGCGTCAAATTCATCACAAGTGCTTGATGACTGTCTTTGTTCTAGCAGCTACTCTAGGGCAATCGTTTCTTTCACTATTTTGGAAGATGTGTTTTATCAGTAGGGAGTTTGGGGTGTCTCGTGTGCTGTCTCCAAATCTGGATTCAGGCCTCTGCTCCTCTTGACAAGCTGTAAGCTCAGCCAGTTTTTAAAACCCATGAGGATGTCCATCTACAACCATTCAATGTATCTGTGTTGTGTTTGGTTGTTTGTGAGATGAACTAATACCTGAGTGTCTTTTTCAAAGCCAGACATAGTATTCTAGAAGCCAAATGCATGCAAACATACAGACACTGGACATCAGTAAATGTTACCATCATATCTCAGAATAGGGTAAATGTGATGTCCTTGCTTCAAGGGCATACAGTATTAAAAAAAGGAAAAATTTGATCTCAGTAAGTTTAACCATGGCATGGTTGTTGGTGTTCACCAAACAACTACAAACTACAGATCCCATGTGTCTTTGAACTTTAGAGTTCATTGTGAAACATTGTGAAAATCAAACAAAAAACCATCAAGCAAGCAGCAGGGAGTTACGCAGACACTTAAACAAATCACTCAACCTGGTAAGCAGAAAAGCAATTCAGAATACATAAGACAATATATTTACACAGTATAACTCTGTATAGTGCTTTTAAACAGTAGACATTGCCACAAAGCAGGTTTACAAACTTAAAAATTATAGATATAAATTATAGAAAATGTAAGGGGAAAAATACTACAAAATATAATTATCAGTTTGTCCCAGATGACCAAGCTGTATGCAATGCTGCCTAGAAAAAATACTTACTGAGATGACAATAGTGAGAAACCTTGAGAGAAAACAGCCTCATTTTGATTATATCAGATAGTGTGCCCATAAATAAGTTCCTGCTATATCTGTGCTCCATAAGGTTGAACATTCAACATAAATTGAAAAGGCATCCAAGGCAATACAAAGTCCACCTTCAGCAGTGGAGGCTTGGAAACAAAACTGGAAATTTCAGTCCTATTTCACAACCCATCAAAGAAAGTCATCACCTCCAAGACCACCTTCATGGTTATCAAGTGGAACCATCTTCAGTCACCACATGCATCCCAAGCAGAAGAGGTACATACAGTATGGGTTAGTACTCAGAGGCAGCAACCTAATCTATTTTACTATAGATAACATTCCTTAGCATTATTGTTTGGCACTTAACCAAATGCTCCAGATTATCTATCTATCTATCTATCTATCTATCTATCTATCTATCTATCTATCTATCTACTTTATCTACTGTATCTATCTAGGTTTAGCCTTCATTCAAATGAGATAACAGAATTAAATTAGTATGGAAAACATTAAAAAGAAATACAATACAATGTATGCTTATCATCCTGAACTATGAAAATATACATTTTCTGAATCAAATACAGTAAAAGGAACATTCCCTTAAGGACATTTTTCATGAGCAATACGCAATCAGGTAATCAATTGAATGCACTCACATCAATGCAATAATATATTGCGATTTGTTTAAAAGCTGCAGAACAAACCAAAACTACAGAGAGAGACATTTAGCTCTGTTTTGTAATGTTTCAGTGCTGTTTCATTGCAGTGGGTGCAAAGAGGAATATAAAAGTGAAGTAATTTTCATGACTTTTCTGCTCCACTCCAACCAAACTGTTTTGCATTTACACTGCATTTCAATATTAGACTTAGATGCTAAATCTTACAGTACATAATTGATTATCAAGACCAAAGAGATAAATAAGAGCATTTATCATTTTAATAATAATATACATTTAAATTGTAAGCTTAAGAATAAAATATTCCTTCACATATGACAATCTATGCTTTTGTTTTCATCCTTACTATACTCACACACTTCTCTTGCTGAACATTACATTTGCACCCCACACTTACATAGAAAACCAACAAACCGCTATTGTAAAAGAGCCATTTAACTTGTCAGCATACGCACTTTGTACATTTACACACTCCACTTTTCATAGCTCACAGGAGAGAATGTGAAGCCATTCCTGTTCTGCAATAATGCACAATCAGATTACAAGGAGCACCCCCCCCCCCCACACACCCATCCCAACCACCACCACCACACGCATACACCGCAAATTGCTAGATTAAGAAATGAAGCCTCGCAGATGCTGAGTGTTTTTACTCAGGGATGTTATGAGGAAACAACTTGACTGGAACTCTCCATGATTAATAAGAATTTACGATGGAGATATATGAGCTGGATCGATGAATCACCGAAGCTTCAGCTGCCACTTTCATAGGCCAACCGAAAGAAGACAAATTATAGGTGACGTTATGTTCTCTCTGCTGGACGCTTGCCAAAGTGCATGCTTAGATGACAGCTATAAATGGAGGCAGACGGAATTTTTAGAAGATTTTTAGACACCGTTAATTGTCACACAGCGAGACAGCTAGTAATTTTTCAGCACATACTTTGACGTTGTAGAAGGCTTTGAAATATGTTTAAATATCTCTGAAACCCAAAAGGTGACACTTTTTGAAAGAAGAAATTTTAATAAATATATAAATAATCTTCATAGATTCTAAATCCTATTTATTTATTTTAATTATATAATTTATTAAATCAATATAATAATATCTTATTTCTAAATAAGATATTATTATATAAGATGAATTTAGTTTATTGTTTAAGATAATTATACCATAATGACAAAGTCAGCTATCTGATCATTATGCAAACTAATAAAATTACAGCTTGTCACATGATCTGCATTTTTTAAAATATAGTAAACAACAACAACAACAACATCATGATGCCAGCGCTGTCTATCTGGCATGCAAATGTTGCCTTTGACAGTTCTTCACCCTCAGCTACAGTACATCACACAAATTCAATATTAGTCTCATTAGTCTTTAGAGATTCATGTCGAGTTTTTTTTTTTTTCAACTAGTGCAGTTATTATTATTTTTTTATTATTTTAATTGTTCACTTGGAATAGTTTTTCAAAAAATCTTAAAACACTAGTACCCTCATTAATTAAACCATTTTGGTCTTGACCAGACAGTTTGACAGTGAGCTTCATACAGTATATGCATGCATGCTTAACTAAATGCACTAAATTAACCTATTTTAATTGTATCTGTTTTTATTTGTGTTACTTGTTATTTGTGATTAATATTTGTAAAAAAATAAAAATAAAAAAACTGTTTTAGGAGATCACTAACATTACAATGTATATAGTTTTATAATCATTAATCTACATTTGTGCGACAGGTAACACAGACCAAGCAATTTGGTTGGACAAGAGGAATTCCGTGACACAAACAAATCATAATCTGTAGATATAAATAACATTTGTAGAACTGTTGTATACAGTAACAGCAATATCACACCGTCGGATGTGCTGTTGTACTGAATATCAGCACAGCTGTGATATCTTCGGCACTTGGGCTGCTTCCTTGTGTCTATGACCATGTATAATGTATGTCCTTATAGAAATATTGTATATTCCATACATATGAATATAATTTTATGCTTATACCTATAGCAAACATTGTTCTCCAAACAAGCAAACAGCAGGCGTAGTAATATAAAGAATTGGAAGCATAGGAAAAAATGCAATAGAGTAGTCCAGATTAAATGGGAGATAAACAAACAAACTAATAAACAAATGTATGCAAATATGTAAACACGCATTGGTCACATGTTGGTTTTACAATGACAACATATGACATTTTAATAAAAGCTTTTATCTGATTGCTGTGTCTAACTTCCTAAAAAGAAGGAAACAAACTTAAATGGTGTATAATAAATAAATAAATAAATAAATAATTTTTAAATTAATTATTTTTTTGGATGATGGATG
Source organism: Clarias laeviceps (assembly GCA_030014305.1). Lineage (NCBI taxonomy): Eukaryota > Metazoa > Chordata > Actinopteri > Siluriformes > Clariidae > Clarias > Clarias laeviceps. Next base: position 14,711,838 of record JAQMYJ010000019.1, on the reverse strand, counting down.
CAAAATACAGAATATGCATGCAATTTCTGGGATAAAAATCTTCTCATTCTAAAGAATGCATGACAGTCAAGACCGTTTTGTCTTTTCCAACATACCATCATTGCTGTCGTTAGATGCAAAATCATTTATCATAATAATGTGCGGGGTGCACGGGAGGAGCATATTAGCTGAGATATTTTTCAAGATTACGTGCCCCTTCTGTGCAGCCTTCAGATTTGTCAGTAGAAGAGCAGATATGGGTATATCAATAATCCATGGCATTGTGTATTTCCCAACTGATACTATTATAAAGCTCGGGATGACAGCCTGCCTCAACTCCATCATCTCGTCCGCCGGGAGCAGAATCTCATAAAGCGCTCTCAACATAGACGTCTCATATAAAGGGTAATAACTCCAGCCAGTTAATACCACAGAATTAGCCCAAAGTGGAGCTGCAAAAGCGAATGAAACGGGAATGGAGGAGTGTAAAGTGAGAGAAGACCCTGTAGGTTGCTAAATAGAAGGAGGACTGTGACAAATAGCTGGGTGAGTGGATAACTTGAGAGATTGCCTGCATCCCGGCAAGTCTTCTTTGTGCTTCATGGAAAGGAAAAACACTAATAAAAATAGGATCATCAGAGAATCATGAATGATTTGGTGTGACAATGAACAACTGGAACCTGAGTGTATATGGAAAGAAGAAAACACAATGAGGCATCATGTTATGAAAAAATAATCAATAATGGGGTTATGTGATGTAGCCCGACAACTGTAAAGTTGCTTAATTTGCAATAACAACACATCTCAGCATGTCCCTTCAGTTCGCCAACATTTTGTTTTAATTTGTTAAAATATGGCAACTTCTTTTTTTCAATTGCATATAATGTTTAGGAATATCAACAATACAAGTTTATACTATCTGCTATACTATTATGGTTATTAACCATGAATCTTTTACATCCTTTTAAAGCTAAGATGATTAAAAATAATAATAAAAAAAAGATTATATATTTTCCTGACTCAGTGTGTGCACTAAGCTGCCAGTTTTATTAAATACATATGTTATGCCCTCAAGACCTGCAAACGCAGTAACTGTAAGGCTGTAAGACTAAGACAGGTAAAAAGCTCTTCTTTTAAACGCTTAAATGAGAATAAATTAGACCAGTTAGGGTTAATCTGAATCCGATGTATATCCAATTGAAAGATACAGGTAGAATGCTTAATCTCTTCATTAGAAAAATAATTGGCATGTGAACTTTTGAACCTAATTAATTTCACAATCAGATACGTGCAGATAAAGAAGGCCAATGAGAAGCAAAAAAAGAAGAAAGAAAGGAAGGAGGTACGAAAAACACTAGAATGCTTCTGTAAAAAGTAGTTGACTAGTCACAACAGATACTTCGATCTTGTTGTTTAGATCTGTTTTTAGGTGTGGCATCTTTTGCACATGCTTGCAAATATTTTGCTATTTAAGGGCTGTTCTGAGTATGTGCTGGCTGTGCAAAGCACAACATACCCTGCAGCCTATAGTTCATCCTGTTGAGATTTTTGCAATTAAACTTCGGACAACTTTCTTAATTTTAAAAGCAATAATAATGAAAAAAATGCACAGGACACAAAATACATTTATTATTATTATTATTATTATTATTTTTATTAAATCCCACATGGTTATGCAAGTCAATCATTTATTTAATGATACTGGCTACTAAAATGAGGGAAGCACAGTCTAGTGAGCTACATAGTTCATTTTAAGCCATAGATAATGAGACATTTTGTTCCTAGCTCCTCCATGCACCATTTCAGTAAAAAAAAAAAAAAAAAAAAAACTTTTCTTTGCAGCATTATTTGTGCACACCGTCACATACCACATGTTTTTCATGACTGGCTGGTGACAAGTTTTTCAAGAGCTACACGTGTGCATTAGATTGAATTACAATCATAATTATGCTTCTGTTTTTTTTTTTTTTTTCAGTAACGATGCACTGATTTGAACTTACAGTTTATTCCAAAATTTACCCTAAGCCATGTAAATCAATTTCAATTTCTGTTGTCATTTCAACACAAACAATAACCATTAAATTATGTGTTAATTAATGTGAACACACATTACAGTAGTCAGGGAACAGTGGTCCTCAACAACTTTTTTGTTATCGTTGTATTCTCCCTCAGTTTGTCAGGATTTAATTTGCGATGCCAGGTGGCTGCAGTTATCATGCCATAACCAGCGGAAGCCGAATGACGAAGCCCCCCCAGTAGAGACATTCACTGTTTGCATTTCTGGGGACAATAAAGAAGACCATCTGCTCCTGTCGTTTGTGCTTTATTGTTCAATGTCTCTCCTCTGCTTTGAATTCCTGATAGTATTCTGGCAGTACGATGTGATGCGATAGAAGATGGCGGGATTGGGAGATGGAGTTGGAGAAGGGACACTGGTCAGCGTAATCTATTATTTTCCTTTCTTTTTTTTTTATTTGACACATAAGTGATTACACAAACACAGTAGTAGTTTACTCAGACATGATAGTTTACTCAGGCAATCAGTTTATTGGATTTCTCATCCAAGAATTATGATTAAACAAAAGACAAGTTGTTATGAACAAAAAGATCACAAAAAAGTTGCTTATGTGTAGCGTTTTGAATGTTTATGGTTAGGGATAGACATGGTTAGTGTGGGGCGCTTTAGCACTTTCCATGCTGGTGAAGAATTTATACATGTATTCAATATATGCGAAGGGCTCTAGATACATTTTAGAATAGTCAAATTACTGGGCTGCAGCCAGCAAAGAAAACAACAAATTTTCTATTAGATTGGAACTGGGCATTAAGCATTACCGGTTAATCCTGTATTCAGGTTTGCGGGGGGCCTGAAGCCTATCCCAGGAGACTTACAGTAGGGCACGAGGCAGGGTACTGTACACCCTGGACAGGGTGCCAATCCATCACAGGGCACACACACATACTCACACACTACGGGCAATTTGGGAACACCTATTAACCTAACCTACAGTACATGTCTTTGGACTGTGGGAGGAAACCGGAGTACACAGAGGAAACCCACCAAGCATGGGGAGAACATGCAAACTCCATGCACACAGAGACGGGAATCGAGCCTGGCCGGGAATCGAACCTGGACTGAAGTATAGTACTGAACCATCAGATTTGTGGAAGAAATGAATGGAGATCACTTAAACACTTTGCATGTTTGCATGATTGATAAGTTGATGTTTGATGATGTTTGATAAGTTGTAAAAAATTCAACAATAAAAACCATAGCTATGTTTAGCATTTCCAACAGCTGTGGCCTCACATAAACCACTTGTTAGTGGAAATAATAAAAAAAAGGTTCAATTTATTAATGAGCATAAATATTTGATTTTGGAGCAATGGAAAAAGGTTACAGAATGTGGTCTGATGAGCTCAGATTGACCCTATTCCAAAACAACGGGCAAATTAGGATAAGAAGGGAACCAGATGAAACAATGCACCCATAATGCATAGTGCCCACTGTACAAGCCTCTGCACACAGTGTTAAGATTTGGGATTGTTTTTGTTCTAAGTTCTGTAATATTATGTGGCAGTAAATGTTATGCTCTGTAATCAAAGCTGGAAGTGACTGAATAAAATCTTAGGGTCTGCACTTTTTTTTTTCCCAGGCAGTATATATTAGAAAACATTTAGAGCAGCAGATCATTGTGGATCCTGTTACACTGTAAAAAAATAAAATAAATAAATCCCACAACAAAAAGCCGCCTCAACATAAAAAAGTTTAGTAACAAGTTGTACAGCTTTTTTAAGCTTATTCAATTTTTATAGAAATTTGCTGGCCAAACAAAATATTTTACATTGCTGTTTAGTTGGCACATTGTGTACCCAGTTCAAAATCTTAAGTTGACTCAACTTGTAATTGAAATATTTAAGTCAGCTCAAGTAGTATTGTTTGTGGGCTCAATTAATTATATTTCTCTAGGGTTGACGTAGCCCAACTTTTCATCTACTCAAAAAGATAAGTTGTCTTCCATTGATGTAATTTGTGATCGTTTTTCTATAAAAACAGGTTGGTCCAACAATACTCCGACAATTAAAACACACAAACATTACTTTAAAATAACTTTATTCTTTAAACCAGTCAAAACAGTGATCTGCATAAAACAGAAGTCTATGGCAGCAAGACTATGTTTCTCAGCATGTGAATCTGAGTCCAATAATAATCGTTTGGATGGCTTTATAGGTGTAAGTTCAATCCTTTTGGAATTCAATGTTTAGAGCACAGACCTGACCAAACATCACTCCGAAAGCTGCTGCATGCCACCCAGACCATCAAAGATTACAGTCCCCTCCAACACTATGTTCATACTCCTCCAGTAGCTCCAAAGTCCAGCCATCACCCCTCTGACCCCAATCCTCCACAGCAGAGTTCTAGTTAAACAAGTGGAGTCTTGTGAAGTCAAAGATGATAAATGTTATTCAATATCTAGTTATGATAAAAAGTAAAATATATTAATAAGATTATATACCACCAGAGTGTAAAACACTGTTTCTGGAATTCTAATTATGTTTTAAAGCTATGCATTGTTTCATGTTCAAAGGGGTTTTACTTTGTCATTTTCAGGAGTAACTACATGTTTGAAGTGATTTTGAAGAAATTTTAAATTTACTCAGTTCGGTTTTCATACAGATAAGTGAACCGATATAACACTTGTAGATGAGCATTAGCGACTCTGAAGCCAAACTAACACAGACATTTTTATATCCCTTAACTTACTGGGTACTGAAGCGCCGCTACTCCTTAACCACTAAACACTTCAGTGTTTTCTGGAAGTTTAGTTAGCTCATCGCTTGCGCAGCCATGTATGCTGGTGTGGAGCAGGACTCTGTTGCTGGGGAAAAGTCAGGGCAAAGCGGGGAAAAAGAGACACGTAAGCAGAGACTCAAATACGTGGTGCTTATTTTAATGGATTTTTCATGCTTGCCCAAAACAAAAATGCAACTTCCAAGACATTTTACAGAAATCTATAAGTAATAAAAAAAATCAGGTTACTGTTTGTGACATAAAAAAAAAATAATTACTAGCATTTACATAAAGCATACAGTACACATTAAAATAGCTTATTACTAATTACTATAACATTTCAAACATTTAGTCAATCGTTAATTAATGGTTAATTAATTAACCAGTCAGTTCAGAAATCTATAACTTAATGCCCGGAAAAGACCGCATTTCAGCTGTAAAGTAAAACTGCCAAAATCCCTATACTCAATGTAATATGTTTAAATGTTTGTATCATGCGGGCCGAACATTTTAGTGAGACAACACATTTGCCTATGTGAAACAGTTGTGAGATCACAAGCATTTGACCACCTCTTCATATAAGACGCTTCAAACTAGCTCTCCAGTATGCAACTAAGATAAAGACAAATTCACAAAATCCATCTTATAATCCAATCTTCTTCCCACAATATTTGCATCTGTATGAGGCCAGACCAAACTACATCAAACCTTTTGGTATACGCGCCAGACCTCACATGAAAAACTTAGGCATAAATCTGGACATCCTAAGTCAGACACACTTTTGCCCAATACGAATAAGTTTAATTTTATTTAAAATAAAATAAAATTATGTCAGCAACTAAAAATTAATTCACAAATGCAATTTTAATGTCATTTTGACAACAAGGTAAATCAATCTGCCCATATTTGATCTGCACCCCATCATTAAACAACACTGTTTAATTGTTCCTACGTTTGCCTTTGAAATACTGCTTTGAAGTGTAAACCATTTTCCCTATTTAAGCTCTGTTACAATATGCCTTAACAACATTACTATGCAATCTCTGACCAAGAAACTGTTCCACAAGACACATATCATCAGCTTCAAATGACAGATTGAATGGTGTCCCAATCATCACTGCATTGCAGACCACATTATTTGGTTGATTACTATTGCCACTTGTCATCCGGGCTAAAATTTCAGCAGTTTGAGAGTTGGTGAGCTTGGTGTTTTGTGTGATACTTGAGAGACACTGTACACATAGCATTCACCATTTGCACTGGTATATTCTGGGTCCCATGTATAAGGCGAAGTAAGTGCCCATTCTTGTCTTCAAAGTGAAAGCAAGAGTGTGTCCACAGAAGACCAAGACTTCTTACACTCTCTGCTAAATGAACAAGCAAATGCACATTGGCTGTCATGTATCGTTCACCATAAAGGCCACTCATTCCACAAAAATTCCACAGCAGTTTTTTAGCATGATCTATTTGTGCTGGAGCTATTGATTCCATCAGAAGAATGAAGATTGCCTCACTAAGGAGCAGGAAGTGGTTGTAGTATAGATCTGCAAGAATGCCTCGGAACACAACTGGCCCAAAAAATAACAAAATGGAATGATACTCAGAGGCTTTAAAGAACATCCTGTGAGAACATACAGAGCGAGGTAATCTAATTAAAAATGGTGGTTGAATTTCTTTCATCCGTTTGTCTACTTCTCTGACTGATCTGACCATACTAAAAGCACATTGGGAAAACTCTGAGGAAAACCACAAAAACATCAAGAGGTACGTGACTCCTAGTAGCACAGCGTGCATGTAGTCTATGCTCGTACCCATGACCAAGTCATAGCTTTTTAGTATTCTGATACAGGTAGGGCCTTTCACCCCATGTACAATGCTTCTGTATTCGTAGGCCATCTTAGCATGGTCTACAAACCCCTTGTGGGTATGATGGGGGTCCTTTTGGATCTACCTCCTGAAAAGGAAAGGGATGCACATGACCTTTATTTCCCATTTTTACTGTTTGAACAGGCTGTTTACACTTTAGACACCCAAACTGTCCATTGAATTGAACAGAATTAAGCACTAATGCTTTTGCTGGCAAGTCACATGTTCCAGCAATGGTGAAAACTATGCATATGAAAGGTTCTTCAGCTCCTGCAAACTGAACAGAAATTCCATCTCTTTCAATTTTGTTCAGTGTCATATAGTGGTTCGAGGAATGTCAACATTGATGGCTTTGAGTCCCCAAACTATAGACCTGCAAATATCATGTTTTCCCATTTTGTGCATTCAACAAAGCTTAACTCATTAATGACACAATAAAAAGGCCAAACAGAAAACTTCGAAGACTTGAAAATGGGAATTCCATCTTTGTTCCAAGTGAAAGAAATGTTTCTGGGATCTTTGAGAGGACCACTGAAGTTTTTGATAGACTTCTCCATCATATATTTCCTCTATACTGTCATGACACTTTTTCTGTCTACTAAACCTGAACTTAGCAAACATCTGTAAGGGTTCACCACTAGAGGGAACTGTTTCGTTTGTAGTTTTGGTTTGCAGACTCAGTTTCCCAGAAGGCACCTCGGTCAGGTGATGCGGGAAAATAGCTGATTAGTCTGGGAAACAGGAAAGTCATGTACGTGGGCATTTTGTTTTGTTTTGTATTGTATTGTATTGTATTGTATTGTATACTTTGTACTTTCATTTATATGTGAATTTACGTTATGTTCAATATTGGTTAAACGAGGCTCAAGTGTTGTAATTGTTATATGTCTGTTGAGTTTCAGTGTTTGTGTGGAGTTGATTCTGTGTTGTGTTAGTAGTGTTGAGTGTGTTCCCCCATTTGTGTTATCCTAGTGTGTCTAGCTATAGGATAGCTAATTGTCTGTGGGGCTGGGTACATGCTTAGCTAAGTGAACGTGTAGCTAATTGCCATGCTTAGCTATTAGCTATGTCATGTTAGTCATGACATCAATTTAAATTGTGCTTCAATAGGAACCTCAATGAAATAGGAAGTTGATGATTTACACTCATTGTCTAAACTCTCAACAGGCACGAGGCATGCACTACAATATTTGTGCCAAAGTAGTGAAGAAGAATTATCAAAAAATTGTTTAAATGTCTGAAAATTCTGAAGACATTCAGTGTGGATGTCAGTGGGGCAGTGCATAGTGATTAGTGTGAGCAAGTCACTTAGAGCTTTTCCTGTTATTTTATGTCTGTTTGCAAATGTCATTATGAGGAGTAAACTCTCCGAAAACTCCCCGTAGGGTTTTTAACTTCAGTTAGCTCTACACTATCCTGAAATAAAAAGTCATCCTCAAGAGACAGGTCATCCTCAAGAGACAGGTCATCATTAAGTGACAGGTTATCAGCTAAAGTTCCCTCCTCAACAAATTCTGGTAGGTGATCAACAAATGTTTTAGTGTGCAACTGCTGTCCATTCTCTGATTCTATAATAAGGCCCATGTGACATGTCTCTCTTGTGTTTACATAACAGTGAGACAATGTTTGGTTGAATAGTGTGCCTCAAGGTAAAAGTTAGTAACAGTTTGCTCTGCTTTTTTTAATTCACTCAACTCAAATATTTCATAAAGCTTTTTAGTTCAAAATCTTTGACTCAAGTTTTCTCTAATTCATATATGTAGTCAGCACAAGTACTATTTGTTGTGGGCTTAATTTCTCTACAGTTGACTTAGCCCAACTTTTCAACTAGTCAAAAAAAGTAAGTTGCCTCTTTCCATTAAAGTTGCCTATAAATAGGATTGAACCGGAAACATCCTAAGGTAAATTTTTTGTCTTCAAGGACTGCATTGTGTTTGCGTGTGTGCAAAAACAAATATACAAACAAAAGCAAAGAAAGTGTTAGATAACTCACTGATATGGCAGAGTTTGATAGGAGATGCATGCCTCCGTGTGACAGATCTCTTTCAGAGAGTGATCTCCACACTTTTTGTTTTGAGTGTTTGGGGGAAGAGCACGCTCTCCTCGGGCTCCAGGGAGAGTGTGGGCACTGTGATATCCTCCCTATTAAGGTGCTTTGCGTGTGGTTTGCCTTCTTTAGAGAGAAACCGCGAGCCGCGGCACGGGGTTGACGTGCCAATCTGGCAGACGCACCTGAGACGGAATCCCCCCTTTCTCTCGCGCTCCCGCCGGATCAGGAAGTTTTAGCATCCACTAGCGAATATTGTTAATGCGAGGGCGCGGGGTTATATGATGATGCTCCAGATAGAAGAGATGCTTGCGGGCTATCTCTCTCCTGGGACATCATCCTCCATGAAGAAGCCCACACTCCCCACCAAGCCGTGTAGATTGACATCTTCCCTGGTGGGGAAAGCTTTTCAGGCAGCGGGTCAGGCTGGTGCTGCATTGCACACTATGGCGGTTTTGCAGGCTTACCAGGCTGACCTGCTGAAAGACTTGAGCACTGTCAGGTCTATTGATGAAAGGGCGTTTCTAGAGCTACGCTGAGCCACAGATCTGTCTCTACATGCAACCAAGCAGACGGCTCGTGCTATCGGCCGCTCTATGGCTGCCATGGTGTCCACGTAGAGACATCTGTGGCTAAACCTCACAGGCATCAAGGATAAGGACTGTTGGCCACCCAGTCCCGACCAGGTCTGGCTCTCACAAGGCGTAAGGCGCAGAAGGAGAGTGTGACGAGCTGGGCACCCCCTCATAGAGACTGGGGTGGGGCTCGGCGAACTTCTCAATCCGCCTCAAAGAGACCGGACCTGAAGAGCGTTATCTCCGCAAAAAAGAAGTCCTGAGGCTCATGTGCCCAGGATATAATTCCTTCAGAGAATAAAGTCTCCTCCCTGGCACCCCCAGGAGTGGTCTCCAACAAAATGTTAGGTCTTCGGTCACGTCCTGCCACATTTCAGGATGCCGAACATCTAACACCCCCCATCTAGCCGAAGTGTCAAAACTTGTGCCCCTTTTGGAGAAACTGGCAGCATGGAAGCTACTGCCAGGCATATCTCCTTGGGTACGAAGGACTGTAGAGAGAGGCTACAGGATTCAGTTTGCACATCG
>JAQMYJ010000019.1:14674103-14684179 GCA_030014305.1 Clarias laeviceps | reverse complement strand
ACAGGAGTAACTGTGGACGCAAGAGGAAGCTGTCTGAAAGGGATGTCCAGGTGCTAACCCGGATTGTATCCAAAAAAAATAATAAACCACAGCTGCCCAACTCACTGCAGAATTAATTGTACACCTCAACTCTCCTGTTTCCACCAAAACTGTTCATCAGGAGCTCCACAGGGCCAATGTACATGGCCGGGCTGCTATAGCCAAACTTTTGGTCACTATTTTTCAATGGTGCCAGCAGGGAGAAAACCTTGTGGACAATGTGAAACATGTATTGTTCTCTGATGAGTCCACCTTTGTCTTACCCACATACATACAGTATATGCTGGTCACTATTATTTGCACCCCTTAATTGGGCTTTTAATAAATTACATTACATACAGAAAGATGGAAACCTAATCACAGAGCCAAAACTCGTGGTGAATCATTTTGAACCGTACCTACGGCCACCGCACGGAACCGCGTAGGTGAGATAGTGGTATTAGTAGTTAACAGAACTTCGCTGAATGATGATGGTAGAATAATTATAAAGGTCTTGACTAATACAACATGCATGAGGAATCACAAAGAAGTTTTCATTTTCTGCAATGGTAAACTACTCTAACTAGGTACTTTTATCAGAAAGTAACACTGTAATGTAACTGATTACTTTTTAATGACAATAATTTTGTAATGTAATTTTGTAACGTCCACCAACACTGGCGGAAGAGCACCTCAGCCCACTGTGAAGTATGGTTCTGTGATGTTGTGGGCCTGTTTCTCTTCCAAAAGCCCTGGGAACCTTGTTAGGGTGCATGGCCTAATGAACTCCCTGAAATACCAGGGCATTTAAATGAAAACCTGGTGGTCTGTCAGAAAGCAGAAGATGGGTTCTGATTGGTTCTTTCAGCAGGATAATGACCCAAAACATGGCAAAATCTACACAAAAATGGTTCAGCAGAAACAAAATCAAGCTCCTCTTATGGCCATCTCAGTCCCCAGACCTCAACCCCATTGAAAGTCTGTGGGATGAGCTGAAGAGGAGAGTGCATAAGAGAGGACTGAGGACTCTGGATGATTTAGAAAGATTGTGCAAAGAGGAATTGTCAAAGATCCTTCTATCTGTCTTCTCCAATCTTATGAAATGTTATAGGAGGAGAGTAAGTGCTGTCTTGGGATTGTATGAAGTATTAACATCAGGGGTACCAATAATTGTGACACCCATGGTTTCAAGTAAAAAAAGAAATCTTGATGTGGGATTTTTTCCACTGAATAATTGTACTTCAATTAAAAGTTTGATTTTTTTTTGTCCTTTTGCATTGTGGTTTTATATTATTTAAATAGAAACATTATTAATTAGAAGCCTAAGAACACATATTAACCAGGGGTGCCAATAATAGTGACCAGCACTGTATTTATGTAAACCTTATGTACCAGAGAATAATGTTTTGCTATTAAACAAAGTATGGAGTTATATTGAGCCTTATGACTCTGACATACTGTAACTGCAAAGCTCTGTCTCAAAATATTTCACACTCAATTTCAGGTGTTAAACATTTAGAGACTACAGCAATTAACACAGAGAGCTAAGAACATTGTGTGTTCTCAAAATCCTTCAAGATGCTTCTCCATTTTCAGTCATATATTCTTTTTTATTTATTATTTTTCAGATTTTTTTCACCTCCACCCCAAATTCCCACCCATCACTAGAGCGCTCTCCCATCAAAGCCGCAATCACCAACCTGGGAGGGCAAAGGCTATCATGTGTTTCCTCTGTGACATGTGATAACAACTGCACTTACACCGATGGCATACCACACTCATAAGATATGCAAAACCTTTGCTTGTGTGGGCTTCCAGACCCCATGATTGAATAGTGTTGCCATGATTGATGTGAGAGCGCTATGCCCATTCCTCCCATTAAGACAGCTCAGCCAATCAGCATTCTCTAGGCTCCCCTGCTGCGGGAGGCTACAGCATAACTCAGGATTTGAACTTGCGATCTTCGGATAGGTAGCTCAATAATATAATTATTATAAATAATATAAATAATATATTCTTGAATAGTATTTGTAAAATAAAAACAATAAAATGTGATGGAAAAGTAACAGGTCTCCATAGTGTACTCATCCTGAATGCATCATTTCTTTTTTTTTTTAAAGTGGCTTAAAAGCAGTTCACCATTTTTTTATTTAAATTCCACCAAGCACTGTTTGATTTCCATATTTTAAAAGGAAGGTAACTCCAACGGGAGGAACGGACTGACATCTCCTCCCCAGAGGCAAAAGGCTTTCTCAGAACTTCCCTTAATGATGTATGCTACCTCCTGAACAGATCCACCACCATGCCATACCCCATCCCTTAAAACAGTTCTGAAAAGCACCTGGCTGAGACTGAATTTCTCCTGTGTTAGAATAAGTCTTTTCTGCTTGACATTTTCACAAGTGTAACTTCAGTGTGTCAGTCATGAAGCCTTTGTCATGTATTTTACTATAGATGCCTTAGCCATAGCTGTCAGATGGGACCACTTAGATTTTAATAAGGCACAGCAGGGTCCAAAAGTTTTAGTTTTATAAGTTTTATAAGAAATATTTTTTATCATATCCCATTGTCAATATTTTTTAATTGCTGTGATGCAACGTTAATTAAAATAGTAACACTATTATTTACCATTAGTAGGTGAATCTAACTGATTCAAACTCCTGTCTCTATAGCAGGTATATACAGTAATAAAATATTTATGTATTTGACTTTGTTAAGCCATCCATTGGGACAAATTCCCACTCAAAGCATTAATGTATGTCTCAGTTCCAATAACTATGGGAGCTCATCGAAAAGGTAAAAGATCTTATATTGGGCACATCCTTGAACTTCAAAGTTACAGTTTTAAATCAATGTACTTCATACTAGGAAACCAATTACCTGCTATCTTATTGCTTTATCATATCCATCTATCCTTATTTTGCAATGCAGCTAGTCATTATGTCAGAAGTGCAGTGACTTGTGGTGTCTTGTGTTACTCAAAACAGCCTTGGCTTTTTTTTTCATCCAAATAACCTAAGGCTTGGTTACCCACAAATGTTTAGTTTGGATTGATTTTTAGCACCCCTGGAAGCCAATTTGGACTGCTTGCATGTTTGTAGTCAACTGATTTGATCCACCAGGGAGAGCTGTTAGTGAGAAAGGGCCAGTAGGGAAGGGGATAAGGATTACATTTCATATTAAAACAACTGGTAATGGATGTGAAACTCCAGCAACCCAAGGCTGATTGGAACAGAGAGAAGCCTGCTGTTTTTTTGCCTTGTACATTATTTAATTAGCACTGTGATGGAACACCTGGGAAACCTCAAGTATCTCTCTCTCTCTCTCTCTCTCTCTCTCTCTCTCTCTCACACACACACAACCACACACAAGAACACACTAAAATACAGATTCATACACCTTGAAAAGGGTTATAAATGTTGCATTACCAGACAGAGGCATCCCCATCCTCGTTCTGCACTAATATTTAAGGAGAAAATTGTTAAAGTTTAACCAGTGTTCTCGCCTCAGTTGTATTGACAGATGGCAACAGGGAAAATGTATTACAGGTCTGTCAAATATTCCACCACACAAACATAATTAGAAATTGAGTAGAGGTATTTTAAACAGAAATGTGGATGTCTTGGTAAAATAAATGGCAACATGTAGCACTCATGCCTTTAAAAAAAAAAAAAAAAAAAAGATTTTATACTGTAGTTCCACCCAGCCCTACTAAGGCTCCAGGAAATGCTTTCATTCCAAAATTCACTTCACTTGGATTTTGCAATGTGTCATGTGACCATATTCTAGCTTACATATTTCATTAGTTCTATTACAAATAATACTGCACATTTTCTCTACTTTCATTGTGAGGTTTTCTGCTGTGGAGCTCCATTTGTCATTACTGTTTTGTCTTTTCAGTTTTGGTTCCATTTTCTTGCTCCTGACTTCATTTAGTCTGCATTGCCATGTCTACTTGATCCAAGTAATCTCTTACTGTTGGTTTATTACAGGTGTACCTGGTTACTTGAATCTGTTTATACAGTATTTGCAACTGCATCCACTATGGCACTATGAGCTACTGGCCGAATAAAGAAAATTATCACAAAACAAATTGAAGTAAAAATAGCAACACAGAATGTTTGAACAGGACATTGTGTTGGGAAGAAGAAAATCACTGCACGCGAGCCATCCTGCTGCAAAATATTGTTTACATCTTTATCTAAACTATAAATCACTAGATCTGGGACAACAACAATCCGACCGATATCAAGCAATGACACAATAACGGTATTTTCCTCAGGAGGACAAAAGCGTGAAGCCAGTGTTGGATTTATGATGAACAGTCAAGCTGCCAACAGTGTGATTTCTTTCCAGCCCATATCTGACCACTTAGCAATCCTCACCATCAAGGGTATCTTCAAGACACACATCTTTGCCATCTATGCACCCACCAAGACTAGTCCTAATTTGACCAAGGACGACTTCTACAATCAACTTCAGCACGTACTTTGACTTAATCCTGCAGACCGAGATGGTCATCCTAGCTGGATGACTATATTGCTGTAGACAGAAATGGATGGAAATCAGTGATGGGTAGATTTGTTCATGGAGACATCTACAACAATCGAATGCACCTTCTGTCCCTTGCAACGTCAAACAACCTGATAGTGGGAAATAGTCTATTCCAACATCCACACAAACGAGCGCACATGGCGAAATCCATCTGGTATGGACTCAGCTCAAGATCGTCTATGCCATGAGAGGACTAGACTGTGGCACATAGCAAATATTATCCACATGGAAGAAGGCCATTGTCATTCTAACACACAGGAAAGGTGTAGTTGCTGGAGGATAGAGAACCATTTGTATCAATTACTCAGGAGAGAACGACCTGGACAGTGAAAAATCGAACAAACAACATCGCAGAAAACATGGATCAAGCAGATTGAGGAAGATCTGCAAAACAAGATCTGCCAAACCAAAACTCCCTCAACAATGCCAGAAGCACTGCAATGGACCACCAAGCTTGGAGGCGACTTTTGAGTCTAATTTTTTCAGAAATTTGAGATCCATTGGCACCTACAGTATAGCAGCATATTGGCTGAGGGGCAACTTTGTACCAATGCCAGCTAAGGAACAAAAAAGAAGGCTGTCATTTTATGAGAAAGTTTAAAACAAGAGATAATAGGGGCTTAAATACTGTCACCGTTGATTACAGATATGTCTTTGGAAAAAGGGAGTTCTAAGAAAGGCAATGCATAAGGGCATAAAACCATAACATTATGATGCAAAACATTATCCACAATATTGTGTAATTTTCCTTTCTGCCTTTGGGGCACCTCTGGTCTTTCAGGGCAAGACATCTGCGGCACCAGGATGTGGACAGTGAATCCTTTGAGTGCTGCGGTATGTCGAGTGAATTGGGCTTGTTTGACCGGCGCATCCCATAGGCTCTTGATCGGATTGTAAATCAGTGGGATATTTGCCTTCTGGGCCCTGTGCATTACAGGCTGTGGAGTGCTGGATGCTCTGGGGGTTTTCTATAATGATCACCACTGACTTTTTTTATGATTTGTGCTGCATTGGCTTTTCCGTGGGCTCAGACCATACAGGACACCTTTTGCCTTGGGTGACCATGCTCCTGTCATTAGTTTTTCGGTTATATAATTGGTAATAAATTAGGTCTGTCAATATTACAAACTCATGTGATTAATCTAGAAATTTTAACATATTTTAACGCAAATTAATAATTAATAATAAGTATTTAAAAATTGTGATTAATAGTGATTAAGTTGAACATATATTTGATAATACAATTTGAGTTTACTGACTCAACACCACCAGTGACTTCAATTAATCTCTTTAGTCTACCATGGATTCTTGAACAAACTGAAGTGTAACATCAGGTTATAATCCACAGTTCAATAGCCAGGTGGAGAGAACCTCAGAAACTCAGACTAAGGGACTCAGAGTAGAGTCTTTTAGTACACTGTAAACCCTAATGTTCAAAGTAATTAAACATATTGAGTACTGTTAACTTAAATAATTACAATTATTTCAAGTTAATAGACTATGATGAGTATTTAGAACTTTTTGGTATTTATGAGTTTGTAGAAATTACATTTTTCAAGTTAGCTAAACAAATTTGATATTTTAAGTATCTGTAAGTACTTAAGTAACAGTAACTGTCACCTTAAAGTTCCACCAACTTGTGTGCGGACTGGATTGTCTGCTGTAGCAACCCATTGCTGGGAGCAGCTGAAAAGACCAAGAACATTTTTTTTATTTGCATCAACTAAGAAAAAAGATAATTGCTATTAAATAGTATGAGTTAGGCTACTCAATAATGCAAGTAAAGAATGATTAATATGAATGAGTACAACAAACTCAAAAACATGAACATGAAGCTGATCGTGGTCATGAGGCTAGAGTCATGCCATGTTAGAATTTCCTAATGCATTCCTCTGTTGGGTTAACACCATTTTATTGTATTTTAGCAAAACATGTACTATTGCTCCCTTGGAACCCAAACAAAACAGAGGCTCTGGCATTTAATGAGTAGATCCAAAAGATGGAAGAACACATCTTGACTGTAATGGTCAAGGAACATGTACATGTTGCATTGCATCTCTTCCTACTGTATGTTGAATGTGAGGAAATTTAATTTTGTAAGTTATCGGAAATAAATCCATGCAATACACATGCAGTTATTCCTTATTACTGTTCCTAGTAATTCAGGCCCAAAAATGGTGTTGTCTCCTAATGGATATGCCTTGTACTGACACAGTTTGTACTACAGTTTTCTGTCCAATGTTTAGCAATGAATGAGGGAGGCTAAAGACAGGTGTAGCAGTGAGTGCAATGACAAAAAAAATAAATAAATACCCTGCATGTTGCCAGGTTTAGTCCTGAAAAGCTTAAGAAGCTCTCACACTTCCTGTTCAGAGCAATGTGAAGAAAGTGTCCCTACTTACCCTAAACTTTTCTGAAGCAAAGTCAGAAGAAAATGATATATGCAAACAGAAGGAGAAAAGTGAAGATGGGGAAGTGAAAACACACATTGAGTGAAGGAGCAGCACAAAGAGCGTGTGGATGCTAGCGTTGTCTCAGCGGGCAGGAAGATACACACAACACTACACCAGCTTTGCATTTTAATAAAACACACGGCAACTTTGTCGGAGAAAGAAAGAGAGAGAGCGAGAGAGAGAGAGAGAGGGAGGGAGTTGCACACACTGAAAACAAAAGAATATTTTAAAAATGCCAGAGCAAAACAACTTCCTATCTCTCTGTTTCTCATTCCACTGGGGGCGAGGTGCATGGTGGAGAGTAAAGATTCTTCAGAAACATCTAAAGCACATGTTTTTGACAGAATACATGCAACTAGCTACACTTGTTTCTCTAAGAGACCTGCGGTTGGACTTTATATAGGAGTCAGCAGCATGGCACTGAAATTATACCCTGCCTAACCATTAAAAAAATGCCATTTCAGAATGCTTAATAATATTAACCACTATCAACCAAAAAAAAAAAAAAAAAACTAAGGAGATATGGAATAATTGGAATTGGATTAAGAACCAACACATTATTAAACCCTGTAGAAACCACAGCTATGTTTAATCAAGAGAAGAAAAGCATTTCCACAAGACACAATGTGACAAGAACTCACAGGATTGGGTCTAAACAACTGTGTGGCCTTAAGAAAACCACTTGGTAGTGAGACTAATGAGACAAAAAGGCCTCGGTTTGCTAAGGGGCATAAAGAATGGACTGTGGAGCAATCAAAAAGGTCATGTGGTTTGATGATTGCCGACTGACCCTATTCCAGAGTGATGGGTTCATCAGGGTATTAAGCGAAGGCCATGAAGTGATGCACTCATCATGCATAGTTTTCACTGTACAAGACTCTGGAAGCAGTTTTATGATCTGGGGTTGTTTCAGTCAGGTCTAGGCTTAACATTGTGTGGGAATAAAATGAAGTCAGTTGATGAGCTGAATGGACTGATTGACCAGGTCATTCAAATCAGTGGAATTTCCTTACCTGATAGCATGTGCATATTTCAGGAATCAAATTGTGAAAGAATTGTTCAGTGAGCATGAGGAATCATTTTCCCAAAGCTGAAGGTGGTCAGATGAAATCTCAGAGTGTGTGTGTGTGTGTGTGTGTGTGTGTGTGTTTATTAATTCTATAGTACAATGCAATTACCTTGAGGTAGAAGATCATCACTACCAAGACATCTGTAATAAAATTACACAAATATACTGTACAAGTTTTACTTTACAAGTTTAGACTATGATGTGTGTGCTACAACAAACTTGTGGTACACAGGGTTTTTGGAGTTAGTGAGCTGCTTGGTAGTAGTAGACTTTTGAAGGAGAGAAATATTTGAATCACGTTTTGAATTTGTTAAACTTTAGAGACTGTTTTAAGTGAGATTTTATGAAGATCTGAAATAAAAGGGCATGATGTTGCAAATATTTAAGTAAGGATCACTTGATCTTCATTCAGAAGGAAAGAAGGATGGGTTTTGTTTTCAAGTGAATGGCACCAATGTACTCATTATATTTTATTTGTTTTTAATTGTTTTTGGGTTGTTCATTAAAATAAATGTGTTACTGTTTTGGCTTTGAGTTTTGTTTGATGCGTTTTGAATTGTTTGCTATTGTGTGATTTTGGTGCCCTTTGAATTTATAATATTCTTTCCTTTTTTTGTTCGTTTCATATGTATGGTTACTGCAGTTGGGTGGTTTTTGGCTTCTTTGGAAAGAGCTCATGTTTTAAAACTCACTGAAGGTCCAAGTCAAAAATGGACTGTTTTTTTAACTGCGCTTTATAGATGGTGCACCTTCTCTGGCCTGCTTTCATTATCAAAGAATGAACTCAATCATTGGAGAAGCCAATAATTCTACACACTACTTCTACATACAAAAAAACACTATCAATTTTTTAAGGTGTGAAATTGCTTTTTTTTTTTTTGCTTAAGGAGCTGGTGTGAAGGTGATTAATGTTATATGCCATTATTTGCTTTAAATGATATCTCATTTGCACAAGTTTTTTCAGTTTAAATGTAATCCTGTGTCAAATAATAATTGTGAAATGATACATCCCATTTAAGTGCTCCTGAAATGATTGCAATATTACTATGCAGTTTTAATTTCATTGGAGTTGATAAGTTGATATCAATACCTTTTATTAATTTACCTTTTTTTTTTAACTTTCATCCAGGCCTGGACTGGCCATTGGGAGCACTGGGAGGATTCCCAATGGCCTGAAAACTGATTTGGTCTGCTGCCAGCCAGCTGCATTTTTTTTTTAATATATATATTTTTTTGCCCACCCATTGTACTAAAGTGATGGTTTCTGAAATTGCCATTCAATTAGTTAATTAAATATTGATAACAATATTAATGTTTTCTTAATCTGATTCTGTTAGCCTTAACTCGCATTGTTACGCTACGTATATTCGTTTCACGCCTTCCCAGAGCAGTAAAGTGTTTAAACAGACATGCTAGGATGTACTGAAGAGAAAGCACCCAGGTGTAGCAGAAAGGGAAAAGGGCATGTAAAAAAAGCGCTACAAGAAAAAACAGCGAAATGTTGCAAAATTTCGGATCTACAGTATGCAGGGCTTTAGGTGCAGGTCAGTTTCATTTGTAAATTACTGTAAATACAGCAAATATTAGATGTAGCACCCCTACTATCGTCACTTAAAATACTATATGCTAAAATACATTAATATTATTTATTGTACAGTTAAGTTACATGAGTATTTTAACAGACTTTTAGTAAATTCACAGTCTTTTATATACTGTACAGTAGGTAGGAAGGGGGCAGGGAGCTATAGTGCATACATGGACAAAAATGAGTCTGGTTTTTCAGTCTGTTTTTTCTAAATATTTTGTCATACTGTAGTCTTTATTGTTTTAATTTTTACATTTTAGAAAATATGTCTGCCTATTTGTGAGGTTTAAAACTTTTTTACTCTTTTTGAAATGAAAGTGGAGACAGTAGGACTATGGTGCTGGTGCAATGATTACATGTCAGATTCAGCCTGGGACTGGCTGAATAAAAATATAAT
>JAQMYJ010000019.1:14660387-14674003 GCA_030014305.1 Clarias laeviceps | reverse complement strand
TATATATATAGCAAAATAAAAATATATATATTTGTTTTAACATATTGGGTGAAATTTATTGTTTTGCCACAAATAAATGCATAATTATTTAGATTCTGAACAATCTTCCATAAGGTGGTTGTTGAGACAGACACAAAGAAATGACAGTTGTGCCTGTGACTTTGTTCGCGTGGAATTTAATTGCACACCTATAAGCGTGTTTTAAAAAATTTACGCCATGTACTTTTTGAATTTTGGAATGGACTAAAATTTTTAAATTACGTGTTATTGTAAAGTGCACAGAATGAAGGTGTGCGTTTATTAAGCAGATTTCAATTGCACACTACATCAAATGTACAGCTCCATCTGTTAAATTTTGAGATAAACTAATGATTTATTTTAGGGTCGATTTTTTTATGATATAAGGGCATTGTCTACTGTATATAAATTTCAAACTACTGTAGCATATCTTCTCTTCCCGTGGGTCAATTGCGATGGAACAAAGCCTACAGTATACAGTATGGTACCTCATGCTCGGCCAAATACACCTGTGCATAGAGATAGACAAAAATTCCCCAAAACACCTTGATGTGTTCTCTTAGTCATCTTACTCATCTCATGTTACTCTTGTCCAGGTAAAGAAGTATGCATACACTCTAGCATTGCATAAACTTTAAGTTACACATCCTGTTATGACATTGATATAAATATTTAGTTAGTTGTTTCCACCATATTCCACTAATTCCAAGTTAACTATCTTGGTGGTCTGAAAGGTAAGGAAGATAAGTCAGTACTTTATTCTATGTTTTGCCTCTTTTGCAGTGTTTCATTGGTGATTGTCTGCACCCTGTAATATACAGTATACTCACCAACCACCGGTGAGTCTATGTGATATTGTGATCATGTTTATCACCATGCTTGCCATTTTTTCCAGGATTCTGAGCAAATTTTCATAACCTTTATCTTCTATTAAGTCAAACTCTCTTTCACATGATCCTTATCCATTTCAGAACTGACCACATCATTTGATTCATCACATAATTCATGTTCACATTTACTGTGCCCTGAACATGCACATGCACAGCTTTTCCCAATCACACGAACCCAGATATTCTTCTTATTTCAGCGTGACATCTCAGTCCTGCTTTCAATTCCAAGCCTTACTGATTCATTTTTTTGGTTTTACTTCTGTATAGTTCTATTTAGTTTATGAGTTTCAACAATTTGTAAAACAAATGTTTTAGTGGTTCATATGCTTAAGCAGTAATCCCAAAAGCTTTATTAGCAAAAGTATTACCAAAAGCTTTATTACCAGTGTAGTTACATAATTGGGGAAATTGTGAAAAGATCAGTTCTAATGCATAATTATGAGATTATCACAGATTATTGCAAATAATGTTGTGTGTGTATAACTAGGATTCTTCAGTTCTTCTCATTAAATGTACAGATAAAGGTTATCGGAGATGTGGTTTTTAGAATGTATTCCAGGTTTTCTATTTTTATGCATTTCAGAAGTAGTGTCACATAATCAGATTTTTATCTTTGGTAAATAAATAAATACACAAATAAATAAATAAAATTCAGAGATCTTGTGCAGCTCCATTCCTCTGGAGGTGCTACGGATGTGTTGATATTCAGCACTGTGATCGCTCTCAACTTATCATTTTCATTGCACCACATGGAGTGGGAGCGGTGAAACATAAAGCAGCTGAGATATGAGTGAAGTGTAAAAGAGAGCGCGCGCGAGAGAGAGAGAGAGAGAGAGAGAGAGAGAGAGAATTCCATAAAAACAGATTGTCAAAGCAGATGGGGAGCTCCTTAAAAATAAGGCTAAGTTGTGTGACAAGGACTTTGATTAAGCAAACACATAAGTCCAGAATAAATAAAAACGAAGCATGAACCAGTGTTTGTAGTCTATTATTGCAGATTAGAATCTCCTTTACATAGGTCAAAATATATCACTTCCATGTGAGATTAATGCTTTGAGGATTGTTGACGCTGACAACCAAAGTCTCAAGATATTGATGTAATATCAGCATTAGCAATTCTTGGCTGTGTTATAAGTGAAGTAAAATCAGTGAAGAATAGCACAACAACAGCACTTCATAATAATACACCTTTATACAGAAAACAAGATTAAAGGGATCTAAATGTCAGTTGTTTTCTAACAAATGACAAGTGATGCTTATCTTTTACAAGTGATGCCTATCTTCTATATGTGATGCCTATTTTCTAAATGTGATGTCTTATTTGATGAGTGATGCTTATCTGATCTGAGGTTATGCTTACCTTCTATATATGATGCTTATCTTCTATAGGTGATGCTGTTCTCTAGGTGATGCTTATTTTCTATATGTGATGCTTATCTTCTATAGGTGATGCTTCTCTTCTATAGGTGATGCTTATCTGATGTGGGTAATGCTTATCCTCTAAAATCCACAAAACATTATATCAATATTTAATGCTTTTTAAATTTGAATGATTATCTGATGTATAAATAAAGCTGATTAGGAATACCCACCCTACCCTTAACCACATCTGATCTCTGCTTTGAACCTAAGAGCCTCTATACTTAGTGTACATTTAGGTGCACAAAATATTGCCAGCCAACATACTGTAGGATAATAAGCAATTAGGAGTTTTTTAACAAACCCTAAAAAAGTAATTGACTGAGCTTAAGGTTTGAGACCATGAACAGACCATATGTTTCAATTTGACTAATTAACCATGGCTCTGACTTACCTCTGATATCATCTAATTACATCCATCGAGACTGATTGGCAGGTTAACAAAAATAGAAATCATCAGTCACAATTATATGAAATAAACCCTGCAACCTGCAGGAAAAAGTTGGGTGTCACTCCACCTCTGCCCACACATAAACACACTTTAAACTAAAAAAAAACAAAAACAAAACAGATGTTAATGTAACTTACTACTAATGAACCTTATGGAAGGTAACACGTCCTGCATGTGTGACTACCTTAATTAATAATGTTTAAAAATTATTCCAGGTTATCTGAGATATTGCCATAACATTGTGTGGTGTATAGTATAGCAAACATTTATGTGTATGTTTACATCACTTTCTTATCATGTATGAAGAACAATCATTAAATAAAAATGTTAGACAAACATTATGCATGTAATAAACGGTATGCATATACTCTTTTTTACTAGCATCAGAGCCAGAAGTATTTGGGCAGTGATGCGATTTTGCCTGTACAGTATAATGCCACTTTGGATAAGACATAAACCATTAAATTGGTATTGAAATGTAAACATTCAGTTTTAATTCAATAATAATAATAATAATAATAATAATAATAAATAAATAAATAAATAATAATTAGAGCCATTATAGCCTTCTTTTTTTCATAGTAAGATTTAAAATTAATTTGACAAACTGAAATACCTTAAATATAGACGTAAGTTTTTTTTTTTTTTTTAAATACACGGATGAATATTATTTGGAGTGAAAGATTGGATAGAGTCTGGAATCCATGGACATGACCAAATGCTGCGTTTTCTCCTTTTAGGTGCTTTGCCAGGCCTTTATTTCAACTGCCTTCAGTTGCTGCTTGCTTGTGGCGCTTTCTGCATCCAAGTTTGTCTTCATTAGGTAAAAAGAATGCTCGGTTGGTTTGAGGTCAGGTAACTGGCTCAGGCCTCTAAGAGGCAACTTCCATTAAATCTTTTTTTTTTTTGCCTTGAGAAACTCCTGGTTTTCTTTCATGTATAGTTTGTGTTTTGTTTATTTGTACTGTAAAGTGCTGTGCTATCAGTTTTGCAGCATTAAACTGAATCTGAGTCAGTTATAATACAACTCTATACACTTCAAAATTCATCCAGCTTCTTCCATCAGCAGTCACATCATACATAGACAGCAGTGACCTAGTTCCACTGGCAGTCATATATGCTCATGGCATAACACTACACCATGCTTGACAGATGATGAGGTATGCTGTGGATCATGACCTTTTCCTTTCCATCTCAATACTTTTCTCATTTCATCAGTTTAGTCCAAGCTTGGTTTCATATATATAAAGAATCTATCTCAAAACTTGGCAAGCTTTTTAAATTGAATTTAAAAAAACATCCATTTAAATCTAATTAAACCCATGAAAACATCTTTTGATTGTAGACATCGACAACAACATGCCTACCACCTTGAGAGTGTTCTTGACTTGGCTAGATGCTGGAATTGTTTTTCTTTCTTTCTTTCTTTCTTTCTTTTTTTTCATTATGGATAGCATTCACTTACATTTTGATTCTTCAGTGATCTTCCATGCCGTTTTGGTTTTGCTGAGCTCATCTCATCATTCAGTGCATTCCTTCTTTTTAAGAATGTACCCAATTATTGATTTGGCCACTCATAGTTTCCAAGATGAAACACAAGATGATTATGTTTTTCAGCCTTATGATTGCTTCCTTCATTTGCACTGACACCTCTTTGAACCACACATTGAAAGGTTTCATGAGTAGATTCAAATGCAAATTCCACACTAATCAACTACAGAATGCTCATCTCCTTAATTTGTCATGAAATAATGAAGAAACAGGTCACACTTGACCACAAAACTGCTTATTAGTCAATTGTCTAATTACTAATTATTGGGCCTGCAAAAACAGGAAGACATTAAAATGGCTGTAATTGCTACATTTTAAGAAGATTTATTTATTTATTTATTTATTTATTTATTTATTGGAACCCCTTAAATTAAAGCTGATACACTTCAATCACATCTTTGATTACTTCATTTCAAATCCATGCTGGTTATGTATACAGGCAATAATCTGAAAATTGTCTCATCATCGAAATAATTATTCCTATTACTGTAAATGCTGATGGTAATTAATGTTTATGAATGCAGTACGGATCTATTATAATTAGTTATATAAAACTTGTAAATAGTTCCTGAAACATGAAGTCTAATGCTAGATGTTGCTGCTTTTGCATGATAACAGTGATGTTACTTAATTTCTATTATTTTGTATTGAGCCACAAATACAAGCAGCATCAGCTTCAGGAGCAGTTTCATTATTATTGGTAGAGTTCTTCAGTTGAGCTCTGTTCAGTAACTGAACACTATTCTATGCACCCCTACATCTAATCATTTTAGGTGAGAGTCAGAAAAAAGCATTATTGCTTCAATTATTTATTATTGTTGCACAATTTGTGCTGTATTTCTTCATAGTCTTTTATTTCTCTCTCATAACTACAGGCGCTGCTTGACTGCCCACTTTCACCTGCAACCATCCAAATTAGTCCCACACCACAAGCTGTTGCGTCAGGTCCTGCGGGAGGCCTGTGGAAATGCAGGCTTAGAGTTTAAACTCCTTTATTAGTGTTGTCAGTAAAAAGCATAGTCAGTATCCAAGAGGTCAAAGTTCAGGCAAACAAGGTTACCAAAGGCAATCTGATGATCAAAATCCAAAAACTGTCAGGAAAAGGTCATATTCTCAGACAACAGAATTGAAAACATAAAAAAAAGAATGTGATGATAACATGGATAAGAATGGCCATGTATACAAGGAAAACAAATACAAAGCAAATACAGAAATAAAGATAAGGTGTATATACAGTACAGAGGACTACAACAAGTGGCGTTGCAAGCAAAAGAGACCCAGGTGATACTATTTACACATGAAATAATACAACACACAAGATACACTGAATGGCCCAAAAAATCCAAATCTGCTTAATGCAGATTTTCAAATTATTGAAAAACAAACTAAAAGTAATAAAAAAATATATATGATAAATATTAAAGACAGAAAAGGTATAATTAAGTGAAAGTTAAATAGTTTCTTAAAGTTTTATATAATTTAAAGAGGATATTAATCAACAAAACTATCCAAATCTGTACATGTGTGAAAGCTAAATTGCCCAAAAATGAATGCCTACTGTACTGTATGTTCATCAGCATGGTACACACTGGGATGTGTTTCAGTTGGCAAAATTGCTTACATGCTGAACACTTCTTTGCTTTTTTTTGTGTCATCAGATTTAAATAAAAACTTATTACTCCTTTCTAAGTTTGTTATATACAGTGTAAAATCATGTTGCAAGTTTGAAATAATTTTATTTTCAATTCACTCACCAATGCTACTACACATTGAAAAATAAAGTGCCATAAATAACAAAATAAATGAAATCATAACCTGTGCTAACGTGCAATTCTAGCATAAATGAATGAATAAATAAATAAAACTGAATAAAAAGTCAGACATTACACACCTTTAGCGTTGATTACAATGCAAAATGTGGCACCTAATACTGTACATGTGTGAAAATGATTCCCAATGCCTCCACAACCACTCTTTCACACTTTGATTTCTGAAATATGGCAGTGCCGTCAGGGAAGAAAAAAAAATGTGATAACCTAGTCAATCAGTACATTCAGGTCCTCAGCTGACTTTATTTTATTTCCACATAACATTGCTGAGTCTAGACCTGACGCAGTGAAGCAACCCCAGATCATAACACATCATAAGACTTCAGTGACTTGAGACTTTGAGCACTATGAATGATAAATGTATTAGTTTATGTGCTTCCCTTCTTATCCTGATGCACCCATCACTCTGGGATCGACTCAATCTGGACTCATCAGATCACATATGACATTTTACAATTGTACAAACTTGAGTCCTTATGCTCCCTAGCAAGTTGAAGCCTTTTGTTCTGATTAGTCTCACTAACAAGTGGGTATCTTATGGCCACTCAGCTGGATTAGTCCCAGTCTAGTC
The DNA here is from genome assembly GCA_030014305.1 of Clarias laeviceps. Classification (NCBI taxonomy): domain Eukaryota; kingdom Metazoa; phylum Chordata; class Actinopteri; order Siluriformes; family Clariidae; genus Clarias; species Clarias laeviceps. The sequence goes on along the minus strand of JAQMYJ010000019.1, from coordinate 14,667,274 downwards.
CCAGTTGTCATCACATTGTGGATGTGGAAATGCTCTTACAAGTTGATCTGTTACAGCGCATGTTCCCCAGTTGTTCAAGTGACATCCGTTCATGATAGGTTTGACCTCATTTCTTTTACAGAGGTGATGATTTACGACTACCCCCCTCAGGTTTTTAATAATGCGTTTAAAAGTTCCGAACTCCAATTCCATTTTAAATCCACTTAATTGTCATTAACAGAACACTTTGATTTTGTACATGATTTAAGATAACTGTATCACACAATTGCTAAATTTGTATGGAACATAATAATTAGTGGATAATCTGACTGACCGGTCAATAGGAATTAAAGTTGCTGACAGATCTTAATCTTTTTATTGTAATTCTATGGGGAAATTTCAAAGGAAAAAAAGGACTTGTTACTATTAGAAAGTGAATAAAAATGTTATTGAGTAAAAAAAAAAATGTTACATATCAATGGTAAAGATGACCATTTTGTGTTGTTCTTAACAGCTTTTGAGAATCTTTGCCCCTAAATATCAAGTCATTTTATTACATCAACAAGAATTCTAAGGATAACTTATACTACAAATCTTAATAAAAAATGGCATGACAACATTTGTGACATAAATCAATGTACACTGACATGGCTAAAAAAATTTAAACTTTATTAACTAATTTACAGATTGCATAGAGAGAATATGAGTGACGATGGTTTGTATTAATGCATGAAGCAGTGTTTCATTAGTGTTCAAAGATGCACTGAGGTCTAGGCTGACCTGCACAACCTCACTGTTATTACATTGCCCCTGGCTACTCCTGATCTTTACTTATTAGGATTCAACAGCTGATTTATTAAGCATGTGCAATCCTGCACATGAAATGTATCCAAAAGTAAGAGGATGTTAGGATGATAGTCTAATATTACCTTTTATATCAATCCACACTGTGAGAGTTCACAAGTTTGCCCTTTGGCATGATGGATGCACTGGAGGGACTGGCATTAACAACCAAAAATCAATATTATCCTCAAGCACAGGAAGGTTATTGTAAGTGCATTATACCGACATAATTTTTTTGTTTTCCTCTTGTATTTTTGCCTTTAAACATGCCTAAAGCACTCCTTAAGGATTATTATAACGCTGCAGGCAAAAATGACTTTAGTGGCAATGGGTCTAATTTAGGCATTCCTTCTGCCATATTATGCACATTTCTATGATGTGATGTCGGACCATTTGTGCAAGATTGACTACTAAGATTTAGACTAGCCAATTCAATCTTGAAAGAAACACTAATCAAGATTCACATATAAGTACCCAAGGTGTGGTGGCATGGTGGTTTAGTGGATAGCAGTCTCGACTTGCGCCACCAGGTCCTAGGTTTGATTCCTGTGTTGGGTCTGTGTGCATGGAGTTTGCATTTTCTTCCTGTGCTTGGAGGGTGTTCTCTGGTTTCCTCCCACAGTCCAAAAACATGCACATTACTAATTGCCATTTCCAAATTGCCCGTAGTGTGTGAATGTTGACTGGAGATCCTACCATAGTTGAACAAATGGGAATATTTTTTCTTACAGTGGTCATCATTGGCCTCCACGGTGCCTACTTGGACTACAGATGTTCCTTGATGGACGGATGGACCCAACTTTATATACGCTATCAATGGTTTATTTTGGAAAAAGCATAGCATACAGTAGCATTGATTCTGGAACTGTAATTCCCCCCTTGTGCACAACTCTCATAACTTATATAGTATTTAATTGTGTTCCATCTGAGACCTAAATATCAGTGTGCAATTTCTGTATTAAATTCCGATTGTTTGCATGCAATAGAATTCCCAAAGCAGCCTTAAAACATGTACCTTTAGTCTTCTACATCATTCAGAATTTTTGCATGTCTATAGCCTGGGTGAAGCCTTTTAGGATTTGGGTAGGAAGTGGGGGGAATTATTATTTTAAAGGCTAGTTAACGCCAACAGAGTCATTTTGTGAGTAACGTCCTGGTAAGTAAAGTTCTAAATATTTAAGGTAGGTATAAGGGCATGGTGTGATGTTCTTACTTCTAGCATTAGTTATAACTTTTCTTATATCAATTATATCTGATATATCCCCACCTGTGAGAAATTATGCCTCCATGAGAAGCATATTCCACCAAATAAGACTATCCTGGGTTTTGTTTTCTTACAAATTAAAAAGTGAATACAAGCAGTTCATCTTCAACTGTCTTTTTTTCCATCATTTAAAATTGTTTCCCTACAGTATTTTTTCTTTCTCTCCATTCAAAATAAGCACTGCCAAATATATGCATGTGCACCATATTTACATCGATAAGATGTTCACATGAGATTTGAAGATGTGCCTACACGCTCGCACTGCAATATGGATATTCTGTTGGGAATACACTATTGAAATAAGTGAAGGTTTTGTCAGGTTTATAGCCGTGGTGTGTCTGTGAAGAGGAAAAACACACTTGTCTATGGGGACCGGGCTGATATGAAGACTAATATACATTGACATTCAACTCAAGACAAATATTCAGACTTGGCCATGCTATTTTAAATTGGTATGAATTCAGACAAGCCAACTACAATATTAAGTTGAGGTCAGGGTGAGTTTTTTGGTTTTCAGGAACTTCATTAATATCAAAGACAAATAATTCACTCATGCTCATTACAATTGCTAAAAATATTGCATAAGAACCAGCATGAGAGCTATATCCAAAATGAAATCAAAGTGGCCCCTGGTTTAACCCATAAACTGAAAAGTTAGTGAAAGTAGCCCACCGTGAACAGGACTCAAAGCACTAATATGTACATCCATTGGTTTTACATTGCTAAATAGTTTATGTCATGCAGGATAGAAGGGCAATATGGATATTCTGTTGGGAGAGTGCTATTTAAAACCGTGAAGGTGGAGCCTTATTCATACAGTAACTGAGAAGAACAAAAACAGATGGATCATACTGGTAGCATAGCAACTCCAAATGGTATAATACAGTAGTCCAATATTGTCACGTGACAAGAATTTCTTTTGCTTCTCTGGTTTGTAATATTAGGAATGGTTTACATGGTTTGCTTTACTTTTAATGATGTGATAAAAGCTTAGGACAATTTCCCTCCCTGCCATCAGATGCTATGGTCACCGGAGTATTAGCACAAACTCTAGGATAATTAAGAAACAAGCATTTGTTTGACCATTGCTAAGTTTAGCCATTTCTTACATGTGCTAACTCTATATTTTTTACTTGTCTATTAAGACAGGGTGTGTTTTTTAAAACTGTCTGCTTAACCATATTAATTGCAGATTATGGTTTCATTTATCTGCGATAATCTTAAATGAAACTATTTGCCCATGGAACTTCATTCTGGCAATAAGTGCAACCTTGTGACACCTGGCCTTGTGAAAACTTGTATGTTATCAGTATCTATCTTAGTGTCCAACTCCAAAAATAGAAAACATCTTTATCACAGTACAAAGCCACACATCTATTTTCTTTGAATCTTTTAAAAACATATCCATTTTTGTGATGACATAGTATGTGACATACTGCCCAACTAACATGGGGAACTCATTTACACACTAAGGGCAATTTGGGTACACCAGTTAACCAAATCTGCATGTCTTTGGACTGTGGGAGGAAACTGGAGTACCCAACCACGGGGAGAACATGCAAACTCCATGCACACTAACCCGAGACGGGAATTGAACCCAGACCCTGGAGGTGCAAGGTGATAGTGATAATGACTAAGCCACCGTGCCGCCGAGCTTGATACTACAAATACAAATTATGCAAATTATACAAATACTCCTAGACACTCACTACAAAGTGATAAATTATATAGATTGTTATTTCACTAGCAGATTTGCATTTTGTTGGTTCTGTTTTTATATATCTTGCTATGTCTTTCCTAACTGGTCCATGCTACCTGCTCATGTCCCATTCCCTGCGGTCCAAGGTTATACCTGCATTCTGAGCAGTTTTTTTTTTCTGATCTTGAGCTTCATGGTTTTGGCATTCCTGTTCTGTCCGTTATTATTTTCCCAATAATAATAATAATAATAATAATAATAATAATATAAAAAAAAACATCATGTTATGTTAATGCATAGTCACAGAATAAAAAAATGTGACTAACTCAATTCTGACAAAAATAAAAAGTCAGATAGATCCTTACAATTCCAAGGGTACAACATCTTCTGACAAGCCACTCGCCAACTTGGCCATGTTTTTTTCTGACAAAACAACTATCTATTGTGATATATGGTATGGATCAATTAACATTTATTTATATAGCAAATTACATCAACCTAAGTTGAACCAAAGCGCTTTCACAGCATAAAAATACCAATAAAATGGCAATAGAATAGCAATAAAAAAAGAAAAGAAAACATAAAATTATAAAATTATAAGAAACACAAAATAAATAAATAAAAAGCCATTCTAAATAAGTGTGTCTTAAGTTTTGTTTAAACAGAAAAATGGCAATAAGAAATACAAAAACAAAATCAGACATAAAATTAAAAGTTCTGCTCTCTTTTCTGATGTATGGTATTTACGGTAACTCTGCTTGACTCTTAGCCTCATGTTCTTATAATTTTTCCTCAATAAATTTGCTAACATTTTGATGATTCTATAAAATGCATTGGGAACCTTTTTGCTTCCTTTTCCACTGAAAGTATCTCAAGGATGATGGAGCTTCAATTACCTAACAAACCTTTTTAAATATCCCAGTTTTCCACTTGTTTAAGTTACAGATAAATTGCATGTTATTGCATGCATTATGTGTAAAAGTTAGTATCCCTTTTTTAATTCTGTTTTTTTTTTTACAGACAATTAACATATAACACGTTTTCTCACCTTGCCACTTATCAAAAAAATATATGAAAAAGAAAATTTGCATGGTAAAAAAAGTTATATGTTGTTATTTAACTGAGGTTGTATTATTTGCCTAATACTAAGGCTTTCTTCGGTCATTTTGATCGATGACTATGATTTTTATTATGTTTTTTAACACACACACACACACACACACACACACACACACACACACACAAAAACTTACATGGAATTAAAAGAGGGAGACTAACTTTTACACGTGACTTATTCAGAGAAAGCTTCAGATCTCTGATCTTGGCTGACTGGAATGGAATTAAGTGTGGCCTTCCACTGTTGTAGCCTATCCATCTCAAGGTCCCTACTGTGCAATCTGAGATGTGTTTCTGCTCACTGTAGTTGTGTGTTATTGTAGCCCTCCTATCAGTTTAAACCAGACTGGCCATTCCTTTCTGACCTTGATAAACAACAAGGCATTTCCACATACATAACTGTCAGTTTTTTGCACCATTTGGTGTAAATGCTATAGACTGCTGTACGTGTATACTGGATATTTGCAAAATACTCAAGATAGCAATATTTCAACACACACACACACACACACACACACACACCATTTCCTTATTCTGGTTTTCTGATGGACATTAACTGATGATCCTAACCTGTATTTTTTCTTATTGATGGATAATTGCATGATTATCTAAATCTCCAGGTGTTCCTAATAAAGTGAGCGAGTGTATTTAAGTGCAAAGGTTTGCATGTGCTGTTTTTCTCTGCATTTTTCACTACAAAAAAATAAACAGTGCTATCTGCACTCTGCTTTGATTAAAATCTTGTGTTACAGAGAAAGAAACAGAAGAGAAAGTTAACTCTATTTTAAATTCCTTCTGCCATTTTGATCATCCTGACCAATCTGTGATGCGGTGTTTTCATTCGGCTTAAGTCATTTCCTGTGCTAAATTGGCTTTCGAATTTCCCTTTAAACCTCTGATGCAGGAGGAGTTTAATTAAAGTCTGGAGGTGCAAAGAAGTTGCAATAGACAGCATCTTAAAAATTACTGCTTGTTCAGAGTTGCGATGTGACAGGATTTTGACGGCAGACATTATTTTTGGATATTGTGACAAGAAAGTTGTTGGATAGCACTTAAACGTTATTAACACTCCATTTACTTATCCACTTAGTAGAAGAAACATTGGAGCACTTAGTGATTTAATTATAGACCAATTTCCATCCATAGCTTCAGATTCAAGTCATGATCAGTCATAAATCAAGGTTATAAGGTTTGTAGCTGTGTGATGTAGGATATATATACTGTTTATATTTGTAAAATATAGCCTTTTTGGCACCAGCAACCCTGCAACATTTCAACACACACATCATTTCTTCATTCTGATGGTCTAATGAAAATTAACTGAAGAACTTGTTGTAGTTTTTTTACTTTTTATTGCTGGATAATTGCATAGATTTTGTAACCCTATGGATATTCCTTATAAAGTGAGCAGTAAGTGTATTTAAGTGTAAAGGTTTGCATGTTTGCTGAAACTCAGTACCAGTCTGTGCATGGAGTTTGCATGTTCTTCCTATTTTTGGTGGATTTCCTTCCAGACATGCAGTGTAGAGTGACTGACTGTTTTATATTATATACAGTAGGTGCATGTTAATGTCATAAAATCAGTAAAGTTAATGATAATCGAACAATACATATTTAAGGTAAAGTCCCCTTTTTCTGACACCACATGTGGGAGCAATTACGTCTTGGATGACACAGTTAAGTTTGCATACAACTAGGCTGAAAACATAAAAATTCAAATTGTCACAATTTCATACATCTCCTATGTTAACTTAATTAGGTTATCTATTGTATTTAAATTAAAGGTAATTTTAGTTGTCATTGGTCCTTCAGTGCTCCCGTCGAGGGGTCAATACAGCATAGAGTTTGGTACAGGTTTTATGCTGGATACCCTTCCTGACACAACGTTCCCATTTTATCCGTACCAACACTATATATATACTCAGCAAAAAAAGAAACGTCCCTTTTTCAGGACTGTGTATTTCAACAATAATGTTGTAAAAATCC
>JAQMYJ010000019.1:14632752-14660166 GCA_030014305.1 Clarias laeviceps | reverse complement strand
ACTGGACGTCCTTTCAGACAAAATTGATCTGAGGAATGTTTCCGGTTCACTCCTATTTATAACCTGCAGGTGCACTTGATGATGTCACCCGACCAAGGTTTTATAAGCCAAAAATTTGGCGTGTTTGACACACACATGCTTCACAACCGGCAACACAAATAGATGTTCCCATAGCGTTTTCACGCAGCATCTCATTCCCGCTTTTTCAGGGAACAGGGTTACAGCCTGAGATATTTTTACTCTCACAGTCCAAAGACATGGAGATTGATGTCTTGAGGTTTTGCTTAAATCATTTTGGTTTTAGATGATTCTCCCTCATCATGATGCCATCAGGTTTCTGAAATGCACCATTCCCTTTTCCAGCAAACACCCCCATAACATGGTGCTACCACCCCCATAGTGCTGATAATATGGCCAAACAGCTACATGTTCAGTTAATATGACCAGAAAACACTTTTGTACAAGTTATTTTTTTCTGAAAAACTTCAGTCAGGTTTCTATTTTTTAAGGATCTATTGAACATATATTTTTTAAGGTTGTGGTAGAGGTATGTTTTTCCCATTCTATCATGAGCAAAATGGCAGCTTCTCCAGATATAGGCCCTCTACTGCTAATCTTGACAACTAGCTAAACAGAGAATTCTAAAATCATTATGATAATTTCTGGCATTTTCCAAATTGTTTTAAGAAACACCATGTAAACAATTGTTTTAAAAAGGCTCCTATTGTGAACAAAGTAGGGGAACCATTTCACTTGCAAAAGAAATGCATGATTATGCGTGGCCTTATGAAAAACTTATTATTATTATTATTATTATTATTATTATTAGGCTATTATTTATTTATTTATTTTATTATCAGGTTTTTTTATTTTATTTTAAGTAGTAAGTGAGCTACTTCTGCCAAAGAATCCTAATATGCCAAAAGCACCATCCATCCATTATCTGCTTATCCTGTGTAGGGTGATGGGGGGCTGGAGCCTATTCCTGAGAACTTATGACATATCGCATGCTACATTATCACACACAGTCACACACAGTTACACACTCAATCACACATTTAATGTGCTCCAATATTTATCTGCTGTGCGCCATAAAATCACAAATTCAGCAGTTGTTTAATTTAGATTCATAATAATTGGCTAAAAATATTATTTTTCCTCATTAGCAATGTCAAAGCAATGCAGTCTAAAACAAAATACAAACTGAGGCACGTCGTGCAGTGCATGCACGACAGTGTATATGTCATAACCAGTGACATGCGGCATGTACGCACCTAACCATGTATAGGCGCCTAAAATTAAAAGTATTAAGCATGATACCGTGATGGGACTAAAGTAAATAAAATAAATAAATAAATAAATAATAATCTTATTTTGGGTGGCACGGTGGTGTAGTGGTTAGCACTGTCGCCTTGCACCTCCAGGGCCCTGGTCGATTCCTGGCCAGGCTCGATTCCCGTCTCTGTGTGCATGGAGTTTGCATGTTCTCCCCGTGCTTGGTGGGTTTCCTCCAGGTACTCCGGTTTCCCCCCACAGTCTAAAGATATGCAGGTTAGGCTAATTGGCGTTCCCAAATTACCCATAGTATGTGTGTGTGCCCTGCGATGGATTGGCACCCTATCCAGGGTGTACCCTGCCTCGTGCCCTAAGTCTCCTGGGATAGGCTCCAGGTTCCCGCAACCCTGAATACAGAATAAAGTGGTATAGAAGATGAGTGATTGAGAGAATAATCTTATTTTGACTCAAACATAATAAACGCCTGTAGAACTTATGACATATGTTCATCATGTAATTCTTCAGACAAGGCATAGAAATAGTTAGCAGTGAGAGATGGGAGTGAGACAATTAATACCTGGCTGTAGTTTTTCTAAACAAGCTAGCTACAGGTAGTTAAACTAAATTCGTGGCAGGTCTGGAAAACGTAAGAGCTTAAATGATTATATGAATTTGCAGGGGCTATAGTAGAACTTTCTAAGTTGATCTTGGTCAACTGACTGACCACTTTTCTTTGACACATTTTTAATTTATTATTATTATTATTATTATTATTATTATTATTATTATTATTGTTGTTGTTGTTGTTTTTGTTGTTGTTCTTGTTGTGAGACAAATGCCATTATTCAGCAGTTTTAACAGCAGCAATATGGCAGGAGCAGTAATAATGGACCAAGGATATGTTTTATACATGCAACAGGCATTTAAGGGTAAAAAGTGTCTTTTAAGAGGTGGCTGTGCCCCAGCACAGATTTATGTCTAGCAATGTCTCTGACACTCACTCTACTCCAAGTCTTTGAATGAAAGAAATCTACCAAGCATAGGGCGAACATGCAAACTCCACGCACAGACTGGCACTGAGTTTTGGCTCCCCAACCACAGAAGTTGATGCAAGGTGAAAGTGCTAACCACTAAGCCACCTGCCATTATTTCTATATATTTTTTTTACATATCACCAGAGTGCAGCTACCACGACTAAATTCCTCATTATTCAATATTCACTATTATCAATGGCCTTTTAGTAGAATCCTGATGTGTTCTGCTGCTGTTGTATCCCACGATGTCATGGTGTGCAATATAAGATGCTTTTTTCTTTTTTCTTTTCAATTGTAAAAAGTCATTATTTCAGTTATTTCTGTAGACTTCCTGTCTGCTTGATCCAGTGATGCAATTCTCATCTGACCTCTCTTGTATATTTTTTATTATCATTTTATTTTCACAATTCTCTGTAAACTTTAGATATTCTTATGTATAAAAATTACTGGAAATTATCAGTTTCTCAGCACCAACAACCACGCCACAATAACCGAAATCATATTTTTCCCCTATTTTTGATATGTGATGTGAAAATTTTTTATACTCAAATGTTTTATATATTCTCTGTTGGCACATGATTGGCTGATTGGATGAATGAATTGCATGAATGTCCAGGTATACAAGTGTTATAAAAGAATTATAAAAGGTGATCTGAGATCTAAATTACACATTTATTTTATCCACTAATGATAAAATTTGATACGGACTAGAGAATATGCGGAAGAACGTTGCATTTTGGTATAAAATCTGCAGCTATTGATTTATCTTGTGTGATCATAGAGAAATGGATAGATGGAATGTTTGGAAACGAATAAAGTGGGAATTGTCTGCTGAAATAATATAAATGTAAAAAAAATTGAAAGACAAACACAAGTGCAAATACTTGAAACATGGTTTAGCTACCAGTCGAGGTACTAAATTTGTTTATATATTGCTTCTTGCATGAGGCCCAATATTTAGGCCTCATGCAAGAAGCAATATATGAAAAAAATCTCTTTTTTTATTATTATTATTATTATTATTATTATTATTATTATTATTATTAATATTATTGTTGTTATTTATTTTGTTCATACTCATTCATTTCTGGTATTCGCCAATGTTTTCTTATTTTTGCTCTTTTCTTAAATGAGGAAAAAAAATACAAGTGATCAAGATTACTCTTTCCAAGATAAGGAAAAAAATAGCACTTTCACAGTCTGCAAATTATTTGTCAGACGCAACAAAATGTAATTTTGAATCTTAGAAACATGGATGTTTGCGTGCTCTGCTTTTGAATGGCTTACAGATTTCTGTTAGACGTTTTTACCATACAGAGAGCACGTTTTTAGAGATCGCACAGATTTGATGAGATGGATGAATGGTTGCTGAGCCATTTCAGATTGCTACGAGCACTCAGGAACACATAATTATGAAAACTGTTATAAAAAATATTTTAAAAAATACAAAAATAGAAAATAACCTTTATAAAACATAGGGGAAAGAGATTATGCCCTCACTCCATGTGTCATCAAACCACTTTTTTTCTTTAACTGTGCATCTCTCAGTTGACACAGCATTCACAGCTTCACAGGTCTTTTGACATTGTGCCGGGATTGATTTACTTGTAACAACAGTGCTCATGCTCTGGAAGATCACATGTTTGCTTTGCTTAGGTTTATTTCAAAGTACTTTGATTTTGCTCCTGCTTTTCTTCTTCTTCTTCTTCTCTCCAATTCCTTCTCCCAATTTACACATGGCACAACATCCACCTGCCCTTATATAATGTTTAGCTCATTACCTACAGTATGCCAATTATGTGCAAATCCTATATACTAATCCTATGTGCCTCCAATTTTAGATTTAGTGAGATTCATCATTTCACTCGCATGTATGAGCACACTGGGGTTTTGGTGAATCTAGCGTGGACATCTTAAAAAAATAAGAGGAAGTTTAAGAGATGTTGCTACTGTACAACGTTGCTGCGTGAGATATTGTCACAAATGTTGCTGCATGAGGCCCAGTGTCCTATGTTCTAGAAAGTACAGTGGTGACCAAAAGTACTGAGATAAATAGTGAGATTCAATGTTATAATGACATTTTCTTCTTTTTTTTTTCAAATAATGAATATTTTATTATTTTATGCAATGGAATTGCTATAAAACAAATCAATATTTACTATGAAGTCCATTATTCTTCCTAACCTCCTGGATCTGCCCTGCATAGAGTCAAACAGGCGACTGCATTAATCAGGTGCCCTCTCGTTCAATTCATGCCTACTCGGTTGCTTTCTGAAGATCATATACAGACAGACGTAGGTAGAGTAAGAGTAGCTGTACAGGTACTTCAAAATAATATTACTCAAGTAGAAGAAAAAAGTAGTCATCCAAAATATTAGTCAAGTAAGAGTAAAAAAGTATACTCATACTCAATGTTAATGGCGATTAATTCTGTACTGAAATATACTTATATATTCATAGACTGTTAAAGTTACATTATATGTACAATTAAAGTTAACATATCACACAAACATGAAAAAAGCATTCTATACTCACCGCAAGATTGTACACTAACTGCAAGATCCCACTAGTAGCAGCATGGATTTATGGGCGTTCCACAAACTAGAGAAAGATGGTGAAACTTTTGTTACCTAATTGGTCAAATGGAGTCATGTGATTATTGTTGCTGCGTCTGATTGGTGAAACAGTCTGGTGGTAGATCCACCAGCTGCATTTGTAGAATAAATGGTTAGAAAAGTAACGAGTCGCGTGTAGCCGAATGTAGCAGAATAAGAGTAGCGTTTCTTCATCACAAATCTACTCAAATAAAACGTATGGTGAAGTTAAACTACTCATAGAAGTAATTTTTTTTTCAAAAAAGTTACTCAAGTAAATGTCGCGGAGTAAATGTAACTTGTTACTACCCACCTCTGTATACAGAAGACTGCTACTGCCTCCTTTACCATTGCCCAGCTGTTTTTAAACCTATTGGGTTTAGGTCTGGAGATGACCCATAGTTCCAAAAGCTGAATACCATTGTTATCATTTCACAATTTTTTCAGTTAATAAACAAAACTCGTGAAATGACCTGTTTTGTGCACAGGGGGAACTCTAATACCTGGCATGTGTTGTCTATTACAGTACTTTTGGCCCCAATGTATATTAATAGTTTTTATTTGCTCCAAAAACATATAGAAAGAAATACATGCAATGTTACAAAATAATTGTGGAATAAAATCAATAATGCTCAACAATTCCAACAGCCTGCATTCATTATTAAAGGGTTTGTAATATCATCACAAACATATTGCGATCGTACCGACTTGAGAAGACGAAAAAACAAAATCATGACTGAACTGTTTATTAGCCGACTATGTTAGACAATGTAATTGCTAGCTCTGGTGCAAAATTAATTTCTGATCACTTTAAACCCATTAGCTGTCTGCCCCAGTGCTTGTGCAACGTGTCTGTGTGTGCTTGTATTGTGTGTGTGTGTGTGTGTGTGAGCATCTTTGTTTCAAGCCTGGATGAGTCAGAATTACAGCTGCAGCTCTCATCAGGGAGGCGTGCACAGATTAATGACTAACCGCAACTGACACCAGTGCTGGAACCCTGAAAAACCCGGCATTCAAACCCCACACGTGCCATTAATATGCAATTTCAGCCGCAAATACGTGAAGCATTACAGCACGTCTCGCTGGGAAGTCGCAGGGAGGTGGATGATCCTGCTGAGAGAAAAACCCGCCCGCTCAAATTAGCCCGCGATGGGAGTTTAACAAGAGTATTGTCTTTCAGGAGAGTGAGAAAAACCACATTAATGCGGGAAGTGTTTCTTGGATGTTGCTACTTTTTCATAATTAAAAACACACAGTATTCAGCCATCTGTGCACTCATAAAAGTGTCGCTGAGAACATAGATTTATGACACCTATGTGGGTTTTACGGTTCAGAGTTTTTAATGGAGAGTGTATAACTTCTTTTCTAACACAGTGCTGTTTTATAGTGCAAACAGTACCGCTGGAAGTGTGGATCATTTTGAACTTAAGCCCTTAATCATTTTTAAAACAAGCACTGATTTATTTTTTTTTTGTCTGGATGGTTAATTTTCCTTTACAGTACATACTCAGAATAAAATTATTATATTTGCCTCATTTAAACTTAAGGGTCTTACCCAAGGACCCAACAGTGGTGACCTGACACCGACCCTCTGGCCAGCAACCGAGAGCCTTCACTGACCCATTTTGTTTGTCATTATTCTTTCGTTCAAATGATTTTTTTTTAAATATTAATATTTGTAGCTTAGCATTCTTACAGCTCCAGTTTCCTCGGTTTCATCTTGAGCTCAGCGATCTCTCTGTCTGGAGTTTTGCCGGTTGTCCCCATCTAGGTGTTGTCCATGTTCTCCACTTTGATCTCACCTGCCAAAAACATATAGCTAGGTGGACTTTATACCCTGATTTACCTGTAGGTATAAATAGTTGTGTGTGTGTCCTTTATTTAACTCAACCCTGACCAGGATAAACAACTTCCTAAAGATAAATAAATTGGTATACAATACATTAAATTTAAAAATCCTTACAATAATAAAAATATCTAAAATTGCACACTCTGTGTATTAATCCTTTAAGCTGGATAAACTAATAAATATGTCATATTATTGGGGCAATATATATGTAGATGTATATGTTAGTATGATGATATTTGGTTATAGAAACATTAACCATTTTGATCTGCTAACTTTACCATTAAATATATATATTTATTTTTTTTATTATTATTTTTTTTTTACAAAAACCATGATCAATGATAAATTAATACTGCCAATCTGTGCATGCTAATCTTTGGTTTAAAAAGAAATAATACTATTTTCGTATTAGCCAGTGTACATTGAGATAAATAATCATAAATTTTTTTGATTGACTGTAGAATCTATTTAAGTTGAAGATGTGGTCAGGGCCACCTTATAGAATTGTACCATAATTAAAATATTCAAGAAACTCCCTTCATCAGAGGTCATCAATTAGGTGTAACAACAAATGTATTTAAAATGGATGCTAGTGCTGATTGGGAAATTATATTACATTAGAATAGTTTCCTGTGCTCATATTCAGGTTTAACAAAATTCCCTGCACACTATTTGTAACGCATGCAAAAAAAGAAAAATACTCTTACTATAGTGCAATATTTTAGAAATTTTAAGCGGTTTGACAATGACATTTCAAACAACACTTGAAATTGAGATAGCGCTCTTGTTTAAAAAATTAAAGGCTCACACACCTAGATGTGCCCCAGTTTCAGCTTTTACTCACTTACACTTTTTCACTGGATTTTTTTTCACCCAAAACTGAATAGGTAGGCATCCTTTTTCTGATCTAATATCTAATGATAGCATGTGGCCTATTCACATATTTTCTTTCTGTGACACAGACCTCCTGTGATTATGTGAAGTGCATGCCTACACACACGCACACACACACATAAATTCTTACATTTTTCTGTTGTCTGGGGCTTAAATAAGCCAATTAGATTTTTTTTTGTAAATTCTTCTTTTGTGACCTCCTATAAGAAGATACCCTTCCCCACCTTGTTGCTCAGCTTTGCTGTTCTCAGATGGAGTGTGACTCATTTACAGTATGTAGAAATTAAAACAGTGCTTTTATATGAAGATTATTTTAGCCAGAGCATTAACAGACACTCTTTGAAGAGCTCAGAGACTTGTTAAATGAATAAAAAAATATGGGATCTTTAAGTAGTTTTCCTCATGGTCCCATGGCTAGCTTTTCCCACATGGTCAAAATTTTCAGACATGCCTATCCCTGTGGAGACATTTGGTCCACACAATGATATGAAATTCATGTTTTAATGGGCCTGTAAAATGTCTTAGATAATGTGTAGCAAAAGAAAAACTCACTCATGATGTGTTATTTGATATACTGCTAGCTGTAACATACTGCCAACATTAACTAGCTTGCTAAAAATATACCGTAATGTTGGAATAGTAAGCAAGTTACTTATTTCAAAAGTAGCTCATTTGGATTTAATCTCTATAAGTTTCCAAATATTACATTATCCAAAAAAGTTCAGTTTTGTATATACCAGAACAATCAGAGTTAAGCTGTTTGCTATGATTTAGCTAGCTTGAGCAGGCAGTAAACGTAACTAAAGCATTCTAACACAAGATTTTCAACTGATGTGTCCCATTACACTAAAATTAGTTAACACACAAACATTATCATTAACCTGTTTTAGCATCTCAGCGCCAAGGTTCTGAGGTAAAATTACAAATTGAGCCCATGTGTGTTTGGTCTACAATAATGTACCCAATTTAAAACAATTGAGTTACGCATGGCTTTACATTTTAGCATTTCTACTCAAGGTGTTTGTACCATAATTTGGATGGTTACAGTTAGGTAAATTCTACGTGTTTTCCTGCTTGCCTCCTTCTTTCAGGAAAATGTGGTTAAATATGACATCCGATATCAGATCAATAACCAATCACTGTATCATTATCCTGATAATATGTCCTTCCATGATGAATGGGCTTTTTTTTTTGGTTCAGTGTATCATTAATAATTAAAAAAGAGTGAATAAGTACACATACAATACAATATTTTATTAGGCGGGACATCATATAGGGATTTTTTTTTCCACAATGCACATTTGTGAGCAGGATCACGGAACAGCAAATCAGTTAAAGTTAATGCAGATCTGGAATGTAGAACACACCATGTGAATAATATGTACTTTATAAATTCTGATAACCATTCAGTTTTTATGTTGTCTCCATTGGCTGGTTATATTATATATATATTTTTCTGTTTTTATAATCACTGTATATTAGGCAGCCTATGTGTGGCATTATGTTGACTATGTTCAGCGTCCAAAGGAAACACCATGAACACCACAGACAAACAAGATCTTCCATTCGTGCAAAAACAAATTTGCTTTAGTAACGCGTTGCTGGAATCGGGACGATCCGCAGCTCCACAATCAACCTCACAGCAATCTTTAAGGCTCTACAAACACAACGAAAAGCATTGGTCAATATAAATATACGCAGTCCAGAATCCAAGTTCTCCATCTTCGTTCTTTTTAAATAGTTGTCCACTTTCATTCTCAGGTGAAAGATATATATATATATTTTTCCCCCAACAATAAAATCCAAACGAGTTCCTCTTGCTCTGGTTATATAAGATTAATACACAAACTCCAGGGTCCATATTCAGCATATTATGAATACCTCCAAGCTCTTTAAAAAAAAAAGAGTCTGCAGCTGTTTAGAGCAATTAGAGGGGAAAAACTAAAAATCCAGAGAAGGTGGAGTATTTCCATCCGCCCATGAGATTTCCTCGCTCTAGTTTGAGATAAACCCGGTCCTCCCTCTCCACCATCAGTAGCACTCCGTTACTCGCCGCCTCCCTCGTGACGTCCTGGTCTCCAGCGAACGCAGATATGATGGGGTATTCATTGTGCATCAGGTTCACCTAAAGAGAAAATATATATATTATGTAGACACAAAAATTTGACATTTATCTGAATATTCATCTTTTGTATGTTTAAAGTTAATATATGGAGTGACATGAGAGCATCATTTTTAAAAAATGTAGGTGTTCAGAATTAAATTTGCATACAATCCACATAAATATTTAATATCTCACCCTTCTGGTACAGACACATGTAAAGCTGTTCTTACAACACCTTCCTAAGACATTTTGTCTTGTTTTCTCTTTAAATTTGTCTGCATATACAGTAAATCCTATTAAAGGCAACTTAATCCCTAAATACCAGAGAAACCTGCACATATTGGGCACCATGGTGCTAAAGGGACCCTGGTGTGAAACTAACCAAAAAATACTGCTGATGTTCTACAGAAACCTCATATCTCCACAAATAAACATTGGGGCTGTAAACAGTCTCTACTGGCCTTAATAACTTCACTCGCACATTTTCTTTAAGGGGACATTTAGAGCCAGGGAAGCCGACAAAGCAAAAACGAACACTTGTAATATTCTATCAATTCAGACAAACATTCATAAGACAGAATTTACACACTAAGATTTAATTCCACATGGAGCTTTTCTTGTGTATACCACAGATGCATGCTCATCTGTGCTTCAGTTCTAAATTAAACAATAAAGCAAAAAATCCACAAAAAAAAAATCTAAATCTGCTTTCCCACGTGCACTAAATATGTCAAATCCTTTGAAAGCTTGGTTATTATTCACACCAGGCATACAAACCGAACCAGGTTAATCGCTGTTTCTTTAAAAAGAGAATTCAATTGTGTAGGTTGCAATTTTCAATCCATACCTTCCTTTATAGGTTCATTTAGACCATACTTTTTCATGTAGGTTACTCTCTAACACAAAGGAGGGTGAAGATTACAACTGTTCAATGTCAAATGAGCCCTACCACCTTAAACCATTCATATTTAATATTCTCACCTGGATGGTTTGTCTGTTGTAGACTTTCACCACATGGAAGCTGAAACTGTAAATTCCCCTCCGCGGTGCAGTGAACACGCTGGCCTTCAAGTCAAAATGGTTGCCGATGTTCACTAAAACCTGACAAAAGCAGCACATGGATGTTTTAAACTCTTCATGTAAAACTCTTCACTTATAGTCTGGTTTCATCAGACTGACTTTTAGATCATGGTTATAAGTTCTACAGTAATTGACTGCAATACCTCTTATTATTTTAGGTTTTATATATATATATATTTACATTTTAAATCTCTTTTTATATCCTTTACAGAATGGTTACAAGCAATTTGACTGATGTTTCAAGTTTTATATATTCCTTACATCAAAAACAAAATAAAACATGGTTTAATTTTTTATGTTTTTTTTCCTTCACATCTAACATAAAATAACATGTTGTTTTACTGACACCTGACTCAACTAATTCCTTTTCATGTTTTCATTGTTTTATACATCGGTCATAAATATTTTTATTTTCCCTCTGATTAACATATTTGCATTTAAATTACCCTGTGCAATTTCTGAATTAGCAGGGCATAACAAACTAAAATGGAGCTTTCCCTGTTTATCATAAGCAATCCCACATTACTTTGGTAATTACATCAAAACTTACGTAATTAAAAAAAAAATATTCCCATGCTTGGATAATTTTGAACACATAATTTTGAATTTTAGCAAAGAACAAAAAGCATTGCAGTGCAACAATAAATCTTAATTTGCCCAAAAGAATGTTTAACAGAGGACTTTAAAAAGTTTGACACTAAAAACAATCTGTCTGTACACTTTAAACAAAGAAATTGTAAAATGAACATCTAATGTATTAACTCTTGTAATATTTAAATAACTGTTAATGAATTTCATATTTGCAATTAATCCAGTGTACGTTTTTTTTTTTTTTTTTTAAAGGACATTTAGTCAAATCAGTACACATGGCATGATTTCACCAAAAAAGTATACCAAGATGTGCTATGCAATATGCTATTTTTGTCCATATTGTCATTCACCTTTTGTGTATATCTTTATACATTTAGAGGTCCTCATGAAAAAAATCATTTAGACAATAAAATTTTGAATATATTTATCTAACTCAAGAGTTTAAACAGCAATGTACAAGTTAAACTGATGAGGACAGGACATTCAACATTGTTAGAGAGGGATTGTGCTTTGTATTATCTGAAAGTACACTGTGGGTGGATTTATTTATAGTATTAAGATTTTTCATCCTTCATCAATAATGCAAGCGAATGAAAGGCAACATGAACAGAACTGCATGCCAAAATACTGTATGCCAAAATACAATTCAACTCATGCTCTAACACTGTTCTGTTAGTCCACAACGCTGATCATTTATTACTAATTCAAAATTTAATTCATGCAAATGGGGTTAATTTAGCAACATACGTGGTATTTCAGCATAAATAGTAAATACATAATTCACAAGGGATGACTATAATCTGAAATATAAGTCACCTTGTTATTGGAAAAATTTCATTCAACACTGTAAGTGCTAATGGTAATGTTATAGAATTACAGAACCTGACCGGTGTACAGTAGGTGTTAATTTAACATTCAATCTTATCTTTTTAAGCTTTCCAAAACTTAATCGTTTCACAATAAAAACATTAAAAGAGCTTATATGCTTTGCGCAGTCAAAAAGCAAGACCTTGTACGTTATTTACCACTGCAGGTGTAGTGTATAGTAACTCCTAAAATCCATAAGCATAAAAGAAGTTATAGACCTGGTCAAAGTAGATGGTGGTGGAGGTGTTGCTCATATCAGACGGCTCGTGATTGGTGCCCCTGATGGCCGAGAATGCAACCCTGGCACTCCCCGAGCGCACCGAGATGCCAAGCGCTGACGTCACACCGCCGTCCGAGGACGGGTTTGAGTCGCACACCACCAGGCATTTCCCCTCCAGGACCACAGGTTCGGTGTCGTTCTGACCCAACGAAACACCGACACCAAGCACCATGAGAAGAGCAAAGATTAGCACCAACATCTGTGCGACGCAGCGTCCCATCATAATCACAGAGGCAAGGTTACCAATCTGTTAAATCCAACTCCTTTGAGGAATTCTTATGGCGCTAATCGCCTCCTCCGTTATTTCTTTTGCTTGTCTTTTTTCTTTCCTTCTTTTTCTATTTCTAACTGATGCTTGCCTTTCCCTTGTCCTTCTCGGCTGATATTGAAATCTTCAGAGGACTTGTTTGATATATTCTGAAGGAAAAAACACACAAAAAAAGCACAGTACAGATTAAGTTCAAAAAGACCAAAACCTCTACAAAGCACTAGGTCTGTCTTCCATGCAGGTATGTTCTTATAAAGTTTGCAAAGCATCTCAAATTTACAAATAGTCATTCAAGCAACTTTTAAAACATTTCATTCATTTGACACTTCAACCTGGTTTACTTCACCATCATTTGTATATTTCACAGAACAGCAACTTTATCTCATTGACTGCACTATAAATAGTATTATACTTAACTATAGCCTTAAATCCAGCATGATATGAAGTCATTAAAATATCATTACATGCAAATTCCCCTGCACATTTACATCCACAAAAAATGCTGTATATTCTCCTTTTTAAGAGTCTTTAAGTTGATTTTTTTTACCTGGTAAATCCATTGCTGTGTGGGACATCTGCGTCCTTCTGAGGCAGAGAGCAGAATGGAGAGAAGTCGTCCTCCCCTTCATTCCTTTATAAGGACAATTCCCGCCCAGTTTCAGGATTATACACATACACACACACACACACACACACACACGCACACACACAGAGTGCTGGAACGCTGGATTTCTGTAGACTTCCTTGACATGAAATCACCCAGTCACCCAAATTCATGAATAAATAAATCATCTTCTTCTTTTATCTTCCTATTTTTCATAACTCTCCAAGTCAATGAAATATAACGCAGTCTAGAAATCGTATAGAAAATGTGCAAAAATAATAATAATAATAATTGAAGAGTTTAGAGAATGACGATACAGAACAAAGGTGGTCGGTATGATAATGTGTAAATTAATTACAGCACAAAACAAGGAGGAATTCATGTTGTGTGCTTGTCAAGAGTGTTCCCATGCTTCTGTATTTTAAAGACCAGACCATTAAAGGTGCTTTAGCTCCATCCAGTGGAATGGAACTTGGTGTTCAGCTTTCATTGATGGAGCCATTCATCAGCTTTCTTACTCTTTTAATTTTTCTCTTTCAAGTATTTATAACATGCAGTTTTAACTGAATTGGGGATCAGAATAGGCAGGGTTTTTCTCTTTTATCCTAGGGGTTGCCACAGTAGATGATAAAAGAATTTGTAACATTGTGGAAGCCCTTAGGAGTTCTTCTACTACTACCTCTTTACTACTTAAAAAAATACCCCAGGTAGATTGTCTTTAAAAAGCTACAACTGTTAACCAGCTTGAGAACCCAGAAGAAACATTTTTCATTCCTTGGAGTGCATACAGACAAATAGGGTGGGGTGTTGGAGACCTTTGAAACGTCTATTCAGAATCCCCAATCAGAAGAGTGTGAATGATCAAAGAGGGTTGTTCAGTTGTTAAAGGTTCTTCAGTTATCTTAAGGAGGAAACATTGTATACACAACCCTTTTAATATAAATTCTTTATGATAAAAATAAGCTTGGGGGGGTGTTAATGGTTCTATGTAGATCTTATGTCAGCTAGTTTCTCTACTAGAAAATGTTCTGAGTAGAACCGATTAGAAAGCTATGAACCTTTATTAAATTAATTATTTTGAAAACACCTTTGAAGAACACCCGCTTTCTAAGAATGCAGAAAACTAAGGATCCTGGATGGATGGATGGATGGATGGATGGATGGACAGATGCTATGTGGCACTCTATTGGGTGAAGCTTTAAATGTCATATGTATAATTATTAGGAAAACTAAAAATTAGTTAATAATTATACATATGACATTTAAAGCCTCATGAAATCCCTTCTGATAGCTACTGTAGACAGGTTCTTTGGACTATCCAAAGATTCCATAGTGAACCCTATTTTATTACAGTATCACCAACCAGACAGATAGATACAACAATATGTTACATTTCTTTAATTCCCTGTTTAAAGTTTTCCTTATCTTTCAGTTCCATCTAGAACTGTTTTTTTTTTTAATGCTAAGATCTCTGAAGAACCCAATAACTACAAAAACTCAATTACTATAGAAACAGAAATATCAAATATTAAACACAAGACTAATTCAGGATGTATGTATGTGACTAGTGAGTGTAGAAAAAGTAGGAATGGCTGCATAGGTAAGTTACACTGAGTACTGTAATTTATTAAAACTTACTTACAGTCACATACTGTATGAATGTATTACGTGATGCAGTGTGATAATACAACACAAGTATCTTAAGATTACAGGCATTAACTGAGAAAAAGTATTAATTAAAATGACCCATGCAGACATACTTGACCATGTAAGATCCCTAATTAATGAGAGTTGACAAACTTATTGTAGGCGCCTTGACCTCCTTGTGTTATATTATGGCATTTTAAAAAGGCTGGGGCAAAAGTTTTAAAGAATGTGATTTTCAGTTCGACAGAGTGTGTTAAGACTGCTGAACCGTCACTTAACCTCTTTAATTAACTGTCACTCTGAAGTTACTAATTGGCAATATTATATAACCTATGTCACATAACTATGACTCATTGTAGAAGCAAGTGGGGGGAGGTCAAGTATCTTTAAACTATTCTTTTAATTGCTGACCTGCTCATGCTATATAATTTCTTCATCTGCCACGTTCATCTGTGTATCAGAGAAAGTGCTTTTTGGGTAATTATGTTTCTCATACAAGGTTCCAGAATTCCTCGCTAATAAGAACACCTACTGACTTAAAGCTGCAGTAAGGCCTGTATCAGAGCATTGTTGAATTCTCAACTCCATAAGTTTTGATTAATGTTTCATAACTACATGAACAGAAATGTTGCAGTGTTGCTTAACCCATATGAGCCCAGACCCATTTCTCCTTTCCCTTTTCTCTTAAGGGAAATTATAGACCAAATTACACAGACCAAATAGACCACATGGAAATGCATGTTGAAAGACATCACATGGTATTTTCACTGGCAGTTTTAGAGTTAAAAGCCCTATGTGACATATATCACAGCTATATTTTCTTAACTTGAACACTCAGAACAGGTTAAATATGAATATATTAGATGTTATTAAATTATTAGAAATTTGGAAATGATGTCATGGATACACAGATTGTCACATGACTGCATCTGAATGTTCATTATATGTCACTTAGGGACTGAGTTAAAGCCAAGGATAAAACAGAATAAGGAACTTTCTAGAACATTTAAAAAGTTTTTGATAGTAACACCATGAATTTAACTGACACAGAATGGAAATGAGAGATGGTTCCTTACGTCATTTGACTGTGCCAGAACTGCCTCCAGAATTGTCATTTTACAACCCAAACACTTTCCGCTCCTTTTGTGGGGACATGTCAGTCAGTGGGGACATGTCAGTTGTGGCTTGTTGCAGCCAATTACAAGCATTTATGTGATTTATTTTGCAGAAGGCAGCTCACAGCAGAATTTTTTTCTTTTAAAAAAAATCTTAAAATCTTTCTTTTTTTTTAGTCTGATTAGGAAGATGACATTAACATAAAAGTTGATAACAGTTGGTCAGAGAGGTTTGTGCTTCTCCGCTTCAAGCTCTAAATAGATTTCTCTATTTAAAAACTGGAAGACTCATTTAAATGCCACTACAAAACAAAACCACTTCAGTTTGATATCTAATTCATAGCCATAAAAACATTATTAATAGTTAAGCACTAAAATGTATCTCTGGACAACTGTAAACATGGACTTTCAGTAGCTGTTATGAATGCTTTGGATGCATTCTGAGACCTTGACATGTACTAATATCAGAAGAAATACACTGTATGATCAATTTCCCAATGTAATCTTAAAAATAATAGTGTAAGATGCACAGAAAGCAAAAGTATAAAAAATTTAACAGTACTGTAGGTAAAATCTGTGTACTGTATTACAATTTGAGGATTAACACAAAACATATACAGCAAGGGCATTATGACAACCAAGTTATTATTATTATTTTTTTTTTTTTTTGGGGGGGGGGGTGTTTGTTGCACTATAACAATGCAATAAAATAACAATGATTGTTGAAGATCACAAAGAACTCTTAAAAACAAAAACAAAAGATTACAATGCAGGATCAGCCTCCACTTCTACCAGTTTTGGTTTCATCCAACTGCATATACAATATACTGTACACTATACATATACAGGTGTTTGTGCTTCTCTTGAATGTTGTAACATTCTTTTTCTGATTATTTTCTTTTACAAATATTACTATAAGTGCATCATGGTTTTTAAATGCAGCAAACCGGTGCAGGAGCAAGAAACAAAAAAGAAATATTGGTTTGGAAGTAAAACTGAAGGTTACACTGTAGGTATCCTACAGAGCTTTGTTACAAATATCATGTAGTGTTCACACAATTCATATACGGTCCTATTTCACAGATTGTATCGTGGATTACCTGTAGTTCATGAATGCTGTGGAAATGGCAAAGGCAATAATATAGCGTAAACATGCTTTTTCTTGCTTTAAAAAAAAAAAATTTAAAAAGCTTTTTTTTTTTTTTTAAAGGGTCTGCTATTTTGCCCAGCATCAGTAGTGACTTTTCAGGGTGCGTCATCTTTTGCTATGTAACCTGGTTCATGCCGTGATTTGCTTAAAAAGTTAATGCCTCCAAAAGAAGGAGGCATATCAGTTTTCAAATGAAACATTTGAAAATAATATATACTTTACTGGAAGGAGAAAAAAAAAAGTTGCACATTCTAAGATTTCATTTAAACACCTTAATCACTTTTCCACAATGTACATGTAAGTATGCCTGGAACATACCCATGCTATCAGGAAAAAAAAAAATGCTCCACATGACACCCTGGACATTTAACACATTCAGGTCATCATTACTGTATATAAATGCATACATACGTTGCTGAGCCTAGATCTGACTAACTGAAGCAACCCCAGACCATAGCACTGTACAGTGGCCACTATGTATTGGCAATATACATAATGGCCACTGCACAGTGCTATGGTCTGAAAACACCATTCTAGAATGGGTGCATCACTTCATGAGCTTCTCTTCTGACCCTAAAACTCCTCTGAAATAAAGTCAATTTTAACTTATCGGATCACATGACATTTTTTTCATCACTCCAAAGTCCAATTATTGTGCTCTCTAGCAAATTCATGCATTTTGTTTCTGATTAGTCTCACTAACAAGTGGTTTTCTTATGGCCACACAGTTCTCCTGTAAGTTCTCCACACATTGTGTGCATGTGGAAATGTTCTTACTTTCACTATTAAATATAATTCTGGTTTTTACTGTTGATTTTTTTTTTACCATGCAACAATTGCTTAAGTGATCTTCATTCATGATTTTTTCTGACCATGTTTTTTTCCACAAAGCTGGTGGTTCAGCACTATCATTCCAGGTTTTGATGTGTTGAAAGGGTCATAACCTAGTTACAGTAATTTCAAAACTCCTTAGTTATTTCCTTTTTCGATGCAGTCAAATAATTTGAACCTCCTGAAATGGTGACTTTTTTGGCCAGGCAGTGTATTACAATATATTAAACAGATTTTTATGTGTCAGTAGAAATATTGTGGGTTCTATTTCATTCTATTGAGTCTATTATTAAAATTTTTCCCAACTAGATGACTTTTTACATGTAAACCATCATCTCTCTACATTCCATCTGTATTCATGCTTTTGAAGCATTAATATTCATCCCACCCTGGTATAAGGAATGTAAGCTTATATGTCAACCATCTTTCTAAAATAGTACACACATCATATCTGTAGTTAAACAACAACTTTGGTCTGGCCTATAAACAGATAAATTCTCACTTGTGGAGCTGTAGCTGCAGTCTCTATGGGCCTTGGCTACCTTTCTGACAGCCATCACGCAGCGTGTAGTGACAAGCGATGCAGAAACTGACATTAAAGCCCCGAGAGCACTCACTCACCCACAGCTTGGAGAACGCCGAGAAAACATCAGAGAACATGAAAATGTCACGCTGAGAGGGCACAGGGACTCGTATTCACAAACCTCGGGGCATCTTACTGCACCGCAGATCTTAAGCCATGTGAAATAAAAGTCATGCACTACTGTCTGTAACAATTCACTTCAACAAACAGCATCATCTTTACCCTTCACTATGTTTTCAGCCGTCTGTTTCTCCACAGTCTAAATAAAGGCACAATAAGTTATTTACTGGATAAGAGAACAGTAAAAAATGTTCCACAATTTTCTCACAGTATGGATGGATCTATGGCTTGGGTTTTCTGCCACCTCCCGAAAACATGCCAGTGTGGGGATTGGCGATCGCCCCTGAATTTGTGTGTGTGTGTGTGTGTGTGTGTGTGTGTGCGCATGGTGTCCTGCGTGGGTATATTCTCACCTCTCATCCAGCGTTTTGGGGATAGACTCTGGATCCATCACAGCCCTGACCAGAATAAAACAGATAATTAAGAGAAATGAATGAAAGCAAGTTACTGAGAAAATGTTAAGAAATATTAATTAATATTAATTTACTCTTCCCAATGTTACTGTTTATATAGTGTGCTTTCGATTATCCTTTGTGTAAAGAGAGAGAGAGAGTGTGTGTGTGTGTGTGTGTGTGTGTGACAGAGAAAGAAAGAATGGGAAAGAGATGAAGGAGTGTCTGTTATATGAGTCATGCCATAATTTGGGGTACCTTTCATGTCTATTAATGATGATTACACCAATGAGCCATAAAAAGATGACATGAACAACAGTGATCAACAACTATATAACAAAAACTGGTGACAGGATCATGGGTAACCCAACGCTCACTCATACCCACCCGGACCAAAGGCCAGTCCATCCGGTCAGAAAGGGTAACGCAGCACAAACTGTCCAAAATAAATCACTGTCACTATAGACCACCACACATGGAGCCCAGCAGGTAAAGAGCGCAAGGCCACTGAACCAGCTTCCAAATAGATCCCAGTCGAATAAAGTAACCATTGGATGCGTTGGACAAACAAGTCTAAAACCTGTCGATGGAATGATCTGATGTGCCGACACAGAGAAAGTGAAAAAGTCTATCTATCTATCTATCTATCTCTTGGACATCAAGTATTTAATGTATTTAACTGAGAAAATCTGTTTAAATAATATTTTTAAATAATTGTTGTTAACGTTCATGGTTTTGGGTCATTTTGGAAAATCAAGACACCATCAATTGAAAAAAAAAAAAAAAAAAAACATTGTTACTATAAAAATATCAAACTCTCAAGATGCACAAAATGCACTTTTGTGTGAAATTATAACACGCTTTCAATTAATAGGCAAAACAATGTTTTTAAAAAACCTTTTTAGAATAAATAAGATTATCATCAGTGAACATAGAATTGATGGTCCTGCCATCCAGGGAGGAATGAAAAAGTAAAAGATGCTCTGCAAGGCACAGACACGAGCAATTAAAGCAATTACTGCATATCACCTTCAGTGTTCACTGCAGAGCAAGTAGATCTGAATAGTTTCTAGTAGACTATTCTTATGACATTTTAAAATGTTTATCGTATTTATTTTAAAGGAAATAAAAATAAATTGAATATAAAAATAATTATTACTGCTAGTAGACTCACACATATCCATAGACCTGCGTTGACCCGCGGTTGAGTGTGGACCTCTCCAACATGGCGGAAGTTTTGGCGTCGCGCTCTAATCAAATACCGCCGGTGGAGTCGCGTCTGCCGAATGAACTGGGTTCCGGGTCGTGGTGTTGCCATAGTTACCGGAAGCGACCGCGCTTTCCTGTTAACAAATTAACGTAGATTAACGGGTGTTTTTTTTAGATGCTAAAGCGAAGCTAGCTCAGTCTACAACAGAAGGACCGAGATGAGCTCACAGAGGTACGCTGGACAGTTACGTCCTTTTTTTTTTTTTTTTTTATAATAGCATTTGTTAAAACTAAAAGTTAACCCGGAAACAACCTGTACAGTTGTGTTATGGGTAATCAGTGAACTGTGTTAAATAAACCTGCTGTATACAGTAGTATATATATATATATATATATATATATATATGCGTGTTAGATTAAATACAAAGTGTTGCATTATACCATAGAGTGTTACATTAACCTAGATAGTGTTATATTATTGTACTTCAGTAACCCACACAGTGCTACATTAGTCTATACAGTGTTAAAGTAGCCCCTAACATGTTCGATTAATTACAAAAAAAGTTTAATTAACACTTTAAATGTTAAATGTATTTCACCTAGAGTATGTAAATAAGACATTGTTTATTTGCAGATGCTACAGTTCTGTTCAAGGTTAAAATTAAAATGTGCAACGTCATATTGTTCAAGCATTATAACCATCCTGTTAATTCAACACATTTACTCTTTAAATATTTGCTGCAACTATTTACAGTATGCCTTCTTTTTACAGACTGAAACAGGTTATGGTCCAGCGATCATCAGCTAATCATAAACGTCCAGCCAAATCAGTCAGAAGCTCTGAAAACTATTTAGAGAAGTAAGTCACAGGTGTAAACTAGCAGTGGCTGAGGTATTGTGTGTAACTAAGGTATAGATATAGCTTCAGTCCACCAGGCCATTTTAAAATGCTACTGATACTGTGGATATTAAAGTAGTCCTTCTATCTAAAATCAATAGTTTGGTTTAAAATAAACAAACAAAGAAAAGACAAATGTCTATAATATAGAATTAAGATAACCAAATATATGGCTTTGTTTTAACCTGAATGGGATTAGGATGCCACCAGAGATCACTGAGAAGATCATTTCATATTTGGATCCAGGATCTCTCTTCTGCCTTGGCTTTGTCAACAAGCATTTCCATGAGCTGACTGAAAACAGGTACGTTTAAGTTCTACCCTAAGTAGACAAATGTGGATATCATACAGTAGCTTTAGTTTTGCTGTGTTAGGTTTAATATCTGGCAAGTACACTAAGAAAACGAAATCCCAGAGGGAAATTGCTTAACAGCCATTAATTAATATTAAGTTTACTCTTCCTAATGTTACTGTTTCTATAGTGTGCTTTCGATCTTCCTTTGTGTAAAGAGAGCAAGAGAGATAGAGATAGATAGAGAGAGAGTGTGTGTGACAGAGAGAGAAAGAATGGGAAAGAGCTGAAGGAGTGACTGTTATATGAATCATGCTATAATTTGGGGTACCTTTCATGTCTATTAATGATGATGAATGAGCCATAAAAAGGTGCCACGAACCACAGTGATCAACAACTATACAACAAAAACTGGTGACAGGATCATGGGCACCCAAGACTTACTCATGCCCACTCGGACCAAAGGTAATCTTATTTAAATAAGATTTTTAAATGATTGTTTTTAACATTCATGGTTTTGGGTCATTACTTTGAAAATCAAGACACCGTCAATAAAAACAAAAACAAAAAAAAACATGGTTACTACTATAAATATATCAAACTCTCAAGATGCACAGAATGCACTTGTGTGAAATTATAACACGCTTTCCATTAATAGGGAAAAACATAATGATTTTAAAGAAACTTTTTAGCAAGATTATCATCAGTGAACATAAAATGGATGGACCATGGATGGTCCTGTCCAGGGTGTCCCCTGCCTCGTGCCCTCGTGCTTCTGGGATAGATCCAGGCCCCCTGCGACCCTTAATGCAGGATAAAGCGATATAGACGATGAGTGAGTAAGTGTATGCAAATTAGGTATGTCAAAATAAAATGAAAACTGCTGTCATCTGCTTCCATTAAATTCCTCATGTCAACCCTACAGAACAGGATTATCATTATTAGGGGCCAAGCGCTATGACATCAGCATGATGACAACATAACTATAATGTCATCGCCATCTCTCTGATAATACTGTTTTAATATTGCTGATGTTTGGTGGTCTTAACATGCTCAAAAAACTCATGGAAATCGGCACACGGGATGTAATCTGCTGCCATTAACACGCCTGAAACTCTTCACAGGCGATTTTGCTACATAGCTTATACAACCATGCACGTATACACGTATGTCAAACTCGGTACACTCTTAGCTGAACAATTTTACTATGCATGTCATGGGCTCAACTAAACACAAAGTCAGTTATTTTGGGTCGTTTGCAAAACGCACACAATGGATACACAGTGGACACACATTACATTACACACATCCTATACACACACACACACATTACACACATACACACACATATACACACTACATGCACACAAACTACACACACACATGCACTACACGCACGCACACACAAACACCCTAAACACACACGCACACAAACACCCTAAAGACACACACATTACACACACAGTACCCATCCTTCACACACACACACACACACACACACTACACACACTACACCCCACAGACCACACACCCCACACACCAAGAAAACGTGACGATGCGTCCAGGGCTTTTAGATGTCTAAACAGGTTGTGTGGTGCGCCTGGTGGCAATGACACGGGTGTTTGGGCGCACTCATTGTTGCATGGAACTATATTTTTGTTAGGATTTTTTGTTAGTTTTTTGTATGAGTAAGCATACGTTTACCCAAAACAGACATAACATTATGAGTATTGACAGATGACCTTTACACCAGCAACTGATGACAGGATCATGGACACCCAATGCTCACAAATGCCTGCAAGAACCAAAGGACATCTCATCCAGTTTGATCCCAGAGAAAAGCCAATTCAGCACAAATCAGATAAAAAAGTCAATGCTGGCCACGATAGACAGTCACCAGAACACCCAGTGCACCACAGCCCTCCGATAGATCTGATAGATCACCCATGGCCAGACAATGTCCAATCCATAGATGCCCCACACATTCACCACATGCACACACCAGCGGCCCTGCCTAACCATGCCCTAAGGGGCCAGACCCAACCCAGTGGATGAAGAGCAACCTGAAACCTAGGTGGTTTAAATTTTAATAGTTTTAATGTTATGGCTGATCAGTGTACATATGGTCTTGTAAAATTTACTTGTTAAAAATCGAATGTCCTAATGTTGACCAAAATTGTTTGGTTGTTTAATACAATTTTGTAACATTGACATTCGACTAGATTTTTAAGGCTGCTACAAACATTGTCATATACACTACATTTAGCCCTTTAAAGTTTGGTAAGACGAGCCTGGGAGATGGGATGATAAATCTTGCTAAAAAAAATATATTGATTCTAATTGTCCAAGGTATCTGCCCATGTAAGATTACTGATAGTCATACTGTGTCCTAAACCACATCAGTTAATCTGTGGATGACCTCGCTAAAGAACCAGATGTACTGTAGGTTAAAGCAGATAAAGAAAAATATTTTGGGGCGAGATACAGTAGACTTCAATTTCTTCATAACACTGTTGGAGGTAAAAGTCTTGGAGCTCTAGAACTAAAGAAACATCTGATATCAAACCTGCCTTGGCTCACTGAACGGTATTTGGAATAAAGAGAACATTATATTAATGTGATTTTATCCCTAACCATTCATTAAGTGTAGATCACAATGGGTTAAGTAAATGCATGCCAATTTTAGACACACAAAGGAGCTTTTAAACCCAATTATCTGTCACTCCTAATAATGAACTGTCTATCCCCAGCGCCATGTGGTATCGCTTTTACACCTGGCAGCGACCAAAAACGAAGACATCCAGGCTAATAAAGGATGTGACAGATGGAGTGGACATGGCCAGCATTCGGGAAAAGCCTGGGGGATACTGGAGGAGAGTTTTCTTTAAAGAGCTGACCCGTCATAATGAAAGCTGGGAGAGAAAACTAAAAGCCAATAATTCTTACACTGGTCTGCCAATTCGAACAGCTGAAGTCCTCAGGTGAGCAATGAAAATAGACATTCGTCATGAACTTTTTTTTTTTTTTTTTGCTTGTTTGTTCTGTGTCTCTCCCAGCCCCCCAGTTGGACTAAAATTAGATTTGTCCTCTGTTATGGCCTTATGTTCAAATCGGGTCAGAGCTACCCATTTAATAGCTTTAGTGTCATCATTTAAAAAAATTCCAGATATTACTTTATGTTGAGAGCAAGATAATAAAATTAAAACAGTTGATGTAAAAGTGAAAATGAAAGGTGATTCTCTCTTGTTTTCTCTTATCTTTACCTCACCTATAAAGATCACCAAACACAGACATAGACTCTACAACTTTGTGTCAATCACACTCTTATACTGATAAGCAAGAAAATTCTGTATGTAGGATATTTAATCACACAGTTGTATTACTACAGAATCTTAAAGGATAGCATTCACAAGCAATCCCGCAAGGCATTGCTACAGTAAGTAGTGAACACTGAAGGGTTGAGATGTTAGCCAAACATGCCAGAGTCATCCAGCACATTTGCTAATTGGCTCAGTCTAATTAGAATAAATCTCAGGAGCGATCATGTGGCTCACACATGGTCGACTCTGTTTTGTTTTCTGACAGCAAAAATGCCGCTTCTCCAAAAGCCCGAGCCATGTTAAAAGTCTCTGAGGTTCAGACTGTGGTTTCATCTCTCTGCTAATTAGTCTAAGATTTGTGTGTTTTGTGAAGTATCAAGATCCTCATCCTGACGGAGCAGATCCACAGTAGATGTGTTTGCTGTCTTGTTTTAGTTTTGTATCAGAGAGTAGTATCTGTGAAGCATAGAGATACAGAGATTGATTTAAAAAACAGCAGAAATCACAGCTATGTTTAATAGTGTAAGTAAAAGCATTTCCACATGCACAATGCGACATGAACCCTCAGGATCGGGAATACTTTAGTTTGCTGGGAAGTATAAAGGTTTGACTTAAAAAGGTCATGTGAACCATCTTGACTCTATTCCAGAGCGATGGGTGGACCAGTGTAAGAAGGGAAATGAACAAACTCATCATGCATAGTGTCCAGTGTACAAGCCTCTGGAGGCAGTGTTATGATCTGGGGTTGCTTCAGATGGTCAGGTCTAGGCTCAGGAATGTTATATGGCAATGAAATTATGTCAGATGAATTATAATCTATGACTATCAATGGGTTTTTCTTTCCTTCAAAGAAATTTAAAGGAAGAGCTTTACCTCTGACTCTTTCAAAGAGACTCATTCCAAAAATGCTAAATAATCTTCTTCTCATAGACAATTTCACCAGGGTTTTAATCTGTTTATGAAGAATTTACCACAAATTTACTCTTTTAACATTAACAATAATTAGAAGTAATGCTTTAATCCAGACCTTGTAGCCAAAACTATTGTCAGAAAAAAAAAAGAAAAAAAAAACATAAGCACTCTGACCTATCAGAATAAAGAATATAGGTATGTATCTTACTGCAGAGACAAAACTTGACAGTGTACAGTGCAATATGTAATGTATAATGTATCATGCAATAAGGTCCATAAGGATGCCTGATGTCTTCAGACTTATTCATTGTTCCTTTAAAGGCCACATCTCAGCTCCTTCCTCCACCCATTTGGGAAAGCAAGGAACCAAAGCACACCTGATGATCCTTGCCGCTGTTTTAACCTCTGATTAGAGCTGCCGAGTCACTCGATTTCTCAACCCTGAGGTCTTGTGCAGTGCAGAGGGAGTGAAAGTAATTGTTCTACCACTACGAAGGTTTTGTCAAATCGTGGAAATAAATTGCTTGGCTCTGTCCTCGTGCCCAGACAAATCCCTGTCGGCTCGCTGGGTTTACAGAGGCACAGAAGGATGAGATTTAGCTCCGTAATAATAGTCTCCACTCTCTCCGAGACACAAACAACAGCTATTAAACCTCTATGGGATTCAACACTTCTGCCTTCGTTTCTTTCACTCTGATTGATGTCATCGGGTGCCACTGCATCACATTAGCTATTTCCTCAACTTCATGCCTCGATTTAGACCTCAGCAAGTGGCTTTCTTTGGAAGTGGTCTTAATTTGCTTAATATACTATAGAAAAAAATGATGGTGAGATTATTGAAAGAATAGTTTTGTTTTAAGCAAACTATTGAATGTGCATAATTCTATATTTTTTCAGTTTTAGTAAAGACTCATTTTGTACATTTTTAAACTACGGTAACAACACAATTTCCTCTATGAAATTTCTGTTTTTGTTTATGATTACGCTGGTTCTGGGTGTATTTATTTTCCATGCTGTCATCAGGGGTTTTGATGTCAAGTGGGAGATCACAGTGAAGGAACCAAGTGGACGTGAGAACAAGATTCAAGCTACCGATGTGTTCTTTGGTGAAGCATCTATGGTGGTTCGGTGGAACTCAGGAAACTGGCCAAATCTTTATAAACCCGTTACACTAGAGGTACTTGGAGTGAGGCTTGTGCCCATTAAGTGTCCAATCACATGCAGGTAAGACCTTTTAAAGAAAGAAAAAAGACCAAAAATTAAATACGCACAAGTTTCTTCTTGAATAGATAAGCCATGCTTTGTGACTGAAATTTGCATCTCGCCCTGGAAATGCAAGCCTAATGTTGCTATTGACAAAGAAAAGCTTATTGTTATAGTTTAAGCATGGATGAGATATATATACACTACCGTTCAAAAGTTTTAGAACACTTTCTAACTCCATGATGGTTCCTGATTTGTATTTCTTTCTACATTGTAAAGGAATGCTGAAGGCGTCCAAAAAA
>JAQMYJ010000019.1:14613595-14624209 GCA_030014305.1 Clarias laeviceps | reverse complement strand
TATGCAGCTGTCTATTCTGGCAGGTATTCAGTGAGGTCAGGGCTGGGTTTTCATCAGATCACCTCAGGGCTGCATTAAGCAAAGAAAACAACTAAGGACATTCAATATTACTGGAACTGGGTTAACAACCCATCAACAGATTATGAAAACCTGGCAAGACAGTGGTGAACTGTCAACTTCAGTTGTAAGAGGATTTACAAATGCACACAATGTGATGAGAAAACTGGGACTAAACAGCTGTGTGGTCATAAGAAAGCCATTTGTTAGTGAGACAGAAAAAAAGGCTTTAATTTGCATTGCAGAGATTCAGGAAATATTAATATGATCATCAAAATGGAGAAAATGTGTGACCTCTATGACTTTAATCCTGGCATGGTTGTTGGTACCAAATCATAAATCCTGATATCCTAGGATTTTTAGGATATGGAATGGTCTCTTGAAAATTGTAAAATTTTTGTAAAAAAAAAATTGTAAAAAATCAGTTGAGTTCTGAAGGTGGAAATGCCCTGTTGGTTTAAAAGAAAAAGGCAGGGTAAATGGGTAGGTTTTAGCTGCCAAGAAGGATTTAATAAATTATTACCTTTTTTGGTTAGCAGAAAAGCATTCAGCATACACAGTGGATCTTGAAGTGAATAGGTTACAGCAGCAAATGTCCACATTGGATTCTACTCCTGTTAGCCAAGAACAAGAATTTCAGGGTTTCAAACTGGACAAATGAAAATTGGCAAAATATATATATATATTTTTGACTGTCTAGATTGGATGAGTCTCTTGCACCTTTGACTCCTTAGATTTTCTTTCCTTGGCTGACAGGAATTAAACCTGATTTGGTCTTCTGTTGTTATAGCCTATCTACATTACAGTTTTATACTGTATGTTGTGTGTTCTGAATTTCAATTTTGCTCACCTTAGTCATAAAAAGTGCTTATTTGAGTTACTTTAAACTTCCTGTCAGCTGAGACCGGTTTTGACATTCTCCTCTGATATCTCTAATATAATAAATTGCAGGCACTGCTGTCGCACCCTGGTGTCCCTGAAAATTAATAAACACCTGACAAATGAGGTTGAAAAATCAACAATGATACAAAAGGCATGGCTCCTAAAGCCAACGTTATAAGTGCATGATGTCTACTGTAAATACCGATATGCCATAATTCAGTATTTACTCCCCACTACCCTTTAAATATGGCCAATTCAGCATGTTTGAACAGTGGTTGTAAGAGAGACTTGCTTGCAGTACCTAATGTATAATACCAACAGTTTTTCATTCACCATCAATAATGTACCATGAATTCACTTATTTAATTATTTATTTCTTCAGTTAAATTAACATCATTTAAGAAAACAACTAAGGACATTCAATAACTTGTTAGACCAAGTTATAGAAGCTCTGGAATTTCTTAATATAAAAGAACACTAACCAGATGTAAAGTCTAATATTTGGAACACTGCCTATGTTTAGATCTGATTTGTTTTGTTTTTGCCCCTTTTTTTAGCTTCTGTTCAGGTTCTGTTTAAGTCAAAGGTTACACAGCTTAATTATTTAATTATCCAAGCACAATAAGAAAAAAGTACATACATTTGGGAAAGTCTTTCTATCAATAATAAAAAAATATATATATTTCTTTTACTTATTCGGGACCTGGATTGTGAAATACAAGATTTTAAAAATATAACATCATGTTAGATGGAAAATCTACATCCAACCCAAGTCCAATTTCCCATTTCTAAAATTTTTCTGGCTCAGTAAAAATGTTGCTGCAAAATCATTTGTGAAGTTCCTTGAGGAATTAGTTCCTTTCCGTTCCTCTGGTTTCCTAAATGACTCATTTAGGACAAAAAATGGCAGCCATTATGCCATTTTTAGCATCTAATGCCATTTGTAATGACTAACCAGCTGAGGTCTTGCTTAGAAAAAACATTGTTCATATGGTATTTAATGCTAATTGGTGTCAAAAAATCTGATATGGGTGGGTTAATGAATACCCGATGCATGGAGAGTATGAGTTTAATTATGCCATTTTCCCAATAGGTCTCTGTAAAAAAGCCCACAAAGGCATTTTGATCACCTTTGATTATGCCTTTGTATTGAATTAATGGTTAACTCATATCTGTTAGGGTAGGAGTGGAGTGATTAATTCCCTGGTCTTGTAAATGGAAATTTAACACCCTGCTAACTCATAGTAGTGGTAGTTTTTTTTTTTGGGTAAGCACATGAGATTTATAACATACTATAAGCATGTGTAACAATGTTAGTAAATATGCTATTATAACACATGGAATAATAAATAATAATAAACAAAATAGACAAACTCTAACCTTTATTTGGCTTTGATTATGACATGTAATGTGGGGGCCAATTCATGTGTGATTTCTCATGCTCTCAGAACCACTTTCACAATTTGAGTCCTGGAGTATGCCTGTCCCTACGGAAAAGCAAAAAATCCCTTGATGGGATAACCTGGTCATTCAAAGCATTCAGGTCATCAGCTGATTTCATTTTATTGCCACATACTGTAACATTGCTATACCTAGACATGACCAACCATAATATTAGACTTGACCAGATAACACTGCTTCCAGCAGCTTGTCCAGTGGACATAATTGGTGCTTCATTTACCCTTGGCTCTGGAATAGTCCAATCTTAGTCAATGCATGGTCATTCATGATTATTTTTTTTTTATCACAGTTTTTCCAAAAGTGAAAGTTATTTTAGGTTTCAATAAAGCGTTCGGCACTTTATGACCAATTTCAGTACCTGTGAGGCTTCCTTTGCTTGATACAGGCCATTAATTTCAACCTTCTGATATTGTGAACTTTTGACCAGGTAATGTAAAGTAGAAAAAAAATAAAGGGCATTTATGGCATTTTTACTAATCTGCTTTAAAAATAAGTAATACAGATTAAAATGCCTACTTTTGTGAGTGATCTTACAGCACAATTACAGCATAAAGAGTTGACCATTGATGCAACTACAGGTTTCAGGATATTTGCCACAGCTAGGGGTAGCCTCCTTTCATTTTGAATTTGTTTCCTTACTGAACAGTGTAAAATGTATTAAGAGCACTTTATAGCATTTTAGCTCAGCCTCATTGACAAGGTTTCAGGATATTTGCCAAAGCTGGAGATAGCCTCCTGTCATTTTGAATTTGTTCTTGTATGCATTAAGAGTACTTCATAGCATTTTAGCTCAGCTTTATTGACAACTTACCCTGGGGGTTTTAGTATGGATTCCAGCTTACTATGGATGTCTATTCTGACTAACATGGGGAATCACAGGCAGGTTGACTATGGACGTGTCTCTGCTGCCAAGTGTATTGATTTGCTAAAAACAAAGCACTGTGCCCAAAGGTGCATTGTCTGAGTCCTAAATACAGATGCACTTATGACTCCCTGGAAAGGTATTATGATGTTAGATCATATGTCGATTTTCTAGCTGTTTGGCTATTTAGCTTTGAATGCAGTCCCTCTAATCTCTACATGAGGACCCTCTAATTTAGACCTTCTGGAACTGAGACATTTGGGCAGCATGCGAGGTGAACAACTACCATCTTGGTATGGTTCATAAGCTTTGCCAGGTGTGATTGGTTCCGGTGATGTGTGTAAATGAGAAATGTGTGATTCCTGTGCAATCTGCTTTCCATGCATGCAAAAGTCAATTTTTTTGGACTTGCTCATGAATCCAGAATGACCAGTTGGATCATTTGCAGCTTCAGCTGGTCTTTGTCTGATCTAGCATAATAGCACGCTGTGACAAACAGTAATGGTCTTTCTACCTGTACTAAATGCTTTGCTCCTTTGACCATTACAATAAAACAGTTCTCAAGCTCAGTTTGAAAAAGAAAAATTTGTTTAAAATGAGAGGTAAAACAGTATTGCATCAAGACACATTTAATCCCATTTTTCTTTTTTGAGACACAACCCTACCTCCCTGATCTGGTACATTATATTGCTGCTCCTCAAACCCAGCACCTAATTACATTCATGGTGAAATGCAATTACTCTTAGACTCTCAATGCATGACATATTTAATTATATTCTTGTTCTACTATTTTTAATGATTAGTTGAAGTGAAAGTCATTTTTTGGGGGGTACAGGGAACATTGTGTCTATTGTGAACATTTCATTTTTTGACTGAATTGCTCTTTTGTATTTTTGAATTCAGTGGCTGGTTATGTATGCTGAACCAGGAAGGCCTCATTCTGATGAATGTTTATTCTGTTACATTACCATTTACTTGTTAGTATTTAATTATAATTATTGTTTAATTGTAGTTATTGTTACATTTATGTAAACACTGATTTGGAATTACATAAATTGTATCGTATCTTTCTGTCTGTTTTTCACTTAGCATGTTATTAGATTTCTTTAGGATGTGTTTTTTTAGTTCACCTCCCACTGACACTGTGACACCAGCATTAACATGGCTCTCTCCACGAGGCTGATGGGTAGGCTGTTTTGTTGTTGCCAAGACTATTTGTGTGCACAGGTGTGCGTTTTAACCACAAACAACCACATTAATCCCATATATATAAAAAAAAAGGTTAGTTTTTCTAATTAATATCTATTATTGCAGGTGTATCACAATATTGTTGTTATTGTAGGCGAGGCATAATCGCAGATGTTAAGAATTTAAAGTATTTTAATAATATAAAGAGAACACAAACAAACTAGCACAAAACTCTAAACATGAACAAATTAAACAGGATGAACAAAACGTGAATATATGGCTCAAAACAGCAGAAACACCAAACAGATGCAAAACCAGGACCAACTCAAAAACGGGGCTATTTAAAGCCAACTAATTAGCAACCTCGGTTCAGGTGAGAGGTCCCATCACCTGACCGAGGTGCACCCTGGAAAACGGAGTCCACGAACTAAAAAGTCATTGGGCGCAATGCGCCCTCTAGGGGTTAACCCTGACAAGGTGTTTTTTTACATTGATCAAGTGTCTTATTTTAAATTAGATTATTACATCAAAGACATAACTGTTCATAACATGGCTCAACATTTTGATTTCACTTATGGTGCAGGTTAAACTTCAGGCAAATATCTATGTCCTGCCAAAGTTTCATTAAATTCTGTTCAGCATTCGATTTTAAGACTCGCCTACAGTTTTTGATGCATGCGCAGTACACTGTCAAAACTTGAAATTTCTAATCTGGCACATAACTGCTCATATCTTCACTTCTACTCAACACTTTGATTTTATTTATGGTAAAAGTTTAACTTTGGCAAATATTAAAGTGTCCTCGGTTTGATCCCTGCCTCAGGTTTGCATGTTCTCCTCTCCTGTGCTTGGTGGGTTTCCTCCCACAGTTGAAGTAGTGTTGAAATGTGCGTGAATGTTGGCCAAAGGTGCTACCACGGTCATACAAAATGGGAATAAATACAATAGTCACTATTGGCCTACACAGTCCCTAGTTGGATTACAGAGGTTCCTAGATGGATGGATGAAAATACAATAGTACTGACGAAGTTTTGCATGATGCTGTGACAAAATCTGGCTGGACGGACATACAGACAGAAAAAATTCTGAGACTGGTTTTGGGTCCTCCAATGTACTGTATGAAAAAATTTAATAAAACCTTCCCAACAGTGTTTGACTGATTGTACTTAAAGTTAATAACCTAGTTAACCAGTGTAAGGATCTATCCAATGACAGAAACTTAAGTATTTTTGTAAGTAACTGTGGATAGGAGCGTTTGCCAAAAGCCTAAATGTAAATGAAAATGTAAGTAGTGGTGGGATTGCCATACTGTAGGTGTGCTTTGGCCAACATGAATGAATCCCACAATTTTAACATTACACTTAGCATTATGAAACAAACAAGACAACTGGCACTGTAGTACAAATTCTTGGCCTTCAGCCCAGCAAGGTGGCCCTGCTGCTCAACAAATCATATGGTGTCATATGAACAGAAAAAAAATATTTTTTGCACTTACACAAATTGTTTTCTCTCATTCCATCTCTCTTTCCTTCCGTCAAACCTTAGAGCTAATACAAGCCCTGTCGTTTTGACACTTAAGTAAGTTTGAAGGTGAGTACTTTGTACTTTTACTCAAGAACATGTAAATGGAGGATTTGTGCACAGGATTTGTGTACTTTGCCCACCTCTGGCAGCCAGATATTTATGTCTTTTAGACATAATGATGATGATACATTTTGAAGGGAGGATATTTGGCATTAATGAGGGAGACAGAGGATTTGGGGGTATTGCCTCCCCCTTATGCCTAGAACCAGCCATGCCGCATACTGTACTGCCCTAAGTGTTTATGGTACATCACTACAATGCAGGATGTTGCATTGTGTGACTTCATGATTGCAAGACAGTCTACCTTCTGCTTTTGGAAATGATAAAAATGATGGGCTTTTAAAAGTAGTGCATTGTATATTGAATAGGGAGTGATTTAAAACATAAAACGTAAGGCAGTGCTTTTTGATCCCCAAAAGGCAGTTAATTCTGTTTTTGCAGCATTTGCTAGGAGACAAATGATAGTATTATTTTGGTTCCTTCTGCAAAGCTTTACTGATCTAATGAAGTGCTAGGACAAAGCAATGACCATGAGATCTCTCTCTCTCTCTCTCTCTCTCATTGTATCTCTCTCTCTCTCGCTCGCTCTCACTCTCTCTCATTATCCCTGTTTTTGTGTGCTAAAGGGAACATCCTGAGCTTGTGGATCAAATCTCTTTTTCAATAGTGGTGGGAATCTTAATGGCTTGTTTGCAGTAGAAGTCAGAGTTTATTGATGCTGAAAGTCTTCAAAATGCTCCTGTTGTGGCCTTATTCTCTTTACTGTGCCCTCTAAGGTTGTGTTTTATTCATGTCTGTTTATTTTCACTGAGCTTATTGTACTTATTCTTATTCTGGTCAAGCACTACTATGTGTTCTGTATTCAAAGTTGATTTATGTGCATAAGCTCTTCCTGTATGCAGTAATGATTTTATTATTATTATTATTATTATTATTATTATTATTAACACGTACCACTATTGTATGGACAGAAATAAAACAACAACCAAAAGATTATACTGTATATTATCAGTTCTAAGGTAAAGCCTCTCAGCCCACTGATATTGATAAGTTTATACTAAAGTTTTACCTTTATGTAGAAGTATGACTTCTTCTGGAGGCACTATAGAACTTTAAAACATTAAACCACATCTTCCATTACTATGTTCATCTCAGCAAACCCATTCTTAACTATAAATGAACACTACAAGAAACCAATACTAAGAGACCTAAGCACAATGACCAAACCAAGAGTCAACGCCCCAAGCCTGAGAATAAACAAAGAATCAGGGTCCAAAGCATTTTAAATAACCATGATTCAGAGCCTCACATAGTAGGACTAACCAAAATCAAAGTCATTAATAGTCGGACACATTCGGACTAACTAAGAGTCAGAGAACTTAACACTAATGTAAAGCCAATAATTACAAGGAGCAACTCAAAAGTTAAAGTGCCAAGTCAGGCCGAAAGCGCTATAACCAACCAAGACTTACCTAGAGAAAACCATTAACCAGGTAACCATTACTTTGGGCTCTAACAACTGGGACTAACCAAGAGTCTTAACAGTCTTTTTTTCCCACCACTCAAGGTAAGCTACTGCAGTTTGTTGTACAGTAAATGTGCACCGCTTCTTGAACAGAAAGATAAATGGATTCAAAACCCTTAAAATAACACAGCATAGGACAATGATGATAAAAAAAATTACTTATATGGAATCCTTGTTATGGAAAAGAGCAAATGTTACTTTTATAAAGGGTAAATTTTACTACTACCAGAACATGGGAATTACATCACACAAATGTAGAACTCTCAAAATGAGCATAATATTATTACTATTATTATTATTATTTGGCCATAAAAACAGCCAAAGACAACAATAAAACATGTGATCATGTGTATCGGTGCTATTTCTTCCCTTTATGACTCCCTTTTTTGGTTCAGTTATGTTTGGGTAGTTAGTTAAAATAACTAAATATACAAAAATTCTGTTCATCATATTGCTTATTTTGTGCTAAAAAAAAAAAGATACGCACAGTACTGAGCCCTATACTGTATATGTTTA
Organism: Clarias laeviceps; assembly: GCA_030014305.1. Lineage (NCBI taxonomy): Eukaryota > Metazoa > Chordata > Actinopteri > Siluriformes > Clariidae > Clarias > Clarias laeviceps. The sequence continues at coordinate 14,616,134 of JAQMYJ010000019.1, read as the reverse complement.
TTAAAAGAACAGCAAAACAACAATCATATAACCATTCCATCATCCATCATACAGTTTAGTTTTTATTCATAGATAAAAAATATATGAAACATTTCATCATATCTATTGTTTTCAGAGAGTCACCATGATTCAGATGCCTAACAAGCAAACCTCAGAGCTCTAAAAAGTAGGACTAACCAAACCTTAATTAAGACACAGCAAAGTCAGAACCCTGGAAAGTAGAATGGAGCAATAATCTGAGCCTTAATACTGAGCCTTACCAAGAGTCCAAGAGTCCTATATTTTAGGCTTTGGGAGCTAAAAGAGATGAAAATTTAGTGACACTAACTTACAGTCTAGTCAGAGTGTCATTTAGCCCTCCGCACAAGTGATACTTATGGTGCCGATAAAACAGCTTAAAGCTTGCAATTTTATTTTGTGCGTTACCATAGTTCTTTTTTAAACAGGAAACTAGAATAGGTTGTATCAAGTGGCTTCATTTTTACAGCAGCCAATAGCCTACAGAATTCGATGACAAGGGTGAAATCCTTGATGATGCTTTGATTATCCTTTTTTTTCCTTCTTTTTTTCCACTGCTGAGCTGTGATTTTAAAGCACCCTGTGCATAATGAGGAGTCATGCAAGATATGACAGTGATTTATTTGAGGTCCGATAATAAGTGGGCGTTTAGATTAGCATGATAAACGACTCACACTCACACGCAGTCCGGTGCAGCTCACAGTCATTCCTCTTCTCTCCAGTCTTTTTAACCTTTTAACAGTTGCAATGCGCCACAGTTTAATGACTGTCACTGTGTATGGATAAAATTTTAAAGCAGGGGGAAAAGGTCATGAGAAAACTATTTGAAAATTGTACTATGTAGTAATGAGATAATGGAAAATCTTTAATGAGGAAGTGTGTGTTGTCAAAATGAGAGATGCATGCATTTTATCTGTGCAATGAGGTCTTATCTCATCTAATTCGCCTTTTCTTTGGAGGAGGTGAAATAGGTCAGTTGTAAACTGTTAATAAAAATGGCCACAGGTCGGCACTGAAGGTTCAGATGTATTGTGCTGCTTCAGAAAGAGCAATGATAGATTGAGCGGATTTGAGGAATGACTTTCATTTACATGCTGAAATACTGGATCTATCCATGCTGTTCTGGGTATGACTCTAAGTAATGTTTTTGAGTACTCCTGCTTTAAAAGATTAATAGACAGGGTAACTCATGTAACAGATTTGAGGAAATCAGTCAATTGGAGAATGCCAGTCCACCTAATCTGCATTTCTTTGGACTGTGGGAGGACACCGGAGCACCTGGAGTAAACCCACCAAGCACAGGGAGAACATGCAAACTCCATGCACACAGACCCAAGAGAGGAATCAAACTCAACCTTGATGGTGCGAGACCACAATGCCAACCACCACTCCATTGTGCCACCTTGAGCACTATATAATCACCATATTGCATATATATATACTTGCATAGAAGACTTGAAGAAAGTTTGTTTTTGTGTCAGAAAGTTAGAACATCAAATGACTCATGCTGATTTGGTAGACATCCATTTTGAAAATGTATTATAAATCAGAAGGAAACATCATCAGTTCTTTGTTCAAGCTCTCTTATTAAAGCAAATGACATTGAATAGTTTGTCAGTCACTTACCATCATCAGTGATGTTTCTGCTTCCTGTGGAGTTCAAAACATTTAAGTGCCTCTTTAACATAAACAACACACTTTGGAATATTGCACTTTGAATTGCATATAATATAGTGTATAGTATTCATACATTATTCAATACAGTATATGTATTCATACATTTGTATACATTCTACTCTGTTAAAACATTTACATTTACAGCATGTGGCAGGTGCCCTTATGCAAAGCGACTTACATTTTATCTCATTATAAATCTAACCATGAGATAATAATTGTTGAAATTAAACCAGGAATACCCTGAAAGCACAATTAGACAAGAGTTTGTCAGTGTGGAAAATTTGGAAGACAAATCATGAATCTATATTTAACAAGTGATAAAATTTAAAGCTGTGTGTACAGTGGAACCTTGGATTATGAGCATAATTCATTCCGAAACTGGGCTCATATTCCAAAACACTCATAAATCAAAGCAAATATTCCCATAAGAAATAATGGAAACTCAAACTATTTGTTCCACAGCCCAAAAAAATTAATAATTAATACAAAATATAAAGTAAAAATAAAACAAATTAACATGCACATTACATTAAAAAAAAAAGTAAAAATAAATCCTGACAGTGTTTCTGTTTATGCGCGCATGCACTGTGTGTGTGTGTGTGAATCTAAAGTAAGAGGACAGGAGGAATCAGCCCCTCCCATCTCCGTCTTCTCATCTTGCACAATAAACCTTTCTCCTCTCTTATTTGAATTTCTCACAAACAGACACACACACATACTCATTTTTCGGAAAAATTACGCATACTAACGGAAAAACTGCTGTAAAGTAAAACAAACAAATGAACCTGCACTTTACCTTTGAAAAGAATCGCAACAGAGCAGTGTTTCTGTGTAGAGCAGAGAG
>JAQMYJ010000019.1:14569780-14580551 GCA_030014305.1 Clarias laeviceps | reverse complement strand
AGCACATCGCTCAGTCATTGAGTTCGCCCATGTCGTCTCGGATCTTTTCGCCGAATCGTGAGTACTCACTTTCTTGGATTTGCTTTCAGATTGAGTATGTGTTTATAGGACGCGGGTTAAATTGTGTTTATCCCTTGCTCCCTATTTGTGAGAGTCCTTCAAACAAATCGCGTGGTTATCCTGCCTACTCGTGTTACTCCGCGTTTGGGTTTACCATCCACGCTACAACACCCATAAATCCATGCTGCTACTAGCGAGATCTTGCGGTTAGTGTACAATCTTGCGGTGAGTATAGAATGCTTTTTTCATGTTTGTGTGATTACGTGTTACTTTAAATATACATATAATGTTACTTTAACAGTCTATATATATATAAGTATATTTCAGTACAGAATTAATTACCAACACACGTGTTGTACATTTTTATGCATCTCAAAAAATATGATGCGTCCCTGGCATCATGTACAAAGCATGTTTTGCTTGCAAGAGAACAGCTTCATATTGTCTTCTCTAGCAGCCAAAATAGACAAACACTCAAATTATAATTATTACTCTTACTTGAGTAATATTTTGGATGATTACTTTTTACTTCTACTTGAGTAATATTATTTTGGCTACTCTACCCACCTCTGCTTTTGAAACAGACTATGTTGAGTAGTACACCTTTATATAAAGTGCAATTTGAATGACTCAGGTCAGCTAATAAAAAAGTAATCTCTATTTCGCATTACTTTCTGCACAAGACATTTTTACATAGTATGGGAAAGAGCATCTGGTACTTTTGCGCCATCTTTTGCAATGAGATTCATTAGAATGAAAGAATGTCTCTTCTACATTTGAATTCATGTACCGTGTAGCATATCATGCCACTGTTTAGTCTTCCACTGGTGGGTTCCTCTTTTTATGCTGCTTTGTCGATCCTCTCTGCAGATCTGCAGGAACAGCTCGATATTTCTTTGAACAGGCGCTTTCTAGATGGGTAAAATCAATAACGCCCCTTTTCACACCACATTTGTCTTCCTGTTTGCTTTTGCTTTATCAGCAATAGTAAAGACTTCCATGATGCACTGCACATAATCTCGTAACAAAAAAAATTTTTTAAGGGTTAAGCCATTTGTTTGTAAAGTTTATTATGATAAAGAAAAAGCCAAAACAAAGTCCTGTATAACAACAGAATAAAGAGAAACAAAAAAATAACTTTATATTTTATATGTTTAAATGAAAATTAATATTTAAAAAATTCTGTATGGTGCTTTAAATATTAGACATTGTCATAAGGCAGAAATACTGGTGACGATTAAGATTAATAATTAGAAAGCCACAGGTGATCATGGCGAGGAAGTCTTCAATATCCAGGTGAGATTATCCCCTAAAGAAAGGCTGAGAATTGGACATTAAAGGGTTAAGGAATCTGCGTGGCCCCATTCACAGCAGGGGGAAAAATTATTTCCATTTAACCTGTAAACTGTGGAGTCCTTTGCACCGGATACAGGGTAAGCAACATCCTTTTTTTTTTAAATACTTATAGAAGACACAACTTAATTTCCTCATTGATTGGTTCCACTTCATGTTTGGATTTTTGTAACATTGTATTGTAGAATTTCAGCAATTCAGAACAAATCTTGAAAGGTTAGGCCATCACTAAGATATGCCCACTTCAATATCGGCAAATGTCTATGTGATCACACATGATTGATGTCTCATCTTCGTCTGTGAAATTCTGACAGAGATGTGTGTTCAATAATGCAAAATTTGTCCGGATTCTAGGAAAATCTTCACTTTGGTGCCCTTCCTCGACTGTCAATCATGTTTTCCAACTCATCTCAAAGGGATGTGGCATCTGTTTGGCTGTCGGATGAATTTCGGCTTGACTAGCCAAGCATTTGCTCTGTTTCTGTCTGTCTCTCTCACTCTTGCCATTTTGTAATCTCAACAGACTCATTTGCAATTATGTCAACAGCAATCAAATGCCTGATTTAACCCCAATGACACAGTCATCATCCAATTATCCAGTGGCATACATGCAAAATGGATGGGAAAAGATGTTTAATTGGCATTTCTTTCTGTAATATAGTTCTTAGATTACCACTTTGTATACAGTACATTGCTTGCATCTAGTGGCCCAGTTATGTGACATTTTGCATTGCATAACTATCAGCAAAATGGACATGGAAGTGAGCCATGTCAACTGGACTTCTTTCTTGTTACTGTAGGTAGAAACATCTCACTACTTATCCAAGTACCTCCTTCAGTTTGAGGAAAGTTCTTTAAATTTGTATCCTCCAGGGTCAAAAAAGTCCTCCCCTGTCTGAAAGGCTCGTTATGTGAACAATAGAGAAGGTAAGAGTAGGAGGGCGTGTCATTAGAGAGTAGGGGAAGAGAGTTGTTAACAATAAACAGCAATAGAGAAAGATTAGGGAGAGTCATTAAGGTGTAATGACCAGAGAGAGTAGTGTGGCTTTCCAGGTGGATCTGCGAAGAGGACTTGATCTTTCTGGGGATGGATAAAAGGGCAGAAAATATGAGACATACAGTATTGTGACTACGGCCTCCACCTCTGTTTAGAGAAGGATTTTCCACTTGCACATAGATGGTTTCTTTTACCCCTCTCTCAGACCAACTATCCTCTCTGTCCAAAATTTTTACATTCTCATTCTCAAATGTGTGTCCTTCGTCCTTCAGGTAAAGGTACACTGCTGATTCAGGTCCTGAGCTGTTGGTGTTTATGTGTTGATACATCCTCATATGTAACGGTTGTTTTGTCTCCTCAGGTTAGAGTTTTAGAGGTTAGATTTTTTTTTCTTATTTTGTCTCTCATAGTTGAGGTATACCTACTGTATGATGGAAATTACAGGCCTCTCTCATCTTTTTAAGCGGGAGAACTTGCACAATTGGTGGCTGACTAAATACTTTTTTGCTGTATTTCTTGTGTTTTGGTGTCTGGTCTTTGGGTTAGATGAGTCTTTGTTTTAGCGTGTTCGTGGATTTTAAGTGAAATGGGGTGTGTTGCTTTCCAAACATAATTTTGAGCTTCTCTGACATTCCATCAACTTAGACGATGATAAGATTTTTCAGGTTGGCTCTGGGTCTCAGCTCTCTTTGTTGTTGTTCTGTTGGATCTATTTTGTTGAACTTAGGATATCCGTAGGCCTTGAGAACTGTCTTCAGATGCTTGTATTCCTTTTTTTTTTTTTTGCTTCAGTGGAAGTGGTGATGACATCTACAGTAATTTGTGTTGTTGTAGATGGTGGGAGTCAAGCCACAAATATTGGTGTGTGTGTGTGTGTGTGTGTGTGTGTGTGTGAGAGAGAGAGAGAGAGAGAGAGTGAGAGAGAGAGAGAGAGAGAGAGAGAGAGAGAGACCTTTTGACCCTGGAGGATACAAATACGAGGAACTTAAAAATTCTGTCAGACTGAAGAAGCTACCTGGATGAGTAACAATAAAGTAGTCCAGTTAGCATGACCCAACTCCCACCTGGAAGACTGAGAAACTTGACAGCTACTATATTGGTTAAGTACTTGGTGTACCTGGTGTTGACCAGGTAAAGATTTATGTTTCTTTATTGTTGGAGTTTGTTTTTCATGAACATTGGATTGATTACCTCTGTCCTCTGAGAGTCTGTTCAAAAAAAAAAAAGATATTAAAAAAGGCTTTTGCCGTTTTCTTTGGCTATAGGGAATGTGTAAAGGATTGAGCTTGCAGGCTTTAGGGAATCTTTCTGTAATGATACAGTAAGTGGGTTAGTGTAGACCTTGAAAGAAATCAGTGATAAAAATGTATAGCAAAATGAGCTTTCTTGCAGTGTGGGACTGACATGGCCTTAAGCAGCTCAGCAGGAACCTGTTGTGTTGTTGTTGACTCGGCACAGACTGTAAAGATTTAGATGTTTACTTTGGTTGTTAACGATTGCTGCCAGAATTTATCCCTCACTGATGCCAAGGTGCACTGAATGACTGGATGCCAAGAACTGAGCGATGTGTGAATAACAGAGTGACCTACTGGATAAAATGGCTGCCAAAAGGCATGAGGAAAGACTAGGTTTTGTGGAAGGACCATCTGGAGCTCCCTCTCTAGGCACCATTCCACTTCACTGTTATTGAGTCAGGCTATAGGTGAATAAGGTCAAATCTGAGGAATACAAAGAACAACGACACGAAAGGTTTTAACTGCTTACCAGATTTATCATAACCTGGATTTCAGTGATTAATCAGAATGAGGAATGGTTGTATGCTCCCTCAAGCTACTACCTCCAAGCTAGACTTAATGGATAAGAGTTCACAATCATAATTTGCTGATACAATACTGTCTTTCAGTTGGATTTACCTTATGCAAAAGTGGGATTTACAAATGACATTTAAAAGCACTTTAATGCAAACAGGAAATAAATGCAATTTAACACACACTACCTATTTAATGCTCGAAATATACCTACATTGATTTTAAATACGGTGCAAAGCTTACCAATGTGCTCTCAATTCTGGGGAAAGTGCAAATGCAAGTCAATGTGATTTATGAATTCTGGCTCTGACACATCACTCAGGAGATATGTATATATTTTATTTATTTATTTTTAACTTTTAACCTTGACAGCTGGACAATTTAAGTGCAGTCTGAGTTTCTGCATTGACTTTCACTTGTCTTGGAGTTAGCAGCATTTGTACTCAGACTAATTAGTCTGTGTTGGCCTTCTTTCATTCTTATTGCATGCACAATGTCTGACAATACTGTAAGTAATTCTTGCTGGCAGAGTTTTGCACTGATTCACCAGGGTTGTAACGCAGGGCTCTAGGTAAAAATGGACGAGACCCCGAGACGTGATGCTCAGCTTTCTGTTTACTTTACTATATCACGGGTAGTTTCGTATTCTGTCATTAACATACAGTATGGTAAAAATAACACAATTGATTGCCACGCTCACACTAAATAATTTGAATGTGCTATTAAAAGGAGATGCATTTAATCCAATGAGAATGCTCATTTAGAGGTGGTTAAACCTTTTCCATACATACTGTACATATAAAAAACATGGAATTATAAATTCAGTATGAAAACATATATATTTTATAACATAAAATTCGTAACATTCATAGCTTGCTAATAAAAAAATTATACCTTTTTATACGACAGTTTAATTACAGTAGGGCTGCCAACTTTTCAGAAAAGCTTGGAGTGAGACCTTGAAAATAAGACCATTGGTTCTGTGTGTACATCTGCACATGACGCCCCCACTGCACATGCCTAGCTATTTTGCTTAATGCTAACACCTCATGCATGGCTCAGGTTCTGCTTCTTTCAGTGTTAAAGTGTTAAAATGAAAAAAAAAAAAAACTCTACAGGTGACTGTATTTATTCCAGTTGGTATTTTTATAAATATTCCCTCAAACAAAAATAACTAAACAGGGCTATCTTGGCCACCAACCAAATCACTTATAGGCTCTCCAGCAATTCCAAGTAGTTGCAAGTGCATAGCACAGAGCTTTGGGTCCTATATATAAGCGCTCTCATTGTAGCCCCTTCCTTGCTTGATCCATATCTCAAACTTTTTCTTGCAAACATAAAAGGGTGCTCCTATCATTGAGGCCCTGAGTAGTCAGTCCCACCTCTATTCCCCACTATGATGCCCTTGAGGGCGGTAAAATTATTTACGCAAAACACACAGAACATTACAATATTCACATTGAGTTTAATCATCCACAATACAATGTATAACAATTTATATTCACAACGCCATTCAGGGACTAACAAAGTGAGAATTCAACAAAGCACATGCAACATTGTGTGAAACTTGGGTCATGCTGAAAGAGATTAAAAAAAGTGAAAATCAAGATATTATAATAATTTATAGGATAGAAAAGTCCACCAAAGATGCTCAGGCACTGGGCCTGAGGGTAAGTTTGATGAAATAAAGTAAGACTAATGATATGAAGTACTGAAAAGTAAGGAAAGCAGAAGTAATAATAATAATAATAATAATAAAAATTAATGGATACAGTAAAGTCAAAGAAGAGTCAAAACAAGGGGATAAGAAAAGGAAAAGAAAAAAGTGATACCATATACAGTACAATGCATGTATGATTGTGAATATCTCTATTTCTCTTTCTTTCAAGCACATGCCCGATTCTCTTTTAATCAAGTTTGTGAGCCTTTGAGTACTCTTATTAATATACAAAAGTGCAACTTTGTTTTGTATATGATTAAACTTAATGCAAATATTTTAACATCATAGAAAATATTCAAGCATATTTCCCTCTTTGGATAACACTGTCACTGCCCTCGCTCACTCTTTTAATGCTCCAGTAGCTGCAACCTTGCTACAGTCTGTAAATGCTTTTGAATGTAAAATTATTTTACTATATTGTTTTATATATTTAGCCCTATTATGAATGTTCCAATTAATGTCCCATCTTTTGCATATGACTGATGCCTTCACAAAGCTGTAATTGTGTGTTAATTTCAACTGGATTGCACATATATTTATTCTCTTTACATGGAGTGTAAAAAAGTAGTGAAGCATCTGTCCAGTATGCTCTGGCCACACTACACCTGTGTATATGTGAGGGAGGGATGTAGCGATTTGACTTCAAAATAAAAGCCGTATATAGCTGTCCTGTTAGAAAGAAGCTGAAGTTCAGTGATTTTGCTTGCACCTTCGACAGACAACTGTTTTGAATATGAAAGTGTGAGAAATTGGAAGTGTAGCATGAGAGCATGTGAAGGTCCACAATTGAAATTTTAAACCATTATTTCTCAATTAATTTACCGAGGCAGTCATGAGTCATGACAAGCATGCTGTATGTTTAACATCAGCGATTTACATGCCTGATTAACAGCATTCATTACATCCTAGCAGAAGGGTCGGCAACCCGCGGCTCCGGAGCCGCATGTGGCTCTTTCATCCCTCTGCTGCGGCTCATTGTGTCTTTGGAAAAAAAATAATGAGTATTTAATTAAAATATATTTTATTTTATAAAATTATTTTTTAAATTTAATTCTAACTTTTAAGATTATGGTCAACTTCTAACATTAAACTAAAAAGTTTTTAAACTTTTGTCGCTCAAAATATGCGTCACAACCACCGATGTGCGATTTATTGAGCTTTTCGATCTCCGGTTTCATTCAGTTTGACAGTACACGCGATAAAAGGATGACCGCATCAGAAGCAGACAGCATTTTTAGTTTGCTGCAGGTGGATAATTTAAGTTCGGCTTTTTATTTCATGAATACGAGGAGTACTCATATAGACATTGAGTCTTTTGTTTGAAAGTTACCTTCAATCCAGCGTCTTTTTTTTTTTCAGAGTTCAAAATGTTTTTGTTGCATTCAGAAATAAATTTTAGCTTTCTCTGTAGCTGTTCATTGATTACAACACACTATAATTTTTTGTTTTATATATAGTATAAAGATTTTTTTTTTAAATGTATATGCAGTGTTGTCCTCATTTTACATGTCAAAATAGTTTTGTGGCTCCCAGTGTTTTCTTTTCTGTGGGAAACAGGTCCAAAAGGCTCTTTGAGTGTTTACGGTTGCCGACCTCTGTCCTAGCATGTCTTACTGCATTTTTTAATAGAGATTTGAACTCTAAATTTACAGGGCTACATTACATTATTGTAAAAATTACCAGTTAATATATTTTAACAAAGCTAACAAATTGTAACAAATCAACCTGATAATGAATTGCATGACCTAAATTTCCCTTATATTAATATTAAATTAGTTGACACAACTTAACAATCAAGCATTCCCTTGATTGATGAAAGAGAGGAAATCAAGTTTCGTTCAAGTGCTCCTCTTATTGACTACAGGGCAAATAACTGGCTAATATTTGTGAAGGAAAGTAACTGCTAAATCAAAGCTTAATAACATACTAGCATTTCTTAATGTTGATCTAGCATAAAAAATTTTATTGGTTTTATTAAAAAGTATTAAAAGCTCCTCTACTGTCTACAAGTACAGTGGTACCTTGGCATACGAACCCACCCTACCACTAGACACTGAGGAATCAATTGCAGAGGGATTTTTGATATCTCAAAGGGGTCAACCATGATGTCAATCGCCCCACCACATTTTTGCCTTAAGAACTAAAACTTATAAAGAAATTTGTTTTAATTTTGGCATACGAGTGTCCGAGCTGGTCGTGCATATTTCCAGTTGCGCATACATCCATTTACACATACTACCGCTAGCTAATCATAACTTGTTTTGGGTCAGTGGAAGACCAGCAAAGAGAATTTACATATATTTTGTGTTTTTTCTCTTTCTCTCTCTTTTATTTTTATTTTTATTTTGTGCAGGATTTTGTGAAGACATACTGTAGCACCATGGATCCCAAGAATGCTATCAAGAATAAAAAAATTAAGAAAAATAAAATTATGAAACTTTCAGTTTCGTTTTTAAGGCAGCCAGTGCCAAGAGGAATCCCAAATTAAGGTTGAGTGTAGTTTAATGTCTATTATTTCATATTTTACTTCATTTACATGTCCATACATAGCCATTTGGGTGGCTAGAACGGATTATCTGCATTTACATTATTATATCGGAAAATGTGTATTTGGACTGTGACAGGATTTTTGTTTTTTGCCTCCATGCACCACCAAAATGGATTTAAAATGAAGCAGTCAAAGTGTGGACGTTCAGCTTTAATTTATAGCGCTTCTACAAAATATTGCATTAGCCATTTAGGAATAACAGACATTTTGCATAACCCTTGCATTTTCCCAGGGTCAAAAGTAAATGGGCAATTAATTATAATTATTTTAATACTTAGATGAAAAATCTTTTTTGGATTTTGAAACCTGGAACTTATGAACATCAAGTTTCCTCGCTTGAGCTGCTTTGCCAGGCCTTTCCTGCATCTGCCTTCCTGCTTGTTTGTCTGCCTTTCTGCCTTCAGTTTTGTCTTCAGTAAGTGAGCACCTAAATTGTGTTGACGTCAGGTGCCTGACTCAGTCCTTTAAGAACATTCCCTTTGCCTTGGGTTGCTTGCTCACAATGATTGTGTCATTATCCATCTGTTCTGTGAAGCGCTTTCCTTTCAGCTTAGCAACATTTGGCTGAGTGTTGCCCTACACACTTCAGAATTTATTTTGCTACTTCTTTCAGCACTCATATCATCAATAAACACTGGTGACCAAGTTACACTGGCAACCATAAATGCCTATGCCTTAACTCTACCTACACCATAAACGTGGGCACTTCTTTTCCTTCTACATATCTTTTTTTTTTTTTTAATAATTGTGGTATAAGTTAAGCATGAAGGCTATTTTAGAAGTCTTTTTAGTGAGGTCTAACCTGGCCTTTTGGTTCTTGGTTTTCGATTTAAAGTAAGCTGTCTGTATTTCCATACAAAAAGGCAAAAAATAAAATACTAGGAAAACGTCCAGCACTGGCTATCAAACTGCTTATCAATTAGTACTTTGTTTAATACTTTTAAGCTTGTAAAAATAAAAATGCCCGGAATTTCTAAATGTAATCGTTTGGTTAAATGATTGAAGCTGAAAGGCTGTATTTATCTTTATACCCTCAAATAAAAAATATGACCTTTAATGTGTATTTTATTACACAGCCATGATTTGCTGATGGTTAAAACAGAGTGCTGATTTTATATTGTCTCTCTTCAAACAATAATAATTTTAAATGCAAATTATTAATATTTTTATGAGTATACAGTGGAACCTCGGATTACGAGCATAATCCGTTCTGAGAGCGGGCTTGTATTCCAAAACCCTCGTAAACCAAATTTAATTTTCCTATAAGAAATAATGGAAACTCAAATTATTCGTTCTACAGCCCAAAAAAATAAATACATAAAAATAATTAATAAAAAAAAGTAAAAATAAAACAAATTAACCTGCACTTTACCTTTAAAAAAAAGTGAAAATAAATCCCGACAGATAAGTGTTTCTGTTTATTTTATTTTTTTATTTATTTATTTACCTTTATTTAACCGGGCAAGACAGATTAAGAACAGGTTTCTTATTTACAACTGTGGCCTGGCAAAGGCTGAGCCTTTTGGGTGCAGGCACACATTAACGGAGAGACTGTTTTATCGGGAAAAATAGCAAGAAACATCGCTAATGACACTCGCATGAGCGCTTAATAACGGAATCACTGCTGTAAAGTAAAAAAAAATAATAAATGAACCTACCTTTGAAAAGAATCGCGACAGAGCAGAGTTTCTGTGTAAGGCAGAGAGAGTGTGTGTGTGTGTGGTGGGGGAAGCCGGGAGGGGGGCTGTAAAGGCAAGAGTGTGTGTGTGTGTGTTGGTGTGACTGAAGGAGCACAGTGTCAAATTGCGCGCGCTCACGCACACACACACACACACACACACACACACACACACACACTCGCCTTTACAGTACCCCTCCCACCCCCTCCTCCTCTCGGTTTCCCACACACACATAGACACACACTCTCTGCCTTAGTGAAACGACAGGCTGATGCAGAGAGGGAGAGAAAAAAATGGATCTTTACCCTCTAATGAGACTTGATTTTGCTTTATACGCGCGCAAACACATGTGTTATAATAAACAATACACGCGCTGTACACACACGTTTACAGACACAAAATAAAATGTGTTTTACACACACACACACACACGCGGTCACAGTGTTATAGTAAACAGTTCTCACATGCACGGACGTTGATTATACCAGTAAGAGACGAGCATTAAGACCCAGCAGGGGAGACGATTACTCACAATTCCGCAGCTCAAGAGAGAGAAAAACCGTTGGCTCAGTTGTGATCACGTGACGCTCGGCGTCAAAACAAGAA
>JAQMYJ010000019.1:14543634-14554995 GCA_030014305.1 Clarias laeviceps | reverse complement strand
CCTGCACCTTCTTTACCTCTGCTCCCTGTAGCCTCACTGTTCCTCTTGGGTCCCTCTCATTCACACACATGTATTCCATCTTGCTGTGGCTAACCTTCATTCCTCTGCTTTCCAGAGCATACCTCCACCTCTCCAAATTTTCCTCCACCTGATCCCTGCTCTTGCTGCAAAGCATCTCTATTTAAATTACAGTATTTAATATTTGTGTGTGTACTGGATATGACTCCACAAGACATCTGAGGTTGTGCTGTGGTGTCTGGCATCAGGACATTCCTAGCAGGTTCTTGGGGTGCCATGGGTTGCAGGGTGTGGGCTCAGGGGATCAGACTTGCTTATGCTTACTCGGTTTGGTATCTGGAAGTTTAAAGTCTAGGTGAACCTGCCTGGGGTTGGCTTTTTGCCTGCTTGGCCAGCTGCATATTGGGCTGTGCTGAACAGACCCTTGTGTCTTAAAATAATGCTTCACTGTTGTTCTTGTTGTTACTTAATTATTTAATGCCATATGTATTTTATAATTTTGAAAAAAGTCCAGTAGTGTTCTAGAATGTAAAAAATAAATCCAAACCTGTGTCCAAACTTTGGACTGGTGTCCTCAAACTTTTGACTGGTACTGTAGATACACACAACATTCAGTCCCACACAGTTCTACACAATAATGACAAACAGTTTATACCATATAATGCACTGTTTATCTCACCCCTCACAGAAAACACACTTCACTCATTGCTCCCCAGCCATAAAGGAAGCAACATTTTTACCATACATAAGGACTTACTTAGTTCCTTTTATTTTATATGAAGGAGAATTAACCTGTATACACTATATTTGATGGCATAATAGGTGATGTTGGTCTTTTGCATGCTCCTGTAGACGGGTCACCACAATGGACTATCCTATTCTCACAACAACTTGGCACAGGTTTTGACACCGGATGCTCTTCCTGATGTAACCCTCCCGTTTCCGAGCTTGAGAGTGGCACTGCATCCAATGGCTGTGGTTTGGGCATTATCAAAGCTAGGCCTTCTGCACGACAGGCGAAAAACCTGCCACCAACGCCCCAAATTGATAGTATTGTATCACCACATACAAACCTGCAGTATGAATCTTGTACCTATCTAACTCTTGTTATTAACTTATTTGGTTTGAAATAGTGTTGTTTTGTAGGCAAGACTTTGATGATTGATGTAATAAAAGTTTAAATGCTGTCGTTTACACACCCTGCTCAAAAAGATCCATTCAGAACATACTCAAATTATATTGAGACTTTGTTCCAGACCATTGTTTACAAATGTTCAGACATATTTCCTTTCAAAAAATATTGTCAAGTGCATTGTGGCTCCAAAATGTGGCAAAATCAGTGCTTGTGAGAGCAGCAGCAAGCAACAAATCCACTGAAATATTGATTTGGAAGTGAAACAACAGGTCATAAAACAAAACAAAGGTGGAAAATCAGTGAATAATATTGCTCACAGTTAATCTCATTGCATGTTGCCTTCAAACAGCCTTGCTACTATAATTATCTAATATGATTTGTACAGTTAATAAACTGCTTACTATTTGGTTTCACAGAAAGGATTTTTGGATATCAATTGCTTTTATTGTTGTTATTTGCTTCTTCATTAAATATCTTGTTAAATTGCAGTTATAGTGTAGTGTAGTATTTTTTTGACACTTGAAAATAACACACTTGTGTCAGTGCTCTTTTTGTTGTAACCAGGATTTGAGTCCCACTCAGGGTACAGTTGGTGCTTAGTTGCAGACAAAAAAAAATAATGTTGCATCAGCAAAATGAGAATTTTAAGGATGTCTTTCAGTTGAAAGAAAAAAAATGCTATTCTGGAATATTGTTTTAAAGTTGTATTTGGTCTATGGTATCTCAATAGCATGCAATCAATTAGGCTGGATTTCATTAAAGTAATTCTCATTTTCAAAAACAGTCGAAATGGTACCCCAATGATCATAACATTGCCCGATTAACCTTGCTCTGATGTTTTGAGAATTAAAAAAAAATTCTACTCGGAGCCTTTGTGTGACAAGATTATGTAAGGGAAGAGAAATGGCCACTGGTAGCAGAGGACTTAATGTTTATTCTTTACTTGTTTTGAATTTGCTTGGCTTTTCAGCATATACACAGTTGAAGTGGCTAATGGCTTTATCTGCTGGCATTGGGACGGGATGTATACCATTGGGAAGTCTGCCCTCAAATGTCAACAGTACAAGCTATGACACAGTGTGTTCACCTGACCTCGGTGACCTGCCATCAGGTTATGATGCACTGCCTTAAAAATATTTCACAATAGGTCTTAGGAACCAAAAACTGAGATGTTTCATTTCCTATACAAGTGTAGTGCACAACTTGAGAAAATCAACATCTTGCTGTAATACTGTAGATGCCTGGACTGACTCAAGTGGACTTCTCTGTCCGTTCACCCTCTTGCATGCCCTTTTAATGTTTCCTTAGGATCACTGAAAACAGAGACGCATAATTAGACCCATTTTCATCAGGTGTGCATTCTTTTCCCTTCACCTGACCCT
Organism: Clarias laeviceps; assembly: GCA_030014305.1. Lineage (NCBI taxonomy): Eukaryota > Metazoa > Chordata > Actinopteri > Siluriformes > Clariidae > Clarias > Clarias laeviceps. The sequence continues at coordinate 14,552,460 of JAQMYJ010000019.1, read as the reverse complement.
TGCTCCCTTCACATACCAACATCAAACCGTGCCCTCACCTACAAACACCCCCACCATCGGTCATCAGTTCAGGTCACTGATTAAGCATTGTAATTAGACACTGCATTAACTGTGCAAAACCAGACAAAACCGTCAGACTTGGGTACCAAGACAATTATTAAATTTTATTCAATTCAATTTTATTTGTATAGTGCTTTTAACAATTGTCATTGTCACAATGCAGCTTTACACAAGCACAATGGACGTTTATATGAAATGTGAATGTATGAATCATAATTATCAGATTGTCCCTGATGAGCAAGCAGAGGGCGAGGGCAAAGCAGGGATTGTCCTGCAGTCATACTGTGTGTTAGGAGGTTGGACGTTCAGTATAACAGGAGATGTGTTTAAGTTAATATGGAGTCCAGTTCGTTATTGAAGGCTCAGGTAGACTGTAGAAAACTCCAGTCCTGAACTATTGAGTGACTACAGTCATGAGTCCTCCGAGAAAAGATGTCAGCATCAGCCAAGGCCAGGACTGTTATCGTGGAAAAGTGGAACCATCCCCTGTCACCATATGCATCCCAGACAGACCACATGGAGCATCCATGCGATGAGATCTCCAACCACAAGCGAGTCACCAGGATGAGTCAGACAGGTCCAGAGGGCAGATCACTGGCAGCTCCGGAGCAAAATGTATAAACAACTAGGCTACTCCAGTCACTGTGCAACTCATCTATTATCCTCTTGTCAAGCATAGCCTTAAATTCTTCATGAACAAAATTTTTTGTAATCAAGCAAATCATGTGGGTGGCCGTGTACCACCACACTGGGAGAAGTCACATCATGGCACTATATGAGATCAGTGTAAATTGGCAGAGGTGAAAACACATCCAAAAACTCTTTTTTCCAAGTCGGCCACCTGTTCTCTCCGTGACATTGAGAGGTGGTCTCCACAGGGAAACTAAGCTGCCATCTCAGGAACTGCCATTCCCAGAGACACAGGGAATGCCTCCCTTCACTAATTCAAGTCTGATTGAGGTGGTAAACCTTTGAAGACTTCAAAGGGTATTTGCCACTTTGTGATTAATTTGAAACTTGATGTGGGTAGTAATAAGAGCACGGTCCCTCTTCTGTTCAAATTTAGGTGTTACAGTCAGGATTGTTTGGCATGAGCCTGTAACAAATTCTCCTGTGTTACTTAACCCAGTGCATGGAGATTTGCTCTCTTGTCAAGAACGATTCTATTTTTTTTTTCCTAGAAAAAGGCAACTTTCCCTGATGACATTTAGGATGCCACAAGGTTTGATGTAAAAATTGTGCCCTAATCAGTCAGAATCAGAAATGTTGGGTAGAGGCACTGATTCTGGGTATTGTATTGCAGAGCCTACTAGGACTGATGCAAAGTGATGCCCACATGCAGTCTTATCTAATGGCCTGGTTATGTCCATGACAGTGTCTTTGTTTAAATGAACCTCAATCAAAGATAAAAAGTGCAATGGGGCTTTTGCAGTGGCTAATGGGTTTATCTGCTGGCATTGGAACAGGATATATACCATTGGGAAGTCTGCCGTCAAATATCAACAGTACAAACAGGCTATGACGTGGCTATGTGTGTTCCCCTGCCCTTGGTGACCTGCCGTCAGGTTAGGATGCACTGCCTTAAAAATATTTCACAATAGGTCTTAGGAACCAAAAACTGAGATGTTTCATCTCCTATACAAGTGTAATGCACCACTTGAGATTTATCCTCTCAACATCTTGCTGTAATCACTGTCCATTGACTATACTTATCTGGCATGCTTAAGTGTCTCAACATGCATCTTTCTCAGGGGGAAACCTGGCTCCACTAGTTAGGATTGAGGACCGTGTACTTGTCCTGTCACCTGTCTTTAAGAATTTGGTCCATGCAGTGCAGCACAGCTTTGCTGATGTCATGCTTGCTCCTAGCCTTGAGGATAGGCATTGATGTAGTAGATGTTGCATCCAACATGGCAAAATTCACATAATGAACTGTGGTGTAATGTTATAATGCCCAAACCCTTTAGCTAGTGTTTACTTTTATTACAGTGTTAACTTGTAACTAGTGTTAACTTGTATTACACATTATCTTATACTCATTATCATTATTAGTTTTTAATACGTTGTTAATATGTAGGGCTTCTTTATGCTATTCTCAGCATAATATCACTCAAATAAATGCATGAAAACTATAGTGTGTTAAATAAGAATTAAATAATAAATGCCTAAATAATACATTAAATAAGAGTTTGGTTTTACAGTAGAAAAATCTCATGGATGGATGGAGAAATGAATAACAATAAACCATTTAGTTAAAGCATAACCATTAATTTTGTTAATGCATTGCCTTTTGTTTTATTGCTAACAAACATCCAGGACTGTTTTTGGACCAAAATTTCTATTTGGTTTTCTTTTTTTAGCAGCAAATTGTAGTGGAAAAGCACACTTGATGAAAATAGCTGCACTAAATACTGCATTAGTCAGTCATCTGTACAATGCACGGTCAGTAAAAAAGCACAAACTCCGGTGAATCGTGAACATTAGCAGCATGCTGTGCTTGTTGGTTTGGTGCATTGTGCCCATTTAATATGCACAGGTTCATTAATTAAGCTCATTTAATTTTAATAATAGTGCCTTGGTGCCTTGAGACTTCGCTTGGGCTTGTGAGCCAATTACATTTGGGTCCAAAGGTCTGAGTCTATATCAAACACAATTTTGAGGATAGGTTTTGGGGGAAAATATCCCATCATCTGGTTCAAATGATTCAATTACTGTAGCTTTTTTTTTTTTTTTTAAAGAAAAAAGGTTAATAGCATAGTCCTTGCTAAACTTGAAAACTCCTCTGATTTCAGCAAAAATGTGTCTTGTGGTTAATTTAGTATTGTTTTTTATTAAAATTTGTTACACTGGTAATGTAACATAGCACCTGGCTTGTCTTTATATAGAACAGCTGCATCAATATAGGCAATTGTTTTGTGTCTTAGCCCCATATTTAAATTTGCCCAAATAAATGTTTGATCAGTTTAACCTTCAAACATACGTTCACAGAGCAAAATGAACAAAATACATGAAATTACATTTATTACATCAAAACTTTATATATATATTTCATTTTGGGTAATTCTGAAAACCATAGATTTTACAAGTTAATGTCTTAGAGATTCTCAGGTATATAAGGCTTTTGACCTAAAAGAAGGATTTCTTAAAAATAAATTGCATTGGAGAGGACAATTAACTAAAAAATAGAATATTCCAACAAAGTAATAAAATTACTGTGTGTGTATGTATATACAGTATATATATATATATATATATATATATATATATATATATATATATAATTTTATAATAAAAATTGTAATATAATATAATAATAATATAATTTAATATAAAAATTATGAAATAAAAATAAACTGAATAATATACAATATTTACAAGGTTGCTAAATAAAATAGAAGTGTATGAAAAGTATAAAGTGTGTAAATTATGCAGGATAAATTATAGACTGTACAGAAAGGAACTGTAGTAATTTGTTGCCAACTGAACCATATTACTCATTGCAGTAATTATTCAGTGGAAGGCTCTTAACTATTTGTTTAGTTAAATCCAGGTGGTGACTTTTTCTGTTTTTTTTTGGTGGAGCAAGTTCTCTTCAAATCAGGCTTAAGAAGAAATGTTTATTTCTTATAATAATAATAATAATAATCTGAAAGAAAACTTCTGATTTCATCACAAACTGACTGTAAAAATGTACAGTTTAATCCTTTTTTCTCGGACTGTTTTTATTATTATTATTATTATTATTATTATTGATTTTTTTTATTTATATTTGATCATTCTTCACTTCATCTAAATTGATTGTGTTACTCACTGTTTTATACTGAACATCAATATAATTTGATAACAACCTTATTGATATGCAGGACCTATCTATGCTATCCATAACAAGGTTTCATCAGGTAAATAAATACATGGAAATTGAATTGACACTTAAGGTTGTTGTGTTGTGTTGGATGAGATAATCAGCTTTCATTATTTCCATTGTGTAAATCCCCTAGAACATCTAATTCTCATAAAACCAGGCTAACAGAGAAATTTTTATTTACTGTACTTGCAACAACACCACCACCACCACCACCACCACCACCAACAACAACAACAACAACAACAATAATAATAATAATAATAATAATAATAATAATATGGAAGAAAACTTTTTAACATAAAAAAATAACATATAAAAATGTTCTAACATTGAAAAAACATTGAATATATGCTTCCAAAAACACAGAGCTGTGTTACTTCCATAAAATGGGTTTGACTACTTCAAAGAGAAGTGTTAAAATTGAGCCTCCAATGAGTTGCCATTACAATGCAATTAAAACCCCACTGCTCTTAAATTTGCATTATGGGCCACTTACAAGCAGCATGCTGTAAATGCACATTTAATCCAATTATATTGGGGGCTTTTGTTGTGTGAATGGCTGAATGCTGATAGATTACTTTGCCACAAGAAGAAACCACATCGTTATGCATGCACATTCTGTGACTTTCAAAATGCCGCCTTTGAATAAAAAGGGAAAAAGTGTTGAATATGAATAACATCACACTCACTTAAGTGAGTGTATGTGTGTGTGCCCTGCGATGGATTGGCACCCTGTCCAGGGTGTACCCTGCCTCGTGCCCTAAGCCTCCTGGGATAGGCTCCATAGGCTCATCTAGAAGATGAGTGAGATTACACTCACTTATGCATTTATATACAGTATAAAGAAGTTGTGAATCTTTACTTGTAAAACATTCATGAATATTGATTTTGAACAAGTTCATAAACATTGTTTTTTAAACAGCGACTTTTTCCTGTGAAGAGAATTTTTTGGGAAAAATGATTGGTACTCTTAAAGAGAAACTGCATTCATGAACACTCCCTTAACTAGGCCTATCTCTAAAAGTTATGCAGTCTTCATCCACAGAAGTGTAAAAGGTTGAGAATAAAACTTTTTAGGAGACTTTTTCAATTTTAGGAGTGGTTTGTTGCCTCAAACCTTCATGGTCTCTGATTCCATCCTGATTTAGAGTCACTGTCTGTGTGGAAGGTGCTATGGTGGTGTAGTGGTTAGCATTGTGGTCTCCCACCTCCAGGGTTGGGGGTTCCAAAAATCATCTTCAGTCTGTGTGCATAGAGTGCATAGCAAGTTCCAAATTGCCCATAGTAAACGATTTGGTGCGGGAGAATTTGTGTTTGTATGTGCCCTGTTAAGTGCCATCTTATTCAGGGTGGCCCTTGCCTTTTGACCTAAATTCCCTGACATAGGCCCAAAGTCCCTTTTGACCATACAGAAGATCAGCAGTCCAAAAAAGTGCATGGATAGATTGATGTCTGTGGGAAGTTTTTCTCCACATTCTTTGCTGGTCCCTATGGGTTTCCTCTGAGTTACTGAAGATGAATCAATAATAACTTTTGATTACTTTTTTTTTTTTTTTTTTTCTGTAAGGGTGTGCATGAGTTCTCAGTAATCCACTCAACAGCAGAAATGGGGCACCTCAGGACTTTAGAGTCATTTGAGCACTTTTGGTATTCCAAAGAAGTTAAAGGTGGTTAAAAGAGAGAGAAAGAGAATAAGAATTATTAAAAATAATAAATGACTTTTTCAATCGCAGTGAAATGCTAATACTCAGTAGAAACTTGATATCTACAACAGAAACATCAGACAAGGTAAGATCTGTGCCTGTGTGTACCAGCAATGCATAGCTACAAAGTTTTTTTTTTTTTTTTTTTTTTTTGCAGAAAAAAAAGAAGGCGATTCAAAAACAGCCAGCGCAACACAAACCCTGCAATGCATCACACCGTTCTGCTTGTATGCTTTGCCCATATGGTAGTGTATATTCAAAAAGAGAATAGTGGCGCAGTAGTAGGTATGAGATGTCTCCGTTTGACATTGCTGAGTCTCTCTGCCCCATTTGTCATCCCCCAAGAACATTTCCACCTTGCTGTTTGCAGGCAAAACAGATGTAGAGAAAGACAGTCATTCATCCTGTGCAGAAAGCTGACAGAGTTACAGATCTGCAGTCAAGGACTCTGCTGGCCTTGCATTTATCTCCCATTTCCCACTTAGGGAGGCATATGGCAGCAAACACAGAACTAAAAAGAGAGAAAGAAAAAAACAATTGAGAACCTTGTTTATGAGAACTGGAAATCTTGAAATCTGTAGGTATTCCTGCAAGAAAATCATCTAATAACTTTGAGCATGTATACTAGACATTCATTTAGTGCACCTAATTTAACTTTTTGTAATAAAGCTGAATATAACTCTGTGAAAATAGTTTTAAATTTATTTGGAGGCTAATATCTATAATTTTTTTTTAATAAAATTTATAAATAATGTTGCCGACATAACATTTTCCTTGCTCTAATTGAGATGAAGTTAAAATAATTTAAACTCTTAAAGGTTTAGTCACAAATTAATTTACATTAACTGCAGCTACATCATGCACACCAGACACAGTGTGATGGTCAGTAAAAACCAAAGGATGTAAATTGAACGGAGGATGAAGAACAAGTCGACTCTAATTATAATCTTCCACCATTTCCCACAACAGTGTTGTGACATTTGAAATGCCATAATGATTACAGCATTACATCCTCACATTGAAGCGCTACGCCATTCTGAATTCTAATTTAAATTTTAAAGAGTAATTTGTTGCAAAAAAAGTACATTTGGTTTTATACAGTAGTAAATGAATATCTGTGACATTACAGGTTTTTAACAATTGTAGTAGCCTCTGACACACAAGGATGCCTATAACATTTTTTTGTAAATTTGAACAACACTACATGTCATAAATACTTCCAAATATTAGGCAAACCATGACATGAAACAGCTGCATTATATAACAGAATATGACAAGTCCTGAAAAGCTAGTCAAAGTGCTTCTTTTTGTCCCATGCTTTGGTGAGTAACGTACTGTAAAGGCTTCCAATGGACTTTTTAAACCAGCCAGTTGCAAGTCATTTGAAGACAAGCAAAAGAATATTTACATGCTGTTGCCTTTGTAGTTACCCCATCATTAATGAACTACAGGTATGCATCACTTAATCCTGTGAAATAGTGAATGAATTTCAAATTATTATTTTTATTTTGCCGCTTACATACATGAAGCTTGTTGTTGTTGGCCAAACGAATCACAAGTGGTGGGTGAAAATTAAGTAGGCAATATTTAATGGCTATAGAACTTGGAGTATCACTAAAGTCATGATAAAAACAATCTCTAAATAGATGATAGTAAATAGGATTTCATATTTCCTACTTTGATAGTACAGGCATCAGCCATGAATGGCAGCAAATGCTATGAAATGTGGAATTCCATTGTTCTTGTGTAGAGATGGTGGCATACAGTGAAAGGAAGGAATGCAACACTACATTTGGAGACAAAAAGAAAAATTGTCCTGCAAAGCTGATGACCACAGTCTTGGTGAATGATGCAAGAAGAAGTAGCCATTGCCTATGTTAAAATTTAAAGATTTACTTTCATTTTTCTATGTAATGAAGTACAATTTATGAAAATTATGAAATATGGACTTTATTACCAATTTTCAATGACTAGTTACTTTTTACCCAGCCTGTACAGTGTAAGTAATAAAGGTCAAATTCAACTCTCTTCTTTCGCCATACAATATGACTAACCTGAACTAGCTATACAGCTAATTCCCAGGGAAAGAATACCCCATGACATGAAAGATACCAACTCGAATTAGATCTGTAGGACTCCAAAAGCTTTATACAAGTCTAAGAGAACAACGGCTATGGAATTTGGTCCCGATGATTTACATAGTATTCATGCTCCAGGTGATAAACTTCATGGTTGGTTTGCAAAGCAGGAAAATTATATATAACATCCAAGACCTATGGTAACGTACCTATATGTACATCAGTTTTGATTTCAGACAGACTTGAAAAGAACTGAACTCTCCTTAAAGCTTGAAACCAAAGAGAGATATTATTTGATTTATAATAATCTGAAAAGAAAAAACAGCAGGGATGAACTTGTGATCAGGAAGTGCTGAAAGTTTCCCAGTGGTCCAATTTTCTCTATGTTGCTCATTGATTACTGTGCTGTCAGATGCAGCCATGTGTTCATTTGCTGGTGATTGTGATGATAGGGAGAGAAGGATTGAGAAAGCAGGCAGTTTTCAAAACCAGCTGAAGGAATAACACACACTCTTTTTATGCACTATTTGTTAGATGTGTGTATATTCTTATTTTTCTTAGAATTTTTTTTAAACTAAGGTGGATTTGGCTACTCATTCAAGGATGCAATAAGAAGACAAAATGCATACAATTAACCCCTAAACCTAACATGAAAACAAACTGATCTGCTAAACACACCAAGGTAACATTTACATTACAAGCCATGCTGATCAATTCACATTTTTTGATTAGATCAGATTAGCATGTCATGGCAGTTCACATTTAGAATTACAGTATAAGTGACTTTTATCTGATTCTATTGTGGATGCGTCTGTCCTCTGAAATGCCATGCATGTGCACATCTATATGTCTTTGCACACACCATCTGGGCAAAAACATGTCATAAGTTTGTGCGAAAACTGATATATTCCAAACACTGAAAGCAATTTTAGAAAAAATATGCTTGGGAATTTGCTCTGGAGGATAGCAAGCTGAATGTGTTGCAGTCTAGAAGAAGGAGGAAATCAGATGCCTTACTTTAGCTATTTTAGCTGCTTTTGCTAGCAAATCACCCAACACAGGCAAAGAAGTCGCATGAATTCCGATCTGACCGCTCATTCATCGTGATCACAGTCACGTA
>JAQMYJ010000019.1:14505661-14530442 GCA_030014305.1 Clarias laeviceps | reverse complement strand
GTGTGTGTCTGTGTGTGTGTGTGTGTGTGTGTGTGTGTGTGTGTGTGTGTGTGTGTGTGTGTGTGTGTGTGTGTGTGCGTGTGGCACGGTGTCTAGTGACACGCGCGCACACAGACACACACACACAGCAGGCAAAGTGCAGCCTAAGCCTTGAGCAGAGAGAGAAAATGGATTTTTAACGTCTCTAATGAGACTTGCTTTTGCTTTACACGCGCTGTACACACTCACATACTGTACAGACACAAAATAAAAGATGTTTTACGCGCACACACGTGGTCACAGTGTTATAGTAAACAGTACACATGTGCACGGATGTTTATTATACCAGTAAGAGACGCGCACTAAGATAAGATTTTATGTGGAGCTTTTTTGACGTAGCCAATTTTAATTCCACTGTATAATATATAGTTATTTACATATGTAGATAGGCCTATAATGGAGGATACGATCAATAACAACACCAACTAGAAAAATAGAAATACAATAAAATAAGGTAAATTAATCATCAGGGGTAGTGTGACTATGAAGGTAGGTATAGCACAGGTAAACAGCGCCTCTGTTTTCTAGAAAGTGTTTGTAAAGCTTCAGTTTCCTGTGGATGCACAGGCAAATGGCCATTTCTGTCCCCCATTGAGGTGACAAGGCCTGGAGTGTGACCCATAGTGATAAATCTTCATTCCCCTGCCAGCATGCTAATGAGGTCAAATGAATTACAGAATCAATTAACCCTCCTGTAGGGTTTGTTACCTAGCAATGTGTTATCCCAAACCCACATGCATTTTCTTATAGGGATGTAGAATTTTGCATTGGAATTATATGATAAAAGCTTAATTTCAGTGATAGAATAACAACTGACAGAATATACAGTGGCACAGTGTGTTAGTGGTTAGCACTGTGGCCTTGCACCTCCAGGGTCAAGGATCCAATTCCTACCATGGGTCTTTGCAATGATTTTCATGTTCTCCCCTTTTGTGGTGGGTTTCCAATGGGCACTTTGGTTTCCTCAAACAAGAACTTCCACAAATCGCCCATAGTGTGTGTATGTGTATGTGCGCCCATAGCGTGTGTGTGTGTGTGTGAACCCTGAGATGGATTGGCACCCTGTCCAGGGTGTATCATTACTGTAAGTCTCCCGGGAAAGGCTTTAGGCTCCAAGTCCCTGCGACCCTGTACATAGGATAAGTGCTATAGGAGATAAATGAATGAATAAAAATGACAGAATGATCAAACCTGTAGAGGTAAAGCTATTTTTACACTAGCATTTTTACACATACAATTCTTTTAATGTGTATGTGTTTTAAATGATCAATTTTTATTAGATTATGGCATGTGCCCTGCCAGATAATTAGCTACAGTGGGTATGGAAAGTATTCAAACCCCCTTAAACTTTTCACTCTGTTATATTGCAGCCATTTGCTAAAATCATTTAAGTTCATTTTTTTCCCCTCATTAATGTACACACAGCACCCCATATTGACAGAAAAACACAGAATTGTTGACATTTTTAGATCTCTTCAGAAATGCTTAAGTCAATTGGGTTTAAGTCAAGGCTCTGGCTGGGCCATTCAAGAACAGTCACAGAGTTGTTGCCACTCCTTCGTTATTTTAGCTGTGTGCTTAGGGTCATTGTCTTGTTGGAAGGTAAACCTTTGGCCCAGTTTGAGGTCCTGAGCACTCTGGAGAAGGTTTTCGTCCAGGATATCCCTGTACTTCGCTGCATTCATCTTTCCCTCGATTGCAACCAGTCATCCTGTTCTTGCAGCTGAAAAACACCCCCACACCATGCTTCACTGTTGGGACTGTGTTGGGCAGATGATAAGCAGTGTCATTTCTCCACACATACCGCTTAGAATTAAGGCCAAAAAGTTCTATCTTGGTCTTATCAGACCAGAGAATCTTATTTCTCACCATCTTGGAGTCCTTCAGGTGTCTTTTAATGTGTCTTGCACTGAGGAGAGACTTCCGTCAGGCCACTCTGCCATAAAGCCCAGACTGGTGGATGGCTGCAGTGATGGTTGATGGTACAACTTTTTCCCATCTCCCGACTGCATCTCTGAAACTCAGCCACAGTGATCTTTGGGTTCTTCTTTACCTCCCTCACCAAGGCTCTTCTCCCCCGATAGCTCAGTTTAGCCAGACGGCCAGCTCTAGGAAGGGTTTTGGTCTCCCAAACATCTTCCATTTAAAGATTATGGAGGTCACTGTGCTCTTAGGGACCTTAAGTGCAGCAGAATTTTTTTTTGTAACTTTGGCCTTGCCACTTGTCTTTGAGCACTTCAGGAAGTTCCTTTGACTTCATGATTCTCATTTGCTCTGACATGCTTTGTGAGCTGTAAGGTCTTATATAGACAGGTGTGTGGCTTTTCTAATCAAGTCCAATCAGTATAAGCAAACACAGCTGGACTGAAATGAAGGTGTAGAACCATCTCAAGGGTGATCAAAAGAAATGTACTGTACAGCACCTGAAATTAAATATATGAGTTTCACAGCAAAAGGTCTGAGTACTTGGGACCATGTGATATTTCAGTTTTTCTTTTTTATTAAAGCTGCAAAAATGTCAACAATTCAGTGTTTTTCTGTCAATATGGGGTGCTGTGTGTACATTAATGAGGAAAAAAATTAACCTAAATGATTTTAGCAAATGGCTGCAATATAACAAAGAGTTAAAAATTTAAGGGGGTCTGAATACTTTCCGTACCCACTGTAAGTAATTGGTCAGTCTTGAGAAGCAAAGTGTTACTACACCACTAATCACAAGTATGTCAAGATGGCGCCGGCAAGGTCAGCTGTTGTCACAAATGCTCCGACCTCTTTTTCTTTGTTTTTGTTAACTTCCAGTAACTTTAAACCAGTAAATTCTTCATAATTTAGTACATTAGGCACGATACAGATATTCTTATTTCTATTGGTTTACAATGTACTAAAAATTTGACATTTTTATCCCAGATCCAAGCTGGCTGAGTGAGATCCTGAGGGAGAACAAAGGACGCAACTCGAAGCAGCGACTCCGGGGGAAACGAACTGGCGTCAGGAACAGGCTGAGAGCCTGTGCACACTGCACGTCTCTACCTACAGTAGCATCCTGCTCGCCAACGTCCAGTCTCTGAAAAACAAGCTTGATGACCTCATGGCCAAGGTAAAGTTTCAGAGAGACATTCGGGACTGCAATCTCCTCTGCTTTACCCAGACATGGCTAAAACCCAGCGGTGTCAGACCACACCGGCTGAGTTTTTCTCAGTTCACCGCATGGACAGGACACTGGAACCAGGGAAGTCAAGGGGAGGTGGCATTTGTCCTCTCACACACTCCTGCACACCCAACCTGAAACTACTGACTATTAAATGTCATCCTTTCTACCTTCCTTGTGAGTTTCCATTGGTCATGATCAGTGCTGTTTATATTCCACCTCAAGCGGACAGGGACACTGTCTTATGCAAGCTGTATGAGGCACTCACACAGCACCAAACTCAACACTGGGATGCTGCGCTTATTGTAGCGGGGGATTTTAACAGCGCCAACCTCAAACGAGAAGCGCCGCACTTTTATCAACACATCACCTGCCCCACTAGGAGTAAAAGGACAACTGGACATTTGTTACACCACAATCAAAAATGGCTACAAGTCCGAATCTTGAACCATGCTGCCATCTTCCTCCTGCCAAAATATAAACGAATACTCAAGCAGGAAGTTCCGGCTTAGAGGGAGGGTGCGTGCTGGATGGACCAATTGGTGGCTGCTCTATAGGACGCACTCGATGACCACCAGACTGGGACCTGTTCTGGCGCAGTTTTGATGACATCAATGAGTTTATGGAAGGAGTTATGGGGTTCATCTGGAAATTAGCGGATGATACCATGCAAAACAAACATCAGACTTTTTCCCAGTCAGAAGCCGTGGGTGGATAAAATCATTTGCAACCGCCACCTGTAACGCGGGACTTGCGTCTGGTGAAATGGATTCATACAAGGCTGCATCATATAACATTTGGAAAGTGGTGAAGGAGGCGAAGCAGCGCTACAGGAGGAAGCTGTAGTCACAGCTCCAAAAGAGTGATTTTAGGAGCTTGTGGCAAAGACTATAGACAATAACGGACTATAAACCAGGAACATCCGGTATGATGAATGCAGACGTGTCTCTGATGAGCTGAACACCTTCTATGCTTGCTTCAAGGCTGCAGCTAACAATGCTAATGCTAATGGCTGCAGACAGAAAGAGAATGCCAACACCTAAAATGCATTCATCATCTCCAAGCATGATGTGAGGAAAACCAGCAGAGCAGCAGGACCAGAGGGAATTTCAGATTGAGTCCTCAGAGCCTGTGTAGACCAGCTAGCACCTATGTTCACAGAATATTCAGAATATTCTTAACTTCTTCTTAACCCAGATGGTAATCCCCACATGCTTTAAAGAGTTCTTCACTGTTTCTGTACCAAAGAAACCCCATCTGGATCCACTACAAATTCCATGTTGTCCAAACCACTCAACTGATGATGTCATTTCTTACCTCCTTCATACATGTACATCACTTACTCACCTGGACACTAGAAAGGGGAATTATGTTAAAATGCTCTTTGTTGACTACACTATAATTCCCTCCACACTCACCACCAAGAGGGAGCACCTGGGACTCAGCCCATCTTTGTGTCAGTGGATCTCCAATTTCCTAACTGGCAGACCACAGGCAGTAAGGATGGGCAGACATGGCTCAGCCTCTCTCACCCTCAGGACTGGAGCCCCCTGCTGTACTCATTGTACACCTATGACTGAGTGGCCACTACCAACTCCACCACCCTCATCAAGTTTGTTGATGACACCATCGTGGTGGGCCTGATCTCTTACAACAATGAGATGGCCTACAAGGAGGAGATTATGAATCGGGAGAACTGGTGCCAGAGGAACAACCTCCTCCTGAACCTCAGCAAGACAAAGGAGCTGGTACTGGACTTCAGTACAAAGCAGGAACGGAACTACCACACCCCCATGATCAACGAGAACTCAGTGAAAAGAGTGAACAGCTTCCGATACCTTGGTGTTCACATCACGCTAGACCTGTTATGGTCCCCTCACATCAAGACCTTGGTCTCTACCACCTCAGATCCTTGAAAGACTTTGGACTGCCCTCTAAGGTGCTTAGGAACTTTTACTCCCGCACTATAGAGAGCATCCTGATGGGAAACATCGTAACCTGGTTCGGGAACAGCACCATGCAAGACAGACAAGCTCTTCAGAGGGTGTTGAGATCACCTGAGTGCATCATCCATACCAAGCTCTCTGACCTGCACTCAATCTACAATAATGGGTGCTGGACCAAGGCCAGCACTGGACTGTTCTCTCTTTTGCGGTCAGGAAAGTGCTTCCGCTTCCTGAAGGCCAACACAGACAGACTGAGGAGAAGCTTCTTCCTGCAGGCTATACGGACTCTCAACCAGAAATCTACATACGACTCAACTGATTGGATGCTATGTTTCCTTCATACAGTACATGTGTTGAAACACACCAAAACAAACCACAGTGAACATTTGCACATGGCACAGGGCTGGAGGACTGAAGTACACAAAACAAATGTGTTGCACATTCTGGTTTATGTTTACATACAAAAGAGGACTACTATTGCACTACTGCATTTGACCACACCATACTGCTGCTGCCTGCACAATGCACATTCCACATACTTAATATAGTTTATTTATATAGTTCTTTTACATTCTAGCATTTTTATATACTTTAAATATTTTTACTTTATTTTATTGTAACAAAACTGTAGACTTTATATTTTTCATTCTTTTCTATTACTGTAGCATTTTGCCTTACTTCCTTTTCCCTTTTCAAGGTGAATATCATACTGTGTATGGTTGTGTATGTGGCAAATTTCAATTTCAATTTCAATTTGAGTAGCAGGTGTAATGGAGTTATACTTGAACAACCTGAGAATACTATTTCCTCAAATTTAGCTTTCCCTAGCTGTGATCATAACCTTGCTGAACTATCAAACAATCCCATATCTCAGTACATCTATTGCCAGGGCTGCCAACTTTTTAGGAAAGCTTGGTGTGAGAGCCTGAAAATAAGGGAATTAAGGGAATTGGTTATGAATGTACACACACATAACACCCCTCATTGTGCATGCCCAGGCCTTTTGTCTAACACTAATGATACGCCTTAGCCTGCCTGGCTCCAGTTCTGCATATTTTAGCATGGCAGTGTTCAAGTGAAACAACAGCTGCATGTGACTCTATTATTCCAGTTGTTACAACTAACATTTGAAATATTTACCAAAGCAAAAATAAATAAATAAAATAGGGCCTACCTTACCCACCAGCCAAATCCCTTACATGTACTACAGCAGCTCCATGTAGGGCAGCTTCGGCGTAGCAGAGAACTCTGGGCCATTCCTGTCCTTGGGTCACTTCCTTTCTTGATTCATATCTCTCACTTTTCATTTCAGACTAGCATGTTTAAGATAAAATATAACAAAATGCATGCAATTGAACAAAGAGAATGTATGAGAGCAGCGAAGAAACTTTGACCATGCAGAAACAGTAGAAAATCAAGATATTTCTAATTTTTGTATAGAAAAGTCTATCAAAGTGGATGAGCCCCTGGCCCTGAGGAAGGATATTACCCTTGGATTGTGTGTAAGAGAGATTCAAAGTGTCAAAGGGTACTTTATTAACATGACAAATATGGACAGTCATATTGCTAAAGCTCAGAATCCAGTCACAAAATAACAACAGAAACAAATAGATTAAAAAAAAAACAAGTATACACACATTTAATTGTGCAGTAAAAATAAACTGACTAGTCATGTAACTAGTAAAAAAGAAGGAAAGCAAAGGTAACAACAACATCATCAACAACAACAATAATAATAATTATTATGCAATAATAATTGACTATACTTTCTATAATAATAATAATAATAATAATAATACAAGGATCATTATTGAAAAAAGAGAAGTATGAATAAAAGAAAAGGAAAAAGATACACAATATAAGTGGGATTGTGCATGTTTATACGATTAAACTTAATGTAATTTGAACATTACTGTCAATATTGACATGTACTTCTTTCTTTGGTTAATAATAACACAACTCTCATTCAGTCTCTAAATACATTTGAACATTGATCTATTTTATTAGATTGTTGATCTGTTCAGCACTATTATCACTGTTCCAATTATTATGCTTTCTGGTTTGATTGATGGCTTCACACAGTGTGTTCATTTCAACTGGATTACACCTCTTCATTTGGAGAGAAAAAAGTGGCAGAGCGTTGTTGTTTTATGTCCATATTCAAAAAAAGAAAAGGTACACATCTGATGTTATGGTCAACATGAATCATAAAAGGAAAAATGTTCCAGTTTTTAAAACCTGTTATTTCACAACCACACAGATCTCACTAATAGAAATTACTTAATTGCATGATGCCTGATGGAACTCATACTAAACACAACTTCTCAATGTCGGAGAAGATAATGCGCTGGGTGTGCCGAGCTGCTCGTTGCACGTATACCTCAATCAGACACAGAAATTGGCCTAGGTGTTCTGCACATTCTCCACAGTTCCTGCCCAGGGCTTTGACCAGGAAGTCGAACAACATGCGTAACAGTAATATTTAAACTATGGTAACTGTACTTTTACCCAAGTAGGACTTGTGTACTTCATCCACCATGCTATGCTTGGTATGGGACCTCTGATAGGGCTTAGCATGGAAGGTGGGACACAGCTTGTCATGAGTGCTGAGGTATAGCACACAGGCTGGGATTGGAATATTGAGCCGGGCCAAAACTTGGCATGAGTTTGGCATTAGCTATGGCTCGGGACAGGAGAGGCCAGGAGGAGGTACCATCCTCTCAGTTGGAAGGTGGTACAAGCATAATGATGCTCTTGTGGCGAAAGCATGTTTTCCAGGTCATGACTTAGGCACAGCAGGGCACGACTCAAACAGTGCATGGCGTTGCTGGAAAAGATCCTGGAATTGATGGAACAGGCTGGTATATTAAAGGGACAGGCCAGGCTGGGACAGGGTCTGACATAACTGGGACAGAGTTTGGCATAACTGGGACAGGGTTTGGCATGACAGGGACCTGGACTGGGAGGTTGTCCTGTCTACTTCCGTAGTGTGCTGAGCTGTGAGAAAGAAGTAGAAGAATACTGCATTACCATCCTATTAAATACATAACAATTACATAGGTCAATCTAGTGCAAGTTTAGTCCTTGTCTTTTACTACAGCATTTTTCACAATGGCTTTATCTCTTTTTTTTTTTTAACTACAATTTCTGCTATATTCTTAGCTTTTTTTCAGTTATCTTTTCATCTCTATTGTATCCTTCTTGTGCTGGTGTACTCTTTCACAGTCTCTGTCTCAATTTAAATTTCATTAGTCTGACTCCATGTGGACAGGTTCATACTTGCTGATAAGTGCCACTATGTACACAAGATAATTTTCAGTGTACTGGAAGCAGAGGATAAGAGCATGTTCATTCAGACAGCAGTGAAATAGAAGCCAACCCTGTAGATGTGATAATTGACTCTAGGTGCTGTGGCTAGATGAGAGAGAGAGAGAGAGAGAGAGAGAGAGAGAGAGAGAGAGAGAGATAATGTGCAGAATTGTGAATTTGTTAGCTAATATTCTCAAAAAAAAGAAAAAGAAAGCCTTTTCACCTAAGCCTTGCTGACATATAGAACATCAATCAGGCTAATACAATTAAGGACATTTTAATCATTTAAAAATAATAATAATTTTCATTAATACATATTTTGCCTTATTTTGCATTATTTTTATTCATAATATGTATAACACAAGTTTTGTACCGCCAATGTAACCATGTGATTAATTCCAGCCAGGGAACCCATATCTACAGCTTAGAGCACATCAGCACACTGGCATGTAAACACACAACAGGAAAACTGCAAATATTAGCTTGTGGTAAGTGTGGCCTGCTTTCCAAAATGTGTTATTTAATGATTTATAAGCTTGTTGAATAACAAACAGTTTGCGCTGTTTTAATGGACAAACTTAACAGTGAGGTTAATAAGTGTCAAGGGCATGAGCATTTGTGTATATTCACGTTATAGTTGAATTATATTGGAAATGTAAGCAGTTATATAGTAGTACTTGTATGGGCTATTGTTAAAATGCATGAATAAATTCATTCAGTAGACTTATTATATCAGATCCATTAAATCCAACTGCACTGTTTGTATTTATAATTCCCTATAACAGAAACTTTCTTTTTCTTTATATGTCTGAAAAAATGTTTTTAGGCTATAGATATTTTCCTGTGAGATTTTGTTTTTCTTTTCTTAAATACTATTGTTTAGAAATGGGGCATAGGTGCCTCAGTGGTAGGTTTTTTGCTTACCATGGGGAAGGCCCGGGTTCAATTCCTACCCAATGCCCAAACCCCTGTCGAACTGATCTGCACACAACTTGGCACAGGTTTTACGCCGGATGCCCTTGCTGACACAACCTTTCCATTTTTCTAACATGGACCAGCACTGCATACAGCTGGGTAGTATGGGGTGTGACAACCACCAACGGTGGGACCCTGGATCCTGGAACCTGGGGCTCAAACCTAGAGCCTTAGTGATTTAAGCCACCACTCCCCTACTGCCAAAGTAACATATAACCAACAGATGCGGAGAGAAAATAGGATTTGTTCATGATCCAAAACATGCAGAAACATGTAGAGATACTGTAGTGTTGTGACTTGGGATTGCATTTCTGCTTATGCAACAGGCAAACTAATCTTTACTGGTGATGTAATTTGTAATGGTACAGTAGTAGCAGAATTCATTCAGAAGTCTACAGAATTTTTTTTTTGTCAATTTAGAAGAAAAAATTACATTTGATCTAACCGTGAGGAACTTCATTATGCATCAAGACAATGACCCAAAACACACTGGCAACACAACAAAGAACTTTATCAGGGGAAAAAGGCCCTTTTTGGCCTTGAATCCAATATATATCCAAAAATATATTTAGTGCATAACAAAAACAGGATAATTGCTATTGCTATTACAATCGTTTCAGAGGAAACTGTAGTTAGCTACAGTATGATTCTGCTATAGAGTTACACTGGTCCCCTATTGCAACTGAGGTAATTATGGTTATTATATTGTTGACAATGAAAGTGTCATGGTTTACAAGGTACATGCACATAGCATATAACATATCTATTGCAAGCTGTTCTCTTTTGCACCAACAAGCTTATGATTAATTTTTGTATACTGTATTAATCATTAGAGATTAAAAAAATGTAGGATTTTTGTATTTTTGCACACAGGTAGTAAATGTTAAATGTTAGTCTTTATTTTATTTGTAACATACATTTTACTCATCTGAGAGGATGCTATATTACCATAGCACTTTTAATTATAAATCCAAAGTAGCAGAAAGCGTCTGAGTATTCTTATCTCCTTTAGGCTCCAAAAGATTTCACTTAATTATGTGACAAATCTTGGTTTCCAAGATATATTGGATCACTTTATGTTCATGCTGCTGCTGCTGCTGGTGAAGTATGTGTGCGTGTGTTATAGAGATATATACAGTATGCTAGATAAGTCTTCATTTGCATAATTGCCATGTTGCCACTATTTATCTCTTTACCCACCAATCAGTGAGATGAATTCTGATTTATTTGGTCACATGACTCTCATAAATCAAACCACTGAGAGATGGTGTAACATCCAGAGATATGAAGAAAGGCCACTAATAGGATTAGCGTGTGTGCAGATGCATTTGAATTTCAATCCTTTTTCCCCATCTCGCTGTGTTAAAAGGCAGAACGGCTGACAAGCTTTATTCTAAACGCTATGAATAGAACAAATTTTGTGTTTATTTAAGACCATAACCAACTCTGTCCATTGTGCACCAAGTGTGAGCAACAGAAATAATAAAATGAATCTTTATCAATCATTCTGGTCTGCTTTTGTACAATCATGATCTTCCAACATTCCTATTTTTAAACATCCTTTGACAGCTTACACTTATTCATTTCCATTCGGTTGAGTCCCACTGCAAAGTTAATTTTTTTTTTTCATTATTTTATCTTTAACTGGAGCAGAGTAGAATTGGTGGGTGGAAAAAATCACACTGAAATATGTGCATATTAACATTTAATCTTTTAGTATTTGGTATTTAAAATGCATTTTTTAAAAATAAAAATCCTAATGAGTTCTTACTATTTCTTACGATCTTCTTTCGTAGATTTGAACTGTCGGACTATTTTTACTTTGGTTGTTACTGACCTCTGACTGGTATCAAAAATGCCCCTCAATGCAAAATTCATTCTATTTAGTGATTATGTACATACTGTATTGTTTGTAAAATCTAAAGAAACGACATACACGTATAGCAGTAATTATATAACCGAGTAATCTGATTGGCTGAGAGGCATTCACAAAAATTCAAATGGTATAGAACATCACAAGGGGGGAAATTGCTATGCTGTATTTTGGAGCTAACAGCAAAACCTCCTTCACCCTATTCCAGAGTGATGCATGCGTCAGGTCAGGTTAAGAACACATGAACAATGCACCCATTATTGGACCATTGTAGATGTCTCTGGAGGAAATCTTATGATCTTGGGTTGCTGAAGGTAGTCAGGTCTAGGCTCAGCAAGGTTAAATGGCAATAAAATTAAATCAGCTGATGACCTGAATGTACTGGTTATCTAGTCAGTGCTTTCTTTCTTTTTTTTCTTTTTGTTTTACCCCTGATGGGGCATATTTAAGGAGTCGAACTGTGAAAATTTGTCTGGTTCTGAGAGTATAAGGAATAATTTCCACACATAAACTGACCACATTGTAATGTATGTCATGATCAAAACTAAAGTTGGTTGAATGAAATCTTAGAGCATATGACTTTTTTTTTGTCCAAGCAGTGTGTAAAATAACACATGCCCAGGACACTTGCCCATTTGGCTTATCCAGGATGCACCTGAGCTTAAAGTTGAGTGGCTTGCTCAAAGATCCAAGCATGGCAGTTTGACAGAGATGGGATTTGAACACCCAGTCATCTTATCTGTAACCCTTACAAAACCAGCTTGGATTCATTCCTTGTTTAAGGCTCTGGGTTGCAGATCAGCAGGTTGTATCTTTAAATTAATGTACACCTAAACTGTTATGGTTGGGTCCTTGAGCAACATCTTTAATGTTCTTCTCAGTTATTTTATACTATGTAAAACACTGCAGCACTTTATTGAAAATACATTTTATACTTGTTTATCATAAATACTTGCTGTACTGTAATTTTACTGTACCAGCAGCCCAGCATTTTTACAGCATTTTTTTACAGCATGGTTGTTATCCCTTATGTTTAATGTCTTTTTTTTCATTACACAGAGCCCCTGATAAGAGTATTAAAAAATACAGCTCCAGCCCTCAAATCAACACCTACATCACAAATATTTTAAATATTCCATACAGTGTAACCTCGGATTGCGAGTAACGCGGTTTGTGAGTGATCCGCAAGACGAGCAAAGATTTTTAAGAAATTTTGACTTGAAAAATGAACAAGTCTTGGTTTACAAGTGCCAAGTATCATGTATCACGCATGCGCTTCTTGTTTTGACGCCAAGCGTCACATGATCACAACTGAATCAATGTTTTTTCTCTCTCTTGCGCTGCGGAATTGTGGGTAATCGACTTAGTGTCTTAGTGCGCGTCTCTTACTGGTATAATCAGCATTTTATATTTATATATTAACACTTGTTTATTATTTATTATAACACTATTTATTTTAACACTCGTGTGCACGCGCGTGTGAAGCAAAAGAAAGTCTCATTAGAGAAGTTCAAAATTTATTTTTAGTTTTTTTAAAAGGTAAAGTGCATGTTAATTTGTTTTATTTTTAATTAAAATTTTGTATTAATAATTTTTCTGTATTAATTTTTTGGGGGCTGTGGAACGAATAATTAAAATTTCCATTATTTCTTATAGGGAAATTCGTTGTCTTTTGAAATACGAGCCAGCTTCCGAAACTAATTGTGCTCGTAATCCAAGGTTCCACTGTAAGTTTTTTGTGTTTCAGGGTGAAGGTTTCCTTTAATTATCAAGATCGAAAAATATTTTACGTAACATTTAATTTAGCACATTTAAACTGGATTTTTAATTACTTACTTTAATCACTTACATTAATTGTCCCCCATCTGCCATGGAGAAAAGAGAAAAGGTGTTTTTGTACATTTATAAAAAATTAAAAAAAAGATTATTATATCACATTTATCACAGTGTTCAGACCCATCACCTAGTACTTGGTCAAGGCACCTTTGGCAGCAATGACAGCATCAAGCCTGCTTGGTTAAATGATGCTACAAGCTTTACATACCTTCTGTAGGTTCTTTCATTCTTCTTGGCAGAACATTCAAGCTCAACTAGGGTGAATAGTCAGGGTCAGTGCACAGCCATTTTCAGGTCTCTCCAGAGATGCTCTATTGGGTTAAGGTCTGGAATCTGACTGGGCCACTCCAGCACTTTCACAGTGTTGTTCTGAAGCTACTACTGTGCTTTCTTAGTGTTATGCTGTGGATCATGGTTTTGTTGAACTCTAAGCCTTCATCCCATCCTGAGATTCCTAGTACTCTGGAAAAGGCTTTCACTTAGGATAGCTCTTTATTTTAACTGCACCAGCTTTCCCTCTATACTGACTCATCTCCCAGTCACTGAAAAACATCTCCACAGCATGATGCTGCCACCACTGCGTTTGACTGTAGAGATGGTTTTAATAAGGTGATGTGCAGTGTTCAATTTCCTGATTCCAAATAATTCAATCTTTGGGTCTTCAGACCAAAAGATTTTGTTTCTCATGGGCTGAGAGTCCTTCAAGTGCATTTAGCAAACTCCCATACAGCTGTCATGTGGTTTTAGTGAGGAAAGGCTTCTGTCTGACCACTGTACCATGTAGACTGGATTAGTGGAGTACTGCAGTGAAGTCTCCCATCTCCACACAGGATCTCGTTTAGAGTGACCCTTAGGTTCTTGATTACCTCTCTGACCAAGGCTCCCTCATCCCTGAGTACTCAGTTTAGTTGGGTGGCCAGATCTGGAAAGACTGTTGGTTGCTCCAAATATCGTTGAAAATAATGAAGTGTATCATGCTCTTAGGTGCTTTCAATGCTGCACAAATTTTCTTGCATCCTTTCCCAGATATGTCTTGACACAATCCTGTGTCATTTGTCTAAAGATAATGTTCTTGAAACACTCAAATGTGCAAGGAATAATACCAGAAAGCCTGAGTGTAATATCCTTTTCAGGTATAATACTAATTAAGGAGCAACAGTCAAAGAAGAAAAATCTAGATCTGGAATCACGCAAAGAATGTAATGTCACAATAAGGGTTACATTCCATAACACTATAGCTTTAATAAATTCTTAAACCCTAATATCAAATCTTACAATTCGGGATACAGCCCTTAACCACTTCAAGAAAAAAATAAATCTTGAATAAGCATCGGATTAACTAGAGCTGAAGTCTTTTACAGTCTATAAGCTGGATGTTGATCAAAAGCCCTTGTACTTGAGCAGTGTTATATTTTATGCAGATCGATGCAAGCATACAAATTCATTTATTAGCATGCATGCAGCAGCCTCAGGTTCAACCAAGACATGCTGAACTGTATACTGCAACATAGAAGGTGTCCTCTGCTTGCCAAGGCTTATTAAACTACGCAGACATCACCTCACATGTCTAAATCACTTTGATCAGCCGTGTCATCAAGTAGAGCTGTGACTAAACACTTCTAGGATTTTCTAGATGACAGGCATAAACTTTGTACTGCAGTGCGTTTGGTGGAGAATCAAGCATACAGAAACTTTGTAAATCGTGTACTGAAAGTTTAGATTTGGTCTCCAAATTTGGTAATGGTGAAGCACTAAAGCTCAGATTCTGATTTTGGAAACAAGCAGTTTTCATGACCAGCATGAATTGTTGATATATGAACATTTTTGTGAGAAGACCATGAGTGAAAGTTGCCTGGAACAGCCCAGTACTGAATACCACTAAAAATTCTGTAGCGTTATGCAGCACCAGGAAGAGGGAAGAGCAGCTGTCTGCCCAAACCCACATTCAGAACCACTCACAGAGCATTTACCACACGAAAAAACATTTGATAACATTGTCATTTTAAACAACAGTACTTAGTAAATGCTAAATTATTACAAATACACATTTGTGTTGCGTTTAGAGCTTTCATTTCTCCTAGTTAACATGAGTGCAAGCTTCCATCAACCCCTCAATAGGTTCATGACTTACCTCACCACTTTTTTACAGCTAGTGTTAGCTACAAAGCTAACTACAGTAGCTTCTAACACATGTCTGAATCCCAAATCCCAAAGCTCTCTCTAACCCAACTCAACAGGAACACTACTTGATGTTTGGAACAAGAGATTCTACACCTTACATACAGCACACTAAATTTTATACTATTTCGGATTAAATCCAAGAACCAATATCTATCCAAGGCTATTCTAAAGTAGAATAAGTGGTGGGTGAAAAGTAATTATGCATTAAAAATTGGCAATAAAGTCCATATTACTAATACAAATTTATTGTGACATGTACTTTATTACATAGGAAAATAAAAACTAATTTTTAAATATAAATGTAGGCACCAGTGCCATCAACCAGTTTCCTCAAACGGCCGAAGATGAAATGCATAATCTTCTGAACTTCTTGGAGACCATGATGTCTACGTCGTCCCAGCCAAGCCAACCTGAAAGATGCTGGTCTACATGCACAGAAAGAGCAAAATGGGAGAGACTGTTTTCATCATGACTTCAGTGATACCACATGTTCTTTAGCCATTAAATATTACCTAATTCATTTTCACCCACGCTATAGAACTTAAAATACAACAGGTGCAAAAATACAACAGGTGCAAGACAATTTAAAACAGAAACATGTAAGATCAAGAGTACACTGAAATCAGGTGCATGTGGTAAATGATGTGATGTGCGCCTGCTGTAAGGTGTAATCCAGTGCTTTTGAGATGCATCCATGACAGAAACTCAACCGCCCCACAAAGGCGCAATGAAAAACTGGATTTTTTTTCTGTATATGTAACACTATTTTCTGCACAATCCCAGATCAAAATGGTCAATGATGTAACAAAATGTAGATTTTTTTCTTAAATCATATGTCTATCATTAAAGGATCTTCATATAATTTCTCAGCAGGATTTTTGGGTTGTTAAAACACTGTAGTGATGTTAATTTACAATGTTACAAATGTTAGGACAACGTTAATGTGAGGTTATTTTTACTTAATACTTTAATACTTTTTTATACTTTCATTTAAATGATGTTTCAACATTCACAGCATGACAATGGAACAATAATTGCTCCTATACCATGTTGCAAAAATGACTCCTAAACTATGGTCTGAGGGGGCGTATTTTATCACATGGGAACATACAAGTGAAGCTTCTAAATGCACAGATAACAATGAGGGCCACAAACACCATGTTACAGTAAAGTAATTCAACGGCTCAGGTGCACCTCATGGTAACATTTCCAAAAAAATAATAAATTCGCTGTGTGTGGGAAGCTGTTTTGTCATAATCTTGGATCGGACTTTTAATCTCTCTTCCGAAACTAAAGAATGTGGTTGAATGTACTGTAAATGGATGTTAATTAAAATAAATGCTTAAAATTTAGTTTTTTGAGGTTGTTTTTGCAACTTTATGTTAGAGGCATTCATTCAAAATCATTTCATCATCATTTTATTATAGTCTTTCTAAATTTCAAAAACAACATTGTCCTGATATTGTACTGGCAGTGAGCGTTCTTGCAACATTGTTACAACCAGATTTCAAAAATCATCCAATGTTTGGGTTCCAGCCGGGTCGATATGGAGAACGGTCTGTTATAGAAGAACTGTTTGCATCATCTCTTACAATGTGACTAATCATAATCTTAAAAGGCTGCTAAAACTGTACAACGTAAAACTGCATTTTGATTATTTAAATAACATTGTGGTTTTAATTTTTTTTTTTATCTAAAATTATTAAATCAATTATTTAAAATCTGTGGCAATTTAATAAAATTATTAAATCAATTATTTAAAATCTGTGGCAATTTCCATCCATCTATCAAGGATCAGTAGTTGTACTAGGGATTCACACACTACGGTCAATTTGGGAATACCAATTGGCCTAATCTGCATGTCTTTGGGCTGTGAGAGGAAACCGGTGTACCCGGATTAAACCCACTAAGCACCGTGAAAACATGCAAATTCCATGGATGCATGTCTCGAGGTGGGAATTGAACCCGGACCCTGGAGGTGCAAGATGACAGCGATAAACCACTACGCCACCTTGTCCCAAAAAGCTGTCACATTGCCAGCAATTTGTTTGTTCATAATGGCAGTAAATCACCACATGCAAGTGCGTTCATCTGATGAGTTCTTAGACTATCGATTCCAACTAATGACCAAAGAATTCTTTTTTTTTTTTTTGAGCAATATTAAGTTAAAAGCTAGACAGCGTAAACCTAACACAACCTGCTACAGAAATAATAATTCAGTGTGGCAGTCAATTCCCAAGCATGGGTAGCTCCTGAGGGAGCTCTCTGACTTTTTTTTTTTTCACTTGAATGAATGGACTGCCCTCATGCTGCAGATGCTCCTGGCCAGATGATGCTGATTCGGATGCGTCTCCTCCTCCCATCCATACATCTCATTCCGTCCATCCTACCACTTCCTCCCAGAGAGACAGAGAGAGAGACAGAGACAGAGAGAATTTCTCATTGCTTCTTCGTTCAGTCGCATGTGTGTGTGAGCTGCTGGATGGATCCTGCAGTATAACTGTTTTTTTTTTTTCTTTTTCTTTCAGAAACCTACTTTCAACAGATCTGGATTACAAATGCGTAAAGAGGACTGAGCTGATAGGATGCATGTGCGTTTTAAAACCTAGTGCAGCGTATAATTTCGCGGTATGGAAGAAGTCAGAAAACTAAAGCACGGCGGTTGGAATGAACTGAATGATGAAGAGAAATTTTTAAAAAAATGCACGTGGATGGATGAAGTTGCGAACAAGTGAAAGCAAGATAAAGACAAGAAGGAGGAGAAGTGGTGAAGAACTGGAGGATCGGATACATCCGTGGAGAGAACGATGAACGGATACGTGCGTGTTTCTTCTTGTTGTTGTTGTTTTATAAGGATGGAGGCTTTTGTTGAATCGTTATTTTATTTGCAAAAATCTTCCTTTGCAATTATGTTCCAAAGCGCTAAAGGTGGAGCAATGCAGGGGAGCTGAATGCGTGCATGCAGAACGAAACAGACCTCACGAACAAAGTGCTGAAGGTGTTGCAACTCAACACTGCTCTCCCCCACCTCCCACCCCCCATTTTTTTTTTCTTTTTTTTTTATTCTCTGCCTGGATTTCTGCTTGTTCTTCCGAAATAAAAGCGCGATCATCCAGGGGCTGGTGTGAGCGCGACTGATCGATCACACCACCGGTTTTGGAAATACCCTTCGTTTCTTTTCTATTTATTCCGATCTAAATGGAAGTATTGGAGATCGAAGGCAGTGGTGACAGGAGCAGACATGGTTCATGGGCGCAGTTTCCTTCACGGTGAGTCCTAAAATATTCATGCACATCCATCATTTGTACATTTATTAGGTTTTTAGGCATGATCTTTAATCTTGACTTTTCTCTCCAAGTAGGAGAGAAGTATTGTCGAACTTAATACTTCATGCATACCTAATCCAAACTCATGGCGCATTAATGCATGATTTACTTTAATATTACCCTTAATGCTGAATGGAGCACTCATAAGTGTTTTTTTTTTTTTTTGCATTATTTATTCTTATTCTTTTTCCGTTTTTGTACTGAAAATAAACCAGATAAAGTGTTGCACTTTCTTTGAGGGTCCTGCAGGGAAAGAAAGTATGAATTAATGAATAAACTCTTATAAACCATACAGTACATTTAGACTGTTATATAGATTAATTAGCTATAATAAGTATTTATTGGTTTGTTTGATTGATTGTTTTGTTTGTTTTGAGTGATCGGTTTGTTCGGTTTGTTTGAAGTGGTAATTGTTTAACAGGCGTCTTTTCTGAATTCTCTGCAGTTGTCGCAGGTCTCCTGATGGTTGGCTTGTCCTTTGCGACAAAAAAAGAAGCAGGTAATACTGACTTAAAGGAAAATAAATATTTGTATATAAATGTAATAAAACTAATTAAAATATTTACTATTATCCCTTACTAGTCAACTTTCATTTAGACTGATTTTTAAAAGTTTTTTTTTTTTAATACATCATGTCATTACTACCATGTAAATAGTAGGATTTGAATTGATGCACAAATTCCAGTATTTATTTTTCATTTTACAATATTAAGAGGTTTTTGGTGTCTATAAATAAATCCTAGTATTGTCGCCATGCACATCCAGGGTCTGGGTTTGATTCCCACCTCGAGGTCTGTGTGCATGGAGTTTGCATGTTTTCCCAGTACTTGATGGGTTTCCTTCAGGTATTCCGGTTTCCTTCCACCATCCAAAAACAGGCCGATTAGGCTAACTGGCATTACCAAATTGGCCGTAGTGTGTGAATGCGAGTGTGAAGGTAAAAAAGGGGAATAAATACAATTGTAGTCACCACTGGCCTACATGGTCTCTAGTAGGACTACAGAGGTTTCTAGATGAATGGATGGATGGATGGATGGATGGATAAATAAATCCTGATTCACACATAGTGAAGAGGGTTGGGCCTCTGTGCCTATCAGTTAAAGTGAATGAGGTGTGGCCTCTGTGATTGTCAGTTAATAGGGAAAGAGGTCGTGACCTTTGTGTCTATGATTAAAGTCAAGGAGATGTGACCTCAGTGCCTGTCAATTATAGTCAAAAAGATGGGGCCTCTGTGATTGCCGGTTATAGTGAAGGTAGATAAGCTTTACCCGTCAATTAAAATGAGTGGCTTTGTTGCCTGTCACTTAGGCTACGTTTACATCATCAGCCTAAAGTGATGCAATTTCGTTTTTTTAAGATTTTTATCCTGACCAATCTGAGTTATTTTGTATATGGTCCTAGAACAGATACATATCCAACAATTGGTCATGGACTGGAATGAGAATGGGCAGGTTGGAATTCATGCAGCTTTTTGCATCTGCGCATGAATAGGGCACTCACTGATATCACCATTTACCACCGGCAGCACAAGGATTTTATAGCAGTACTAGCAATAGCTGCTAAGACAGCTAAAGTGAGGCACCTGGCTTTCCTCTCTCTTCTGGACCTCAACAAATACAGTTGACTAACTGTGTGCCATCCTTCAGGGCAAACAGCCCTAACATATTTATTTGCTAAAATCACAAACATTGTTTGAAATGAATGAATGGTCGCATAAACTCATGACATTTTTTACCCCAGATGACATGAGCAAAGGCGTATTGATTGTGAACCCAGGATTTTCTAAGGATGTGTGAGTCACTATTAGAGTCAGATAACAGTCACTTGTAATTATAAATGTGAACTGTCATGGCATGCATTTCTAATCTGACCAAAAGAGAGGAATTTGGCGATGTGGCTTGTAATTTGATCGTAGCCTTATTGCCAAGGAGGTGTGGCCTCTGTACCCTTCAGTCCAGATTCAAGATTTTGTACTGTTTGCGCAGTCATAGATCACACTGTATTGAAATAGCTTTAAATCTCATGCTATTGATACAGATCAGTCAAATCATTCCCTGCTTTAAATGTACTGAACATTCCACACACCAGATGTTTGTTTATGAAAATTGAATGACAGAAAAGACACAACATATAGTCAATCTCTATTCTTGTTTAGTATTTTATGTCTGGTTTCTTATTTCCTTTTGCTGCTTTGTTCCAGTGAAAAACAACTCAGGGGTTCAACCAGCAGGCCAGTGTGGAACGTGGGTAAAAAAACCAGAGGGAGGACTCTTTACATCCCCCAATTACCCCAACAAATACCCACCAGAGCGCGAGTGCATTTTCGTCATTGAAGGTTTGCAAGACAACACCACCTTCAACCTTCAAGTTATTTTCTTTATTAATCCTGTATTGCGTACTTAGCAACACTGCATCACATTGACCAAGGTCATCTTTTTACATTATACAGCAATACAACTGTAGCATTTAAATGATACACTCAATCTGCTCCTCTCACCAATGACCTGATGACTATTGAGTTTTAATTTAATGATTTTTGAATAATTATCTTTTCATGCTAATTAGAAAAAAATAGCAAAGCATATTAAGTTTTTATGCTTTAGGAAACAGAAATAGTATCAACTTATCTTGCCATGAAAATAAATGCAAGACCTTCTCTTTATTTAAAAGAAGCCACTTCACTAATCACAGCGCATTCAGGTGGAAACTAAAATAAGACTTGTTCATCTTTGGGCATATGATTTATTCTTTTTGTTCCAGATTTTCTCAATATAGTCAATGAATATGCCTGTTGGGCTGAGAAAGAATTATCATTAGAACTAATTACATATACGCTAATCAGGATAAACGGGATAATCTTTCCTAGGAACTAATCAGATTTAACATATTACTATTACAGGATCAGATTATAGATTAGATTGCATCCAATCTTGGAGAAATGTGGTGTTTGATATTGCTGTTCTTTTCTTTATGTTCCCCAGTCTTTTATTTCTGATTTATTTATCCGTTAAACTGTTGAATTTTTCATGGTGTTTAACCACATTATTGTTGATGCTGAAGAACTGGCACCTGTACAGTGTGCAAAAGATCACATATTCATTAAATACATGTCATTTCAAAAGTGTCTATTTCCTATCTCAGTATTGATTCAAATTGAAATGAACTGACAATGTGCATGTGCTTCCACCTTATGTTTACACTGTGTGTTTGCTTTTGCTGTTCCAGCTCCCCCGAGACAGTGTATTGATCTCTTCTTTGACGAGAAGTACTCAATAGAGCCTTCGTGGGAATGTAAATTTGACCACATTGAAGTACGTGACGGACCTTTTGGCTTTTCTCCAATAATCGGACGCTACTGTGGCCAGCAGAGCCCGCAGTACATCAGGTCGAGTGGCCGATACCTCTGGATAAAATTTGTAGCAGATGGTGAACTAGAAGCCATCGGATTTTCTGCGAACTACAACTTCACTACAGGTAAGGTTTAAGATGATTATGCTTTTTTTCCATATACTGAATTTCAGTCATTTATCATTTTTAGCTATTTCCTTTGATTAACTTAACTCACCAAAAGAGAATCAAGGGTTATTTTATATGCAGAATAAAACTAACCATGTAATTAAAGGGATGCCATCTTTGCTTATGAGTTTGTTTGAAGGAGAGGCTAGTCAGGCCCAGGAAAGGAGGTTCGGCCTATCAGCCTATAAGTCACATTAAAAGGAGGTGTGTCCATAATTCCAATCTATTAGTTAAGGATGTGTGGCCATTGTCAGTCTTAGTAAAGCAAACAAAGTCTCTGTAAGTCAGTCACATTGAAGGAGGCACGGCCTCATCAGTCTCAGTAAAGGGGTGTGGCCTTTGCATTCTCCCTCTCAGTCAATACATTTACATGCAGAGTTACAGTAAGTGGATCTCTGGTTATAGCTCAACTAGGCCATTTAATTGGACTACTGTCCTTGTCCTATTATAAAAGCAGGGCAGGGGGATTGATTTATTGACCAAAGTATGTCTGACTCCTCTACAGTAGGTAGCGATATGCCCCCTTTCTGCCTGGTAGTATTTGTACAGCTCTGAACATTTCGTTCTGTACATGCTGTATGCTTTACTTTACACAACTGTCCCTTTTATTTAAGGTGTTATCTGAAGGCAGACAACACTACCTTATAGTTAGCAGATTCTTCCCTCTGTTCTGCATTTTGTTCGACTTGGGATGTATGAAGAATGCACATTGCCTAAGTCGATTTCTGTGTCCGATTCAATTATACATGTAGGAGTAGCTTGACTCCCACCTCATTATCTGGGTGTGCTAGTCCAACTTTGAGAAGTTGGATTTAGTATGAGTTCAGACTAACATTACATAGTTAACTTATTTTTTGGCTGTTTAACACAATTAGTCAGACTAACATAATGTCATGTAAATTCACTGACTGATGGAGGATTTCCTTATGAATTCCAATGAAAGAGAAATGAACTATTTGCAGAATAATCATTGTTATTCTAAACAATGATTTACTACAAGATACTAACTACAAGACAATTCTAAACTACAAGATATTATATCTACTGTTGTAAAGTGTTTAGTAGGGGCCTTCTGTGCATGAGATGGAACTGACCACGGTGCTGAATAGGTGGTTTTCCTTTGCTTGGTTGAGTGCGAGGTTGGCAGATAGTAAGAGCTGCTGGCTCTAGGCCTGCCGTCACACTATATAAAATCTAAACAATATTTAACTTAAATGAAATTTAACTTGCTGCATATTCAGTGAAATGGCAACGTAAATATATTAGCTCACCCAGTGTGCATCTGGTTTGAAATATGGGTGCCCTGAAACCCAATTGACAAAAAAGGTAGTTACCGTACTGTATGTCATGGCATATGCATAATTGGGTGTATTAATACAGACTGAGAATGAGAATTAGTTTATGATCATTATATTCCTCTAATTCCTAGTTTCTAGAATAGGATATTTTCAAACACTTGACAAGTCGTTGGTCAATGTTTCTTTTATGAAAATAAAAATATTAATGTACATGAATGTACAAAAAAAGTCTAAAATAACTTAAATAATTAAATAAAATTTTGGTGCTAAATTTTTGCACTGGTTTCCACGTACTTAATGTACTTGTTCCTGATTCTGAAGACACGGACTGTCACCTGAGCATGCTAATTAACCCAACTAGTAAAAAGTATTTTACCATCAACCAGGGCTGCGTTTCCCGATAACGATTGATCTTAGCGCTTAAGAGCGTTTTCTACGTGTCATTTTGCGAATGTTCGTTATTCTTTCACGTGCGTTTCCCAAACATGCACTTAACACAATTGCACAATTGTGTTTTTAAACTTTCTTCTTGAGCAAGTTTAAAAACATAAATTAACTGGAAATGTCATTCTGTAAAAACATTCTGTCTTGCTCCATTCTCGCATAAAACAAATTCTAATAGTTCTAACAGCATAATTTTCGATATTTATATGAAACCTTAATAATTTAAGTAGAATTATTTATCAATTTCTTTATCAACAATTGTTTATCTCACATCAAAATCAATAAATAAGTAAATAAATAAATAAGCTCTTACATTTATTTTTTAAAAGTTTAGCCTAATTATCTTCACCTGAAGTGCATTTGCTAATAGGAGAAAAATTTTAATAAGCACATACCTAGGGGTGGAGACATTAGCAAAATGGCTGAAACCAAAGAACAAAGAAAAAACATTTTTCAAAAAGAAGAAATTTATATTATTTTAGAGGAAGTGGAGCTCTCTTTGTACCACAAAAGTGCTGTGCTGTAATAACAGTAACAGCTATGTTGCACAACATTGCAGTGAGGGCAAGAATGCCCTTGGAAATCAGGGAGGAAGATGAAGAGGTGGAGGAAGAGAATGTAGTCGAGATGAGACTTCATGATGCTCAACTAAGACATGTTCAATACATGGCTGGGTTTCATGCATGCCAGCAAATAGAAAAAATATTTTCTATTAAATACATTTGTACTACCCTCGAAATGTCCATATACAACAGTGTACTTTTTTTTTCATTCTAACATTTATTGTCATTTTTATTTTATTTCTTTATTCACTTTTATTTCTATATTGAATTGTGTAATGAGTAGAAAATAGAAATGAATAAAAATATACGTACAAATAAAATGAAAAA
>JAQMYJ010000019.1:14495299-14505561 GCA_030014305.1 Clarias laeviceps | reverse complement strand
ATCTACGAAGATTTTCAAGTGCTACTTAAGTTACGATGTTTTTGGGAAACAGACCGTAATATTAAGATCAGTCGTACGATCATTTTTACGAACTACTAAGGCTTACGATGCTTTTGGGAAACGCAGCCCAGATTGGTTGTCCGTATGCAGCAGGTGGTGAGATTTACAATGATTAGCTACATCATTAAGATGAATGTTTAAGTTAAAGCAAAGCTGTACACCAAATAAAACTTTTTGTTTTGTGAAAGGCAGAATGGTTTGTTGTTGTTATAGTTATTAACACTTCTTTCTTGGGAATTATTGATTAAAAAAAAACTTATAATAATAATAATAATAATAACCCAGACACAAACTCAGCTTGTTCCATGTGCACAAGCTACTAGTTTATCCACCCCCGAGCCTAAAAGATAAAAAGCATTTGTATTAGTAGTAATAGTATTACTGGTCAATCTGTAGCTGTGAAATTGGAAAGTTTTTCAGTAGCCGACAAACAAACATACTGATTCATAATGCTCTTGGGTCATTTGTGATTCTCCTGTTCATTACTCAGTAGCACAAGTTCATCTTAAATCAAGTGTGTCTGAGGAACCTCCTTTCATGAAATACAATCAATTCATATTCTGCTCAGTGTGGTGAATAACTTTTTTTTACAGAGCTTGATACTCTTATGCATAAAAATGTTCAAATTAATTGAATCACACACATGAGTCAGTAGTAGAAAGCTATAATTCAGCATTTACGTCTGCTGGTGCAGTCTGACAGCTATAATTGATGGACTCCCATAACTCATTGATGTTAATGTCTTTAAATCGCAGGCTCTGTTTTACAGCTCAGTTACTGAATCTTTACAGCATACCAGGATTCCAAGGAGACAGTTCTGTCAATATATTGGTGACAGACCTGAATTAAATTACTGAATGGACAAAGCGGCATCACCTTAGCAGTGTATTTTATACCTTTCTAAAAGTGCAATTAAAAAAATACGGTGAAACATGGCGATAATTTGGGAACAAATGCTCTTAACTGAATAAAAGCCATAGCATCAATTGCATTTATGGATTACTAAAGTTAAACTGATCTTTTAAAGAAGAGTTCTGATGAAATGAAATTATTGATGTTGACAAGAAGAAGCCTTTAAACTCCAGGTTAGCACTGTTGGCTGTTCTGCGTACAGAAATGAGTTTAAAAAAAACAGATGCCTACTTTTTTTTACTATATAATGTAAACATGTGGTTATACATGAAAAATCACAGTTGCTTCTAAAATGTCTAAAAAGTAATTATCTAGTACCAAGAAACACTAGTACACCGAGATCACATTTTCCCCCTGCTCTGATGTTAGACTGACGTGCTTGACCTGTATCTGCGTGATTTTATGCATGGCACAGCTGTCACATGATTGGTTTGATGGATAATTGCATAAGTGTGCAGGTGTGCAGGAATTCCTATTAAAGAGTTCTGTAAGGATATGAATGGTAGTCTGTAAAAACACTTCACATATTGAAATTTTTACATTGCAATGTTGTTTATTTAAAACACAAAACTGAACAGGTGGCATTTTTGAAATTTAGAAACACTTTCATAAAAAGGCACTGGATTTAAGTTGAATGACCCCAACACAAATACAACCTCAAAACAACAAAACATTAATATCTGTGTAACTATGGAACTGAAAATACACATACTGTTCAAACAGCATAATCTACAGTATGCACAGTATAAAAGTGTAGTAATGTTGATTCATATGTGAAGCCAGTCAGACAAGGAGTTTATTATTTGGACTTTCTATGTGATTTACAAAAAATAAAAATAAAAATAGGGGGAAAAGTTTCTCATTCCCAAATAACAGGATAATAGAAATAACAAATTTGTATGTAAATGCATGTACAAATGATCATATCATAACATTTGTTACATTGATCAAATCATAACAAATTTGTTCATATCCAGCTTATTGAATAAGGCCTACTGTTAGTGTCTAATCACATGCATTGTAAGCAAGAACACTTACTCAGTAATTCATCGTCTTTACCGCTTCATCCTGTATACAGGGTCGCAGGGGGCCAAAGCCTATCCCTGCAGACTTAGGGCATGAGGCAGGGTACACACTGGATTGGGTGGCAATCCTTTCAGGGTCTCACACATACACACACCCACATGCTTACACACATCATACGGTCAATTTGGGAACACCAATTAGCCTCATTTGCATTTCTTTGGACTGTGGGAGGAAACCCACCAAGCACACAGAGAACATGCAAACTCCATGCACACAGCCCCAAGGCGGGAATCTAACACCTGGAGGTGCAAGGCGACAGTGCTAACCACTACGCCACTGTGCCGTCTAAGCAAGAACACGTGTAAAAAAGTAAAAGTAAGATTAATAAAGGAAACAACTTACTTGACGTGGTAATAACTTGCTTTATAATTAAACACTGTCAATCACTATTAAGTTCACTACGATGCAAAACTGATAAGGTGATCGAAGCATAACATTTGTTAGGAAAGCACACATACTATAGCTAGCAAGATAGAATCAGGGTGCTTTATATTTATAGCCTTTTTTTCCAGGAGAAATATGTTCTTGCTACTTCACAGAGTAAACACACGATATATGTACAATCATTTTTGTGCCTTAACATGACAACCTACCCTGTGGCATAATCACTTATTTTGTTATATTCAACCCTTTCTCATATATGAAGACAAAATTTTCTGCTTTTGTCACCCTACTTAGAAGAACGTGTAAAGACAGCTGTGTTAATATTGGTTCATAAATTGTGTTCCTGGAATAAAACTGCTCTTTGCTTGTTCATGATTTTGAAGGCCTCTGAGCTTTAGTATATAGAGGTGCATATTGGAGTATATAGGGTGTACAGTGTGTAGGATTATAAAGGGGTGCATTTGTGACTGGCAATTCATTCAGACTGCACAACTGACCTTCATTATTGACCTTTATAATTTACATCAGATAGAGGTACCTACAAGTGACTAATCTGTCACAATTATTATGAGTCATTTCTATGATAAAAGCTATTGAATGTGAGATTGAATATGAATCATTTTTGAATGAGCTGTTTGAATATACATTTTTTTTTTTTCAAAATAACTGATTTGGATATGAATCAGTGTTTACCTAGGAGTTGTTCCAGTAAAAAAAACTTCCTTTTTAATGAGCTGTCTGAATGTAAATAGCTGCTGAATGTGAAATGTCTGAATATAAATGACTTATAAAATTAATCGATATTAATTAAAATGTTAATACTATTTGCATTGAGTCAAATATTTAAATGCATATACTGTATAAAGAGTCAGCCCAAAAAAAATTATACACACTACAGGAAAAGAAAAATAGTATGATGTAATAATATTATTACTGTATATTATTATTAAATATTATCATATATATCAATATGTAATTTGTAGCAATAAATTTAGTATTAATATATTTAGGCAAGTTTTTATTTTCCTGAAGTGTGTATACATTTTTTGGCTGACTCTAATTCAGCAAAATATGAAATTTTTGAATGTTTACATGAGACATGAAAATCTGAATTTAAACATAAATATAAATGATATATAATACGAATTATTAAGAAAAAAAATCTTTACATTTCATTATCACAAACCATTTTGTTGTTGAACGCTTATTTATAAACTATTATATGAGATAAATTACTTTCCCTTAACTCTAGTTCATCAGTATGTAACAGTACATCATTGTAATACTTTATTTAAACCCACCACACAGGAAGTCTGAAAAAGATCCATTGATTAGTTGTGTATAAATACAGTATTTTGAATGAAACTTACAACCTTTATCCTATAAAGAAACTTTCAATTCTGATACTACAGTAACAGAGACTCTCACGACAGAACATACTGTAGTTGTGAGAGTAAAATCTACCTTTATTTCTTTATATAATTACCTGCTAGACTAATAACTTACTAGTGCTTGGATACCATCAAGGTGAAAAGTTTTCTCAGTATGCTGGAGCCATGATTAAACTGTGAGCTAAGGTCTTTAATGGCCTAAACATGTGGAAATGGCATAGAGTGAGGTCAGGACTGAATTGTGGCAATAACTCCCAGCTGAGTTGCAGTAACCTGTAAGTGATGTTCGTGACTGATTACGTATGTGCACAGTTCCCACAAACATATACATCTCTTCTGCAAGATGATGAGAAGTTATCCATCATCTTTCTAGGATTAGGCATTCTACTCACAGAATGTTCAGGGGAACGACTGCAACGGGCTCCGAGCCACCTCGGCTGGGATCATCTTTCAAGGACATACAGCCTTCTTTAACATAGTTGAAATGTTTTTTTCTATGGCTATGATTCTCACCACCATACTGTGCTTGAAGTCTTTTGTAAATGCCAGTCAGTTTTACTTTTCTCTCAAAAGAAATTTCATCACAAGTCCGGGTTTGACCTGAACGCCTCGAGTGCTGTAAGCAAATGTGCTTACAATAGCACATTTAGGATATAAAAATAATAATTAGGAATATAAAAATTAGGATATAAAAATCCTACAGTATAGCAAAATATCTAAGAAATAACATTAATATGAGGCTCAAATGTGTAAAAATATTGTAAACATTTTTACTGAGTGTATATAAAACAAAATGATTTCCACACTTTGTTCATATGATTTTCACAGCACAGAAATATGCCGGTACGCTATATAGCTAAAATTATCTGACTACCTTACTGTGACAGCAGTATGTGGTCCATCACCAAAGTCTTGGCCAGAAATTGGAAGCACAAAATTGTACTGAATGTCTTAGATGGTGTAGCTTTAAAATTTCTTAACTTCAATTATGAGGTCTAAGCCTGTATAGAGACATGGTCATGGTCACTATGGAACTCAAGTTTTCTACACAGAGCCCTGACCACAACCCCACTGAACTCTTTTGGAATTAACTAACAGGAAAATGCATTCCAGGTCTCCTCATCCAACATCAGTGCCTGACCTCAATAAGAGACTGAATGGACAAATTCCCGCAACCATGCTCCAAAATCTAATGAAAAGCCTTAACAGAAAAAACAGAGATTATTATAATAGCAAAGAGGGCATTCTCTGAAAAGGGATTGAATACATCAATGAATGAATGACAAATAAATCAAAATAAATCAATAAAAGAATAAATGGTGCACAGTTGTTTTCTCCTCATTTAGACTCATCTTCCCTAATTCAATACTCTTTAATATTTATGGAGACCACCCGCCATGTTTATTAATATTCATCAGTTGTCAGTAATCTTAGAATAAGGCAACATGTCTGATACAGAATACACTGAAGACAATGTGCAGACTCTTCCAAAGTGAAAGTGACAAGTTATTTATTTTATTTTATCTTTCCTGTTTTTCATTTTTTTGGTGCATGGTAATTGTAATCTATAAGACTCAGGAGTATCTAATAAATAAGTTATCTAACAGCATGTGCCACAAAGAGGAACAAGCATTGTATCCATCAGTACTACTACTCAGGTTTGGGGAAATGTTGTATTATTTTTCTATTCCAAAACCAAACTGGAACAGGCTAATCTATTATTTAATCTCCAAGATAAAAACTCTGTTGTGCAGTTGTACTAACCTATACCCGTTTTCAATGCTGTCCTGAGAGTAATGGACTGTGCCGTACAGTAAGTAGAAGAGTATTTCCTGCAGTAGGAATGACATTTCTTCTCACTTATCCTGTTGTGGTTATAAATTTGCTAGCTAGCATTTGAGCACAAGACTGGTTTGCTATATGTTGTTAATCATAGTGATTATGCAAATGAATCTTTTCCCCACCTTATTGTACATGATGTGCGTAAAGGGTTCCTTCGACCAGTGAAGTTTTGGTCTTGCTTTCCTGGGAAGGTCTTCATGAGAGCCAGTTTCATCATGGAGCTTGATGGGTTTTGCAAATGCACTTGACAATACTGTTCTTGCGAGAACCTTTTCAGAAATGCTGACCTTTGTGTCTTAAAATTACACCTGACTGTTGTTGTTACTTAATTACCTAATGCACTACGCGTTATTTCATAGCTCTGGTCTCATCGGTATGGTTCTAGAATGAAACAAAAAGATTGAATTAGAAGGTGCTGTCCAAACCAAATTGTATTGGAATTGTACATTGTTGTCCAAACCAAATTGATTGGAAGTGTACATTGCAAATATATCCATTGCTCAGTTTTGAAACCAGCAAACAGACTAATAGGTGTGAAATTGTCCTGAAGAACAGGACAAAGCACATTTTCACACCACTGCCCCTTAAAGATCACACACCTCTCTCACACCATTGCATTATCTGTGTGTACATAGAAACCTCACCTGACGGTTCTCTCCTGATCTAGAAAACTTTTCTAAAAAAAAAAAAAAGCAGGAGAAAAACAAAATAACTCAAACTGAGCAGTCTGCTTTTCTTTTTAGTAAATATGGCATATGAGCCAATCAACATACACATCTGGAATGATTGACATTTGCATTCCATTATATACTTTACTGTATGTACGTCCGTGAATGACAGTCCCCGACCCCTCAGCATTCATGGAGTGGAATTCCTGATCCTGGAAAATTGACAGATAACTTGTCAGCAACTTGTGGAAGAGGCACATATGTCTGTGGGAGCTGTACACACAATCATTCACAAACACAACTTTTCAGGAACCAGGCTGGGAGTTATTGCCACATGCTTGTACAGTCCTTACTTAAAGGGGTTCCTGGGAGGCCAGTGTTTCAAATGTGAAGCAGGCAGTCTGTACTGTGAAAAATTTCGACCTTGATGGTATTCTCTAGTGAAATCATGGATAAGTGCATGAATGTACCAGAGTTATAATGTAGTTCATTAATGTGAAGAAAATGAACCGGCAAACTGTTTATTGTTTACTGCATTTCCTCCCTTTGGGTAGGGCTATGCATTATTCAGCCTCAGGGTTTGGCCGAACATCAAGCTAATAATCCTACTATAGCATATAGCATGTATTTCCAAAGTGAGCCCTCAGGTCTGTTCTAGTGCGTTGTCCTACTCATGACTTTCATTAGCGAGGAAGAGGCGGACATCATTCCTCCTGTGGGAGTGTCGCTAAGTATCTTCAGCACAGTATTGCAAAAGTCATGATTCAGTACATCGTTCGCTTCTGGTCCTGATTTTCTTTCATCTGCTCTGCCATCTGTGTTAGCATGTGTTAGCTCAGGCTGGAGAGTGGCAGATGTGCTCGGTGCTCTGTTTGCTGAGGAACACCAACTGAAGTCGTAGACTTTCATCTCACTAATTATGGAAATCCAATGCCATGGATATTCATTATAAAGACCAGTGATGCTGTTTTTCCCCTGGCAAGCTGGACCAGGAGACTGTGTCCCTCTCATACTGAGCAAACTGTACGTGCTTGGAAACAAAATGTCATCATGACCCGCATTATATGAGGAAGTAACATAAGCATTGAGAAACGATCTTACCCAAGAGTCTGAATGCACTATCATGAACAGTCTTCATTTCAACAGTGGTGTAACAGATTATATTTTATACATCAAAGCAATGGCGAATACAGTGGGGTCAATATCACACAACCTGAGGAATCTTTTGAGTGAGTTGATATGGTGTGTTAGTCATTAATACGTAATAAACTAATAAAGTGATGTTGTTAATTTATCAGCTATTTACTGTCGCAAATAGGACAATCGGATATATTTTAATATTACATGAAGAGTTCTTGCGCATTGATTTGTTCTAAATAATGTATAATTGTGTATTTAAAATGTTGGGTATGCCAGTATATGGGTGTGCAGATGCAGGAATAATCCTGTTGTCATGGTAGTGCCAATAAGACACATGGCTATACATCTCGTCGCCCACTGCAACTCAAAAACTCATGTCAAATGACTGTTTGCACTACAGTCACATTTTATTCCAGTGAATACTGTTATACTATGTGTTTGAATTTTGTCTATCGCTGTCTGTAGATAATGGTGTAGTCAGTTTATGTGTTTGTCACTGGTCATAGTTTGAGCATATGATTATTGATTAATTAATTCACATTTACTTCTAACCTCTCACACTGGTATTTCCTGACCTCAAGCCTAGTAATATAAGTCATTTCTTATTTATTATAACCCAGTTAGGTGGACATTTCCTGGACATTTACGTACTGTATATCACTCTGTTTCAATGTATATAAACTTCTTCTTTCAAATACCCACTAAATACGACTAATGTAATTATTTTAGCTATAGAATTTAACACGTATCCAGTTGTGGATAGCAAAAGGCAGTAAAGACCAAACTAAGTCTTTAACAAACAGGCTTCTTGCTGTAGACTGCATAAGAAACTGGACAAAGCCTCTGTGTTTTGTGTGTGCTATAGGTTTTCTGAAAAGCGGTCATTTGAAAAAAACATCCATTTTATCACTTCTGCCTTGGACTCATTTTTGGGAACTGGAGGGTGCCCCTTGTTTCTAACCTATGTAGAAATCCTCATCAGTTTTACGACACCCCATAAAAATGCACATGCCTTCATCCTGCTGCTTTTTTTAATATATGCATAACATTATGGTAATCTGTCCGAATCTGTTACATAGGTCCAAAAAAAACCTGTATTAAAATTATTTGTTTATTAAGACTGCAAAATCAGTAAGATAGTAATACCATTATCTCTCTCGTTAGACCATTTCTTAAAATATCATGATCAAAAGCAAATGTTTGGCTGGTATAGGCCTTTAATTCTCTAATCACATCTTGTGATTTGTTTAGTAAATACAGTACACATACAGACCGACATTACATAACCTTACATTTAAATCCAGTGTGGTTGCTTCTAGTCCAATATGACACAATCATGTCTAATATAATATAATTATTAGCATTTATTATATTCTACATTCTGTGAAATGAACTACAGAATATCACATGACCATTGTAAATAAATGCCAAATAGCCACAGAAATCACATGACCACTATAAACAACAATGGTCATGTGATATTGGTGGCTATTTGGCATTTATTGTGTTATAGAAATAAACTACAGAATATCACATGACCATTGTTATTGATGGGTACTTACGCTAGTAAACACTATCTTTAAAGGGAAAAAAGTTTGTAGAAATAATTAAAGGTAAAAAAAAAAAAAAAAGTCAGAGGTTAAAGCTAAAAATAAGTTGAGCAGCTTCTATGTAATCAGTGATATCATTTCAGCCTGTCTTTCTGTACTTATTATTACAAAAAAATAAAATTGCTGTCAAAACTTGTGCTAATAAAACTGCTGATAACTTCCCTTTTACTCAACATTTTTGGCACAAGGTTCAGTTTTCATAGTTTGGAGTAAGCCATGTTGAGTCTTGCTGTTGTCTGTTGCTGTTGCACGTATTGAGGATTGTGCCAGCTTGTAGAACTTTGGATTGCGAGTGACTTGGTCTGCGAGAGTTTTGAAAGACAAGCAAAATGTTTAAATAAATTTTGACGCGTTAAACGAGCAAGGGCTTGATATACGAGTACTGTAGTACACATGTGCTTTGTCTTCCGAGCGTCACGTGATCACAACTGAGCGAATGGTTCTTCTCTCTCTTGCACTGTGGGATTGTAGATAATCGTCTCCCATGCTCAGTCTCAGTGCATGTGCGTCACTCATACATTCAACATCCGTGCGCGCATGTACTGATAACTAAGCATTCTATTTTTATTTTGTGTCCAAGTGTAGTGACTGTTCTTAAGTAACTGTACTGCAATAACAGCCTCCGTGAAGAAAAAAAAGTTTAAAAGGCTTTAGCAGTGCGGGAGATGAATCTGTTTAGAGGGGTGATTCCAGTAGTCTGTGTGTGTGTGTGTGCGCACGCATGTGTGCGCAGTGTTGCCAACTATTTTCAATGGAAAGTAGCTAAAGTCTGCTCGAAAAATAGCCAAATGTCGCTAGATGACGTAATTACATCGTATTTGCATTCTGCGTGTTTTCCCTTGTTGTGGAACAAATCGTCTGCGTTTCCATTACTTCTTATGGGGAAATTTGCTTTATTACACGAGTCCTTTGATATACGAAGCACGCTTCCAGAACGAATTATGCTTGAAATCCAAGGTTACACTGTACAGACTGTAAGCAATCGCCACTAGAGGGTACTGTTTGGTTTGTTGTGGTTTTTGTTTGCAGACTCAGTTTTCCAGAAGGCACCTCAGTCAGGTGATGCGGGTGCTCACCTGACCGAGGTAGCTCATTACACCATGTTCCAAATTATTACGCAAATGATATCTTTCCCTGATTTTCATAATTAGTCAATGCAAATGACAGTC
>JAQMYJ010000019.1:14467183-14481071 GCA_030014305.1 Clarias laeviceps | reverse complement strand
GGTGGAATTGGACACTACAAAAATAAGGGGAGAAAATCGGAAAAATTCGGAAAAAGGGGGATAAAGTTTAAAAAAAAAGAAAAGATTTTTGAATGATCAGGAATGGAGATCACATACTGTAAACATTTAGTCAAATTAAATAAAAAAAAACAACAACAGAACTCACAGCTATGTTTAATAGTGAAAGTAAGAGCATTTCTACACACAGAATGTGACGAGAGCTCAAGGTATTGGGACTAAACAGCTGTGTAGCCGTAACAAGTTAGTTTTTGCTAGTTAGTAAAAAGAATTGACTGTGGGGCATTGGAAAAAGGTCATGTGGTCTGAGGAGACCAGATTTACCCTGTTCCAGAGTGATGGCACATCAGGGTAAGAAGAGAGGCAGATGAAGTGATGCACTCATCATGCCTAGTGCCTACCATACATGTGGGGCAGCGTTATGATCTACAGTACTGTAGGTTTGCTTCTGTTGGTCAGGTCTAGGTTTATCAACTATATGTACTCAAAGAAAAAAGGGCAGAATATACTGAATGATCAGGTTTTTCCATCAACGGATGGATTTTTTTTCTTCCCTGATGGCACAGGCATATTCCAATATGACGATGCCAAGATTCATTGCAGAGTGGTTAAGGGAGCATGAGACATAATTTTCACACATGGATTGGCCACCACGGAGTCCATACGCTAATCCCAATGAGACTCTTTGGGATGTGCTGGAGAAGGCTTTACGCAGTGGTCTGACTCTCTCATTATCAATGCACGATCTTGGAAAGAAATTAAATGTGACTCTGGATGGAAATAAATGTTATGCTATTGCATGAGCTTATTGAAACGATGCCACAGTGAAGGCATGCCATAATCAAAGCAGAAGGCAGTGAATTTTTTTGGCCAGGTAGTGTAATAAGCAGTTTTACATTTT
This sequence comes from Clarias laeviceps, assembly GCA_030014305.1. NCBI lineage: Eukaryota > Metazoa > Chordata > Actinopteri > Siluriformes > Clariidae > Clarias > Clarias laeviceps. The sequence continues at coordinate 14,480,152 of JAQMYJ010000019.1, read as the reverse complement.
TCAGTAAAGGCTGATTTATCAGTAATCAGCTAATTATTTCTAGCTGCCATTGTGTGCTGGGCAGCGTTATCCAACATCAGTTTAATTTAATAACGTTGTGGTTTCTGGCACCATAAAGTAATGTGATCGTAGAGAGACATTTGGCACAAATTGACGGAGACAAGGTGGAAAAGAACACAAAGTGTTTCTCTCTTTTGGAACCATTTCAAAAAAACATTATTCTGCCTTTTTTGCATTATTATTGTTATAAAGAACGGAGTCATTATTGAGCTCAAGCTTGGTGCAGAAGGAAAGTGCTATGTTGTAATGCTGCATTTAATGGGTTAATGTTTTATATACCGTATTTGCCATATCCCTTTAGAGATTAGGCCAAAATCATTTTAAATGTTTACATGTGTCAGTGATATGGCACAATTACAACATTAACTATGATCCACAATAGCACATAATTGTGTTTATGAATGTACAAATCCTCATTATATTCCCACAAATATAACAGTAACTGTAATTGGTACAAGAGTGCATATGCAACTTTACATTTACTTGTTGGCTTGCAGGCTAATTAGTATGTCATACTGTATATTGTAAGACGCCTATACTGTTTGATTCTTTGCCAAGTGTGAAGATAATTCAGAGTGTGACTCGCTAATGAAGCCACTTCACTTTACTGCCTTGTCACTGGGATTGAGTATGTTCCTGGTAAAACGAAAATCTTCCCTGACACCGAGCTAATTGCTCAGAAGAAATATATGCTGCTGTAAACAGCAATAGAATGCACAGAAGAAAGTAAATGATTCCGCTTTGTTATTTGGAAATGTGTCTGGACTTACTGTGTCGTTTACAACATATTAACACACAACAGACAGTCTGGCTAGTCTGGAGCTCAGCTCAGTGAGCTGTGTTAGTTTTGACAGCTTGTCTGCTCCAGCTGAAGAAAAGTGTCCGGTTCAGAACACACACACACACAGGATAACCAGTTGATTACCACTCAGGCCTCTGTGTTATTATTAGGTACACAGTCCTGACTTTTTGACATTTTCTTCAGGCTGTTGTTGTGTCAATTATCCCCAAATCAAGGTAAGGACTGTGTGTGTGTGTGTGTGTGTATGTCCGTGTGTGTGTGAGAGAAAGATAGAGACAGAGAAAGACAGTAGATGCATTATAGTGGGAGAGCCAACAATTTCCAATTTAGACTCCAAAGGACTTAGACGCATCATAGAATAATACAAGTACTGTAACAGCTTAATTATAGTTTTCCAGACTCAAAAACTTATTTAAGAAGACTTCAGACACCAAAACCTTAATATTTAATTTTAATTCCAATTGTAGCCAAGTGATTATTTTTTCTTAGTAAATCTGATGTATCACATTCTGTGTATGACCACGCAATTATATCCTAGGTTTAAAACATATACAGTGGTGTGAGAAGGTTTTTGCCTCCTTACTGATTTCTTTGCATGTTTGTCACACTTTAATGGTTCAAATCAAGATAAGACAAGTAAATACATCATGCAGTTTCTATATGAAAGTTTTTAACACAACTTGAAAAAAAAAATTAAGACTTTGGAGTGGCCAAATCAAAGTCCTGACCTGAATCCAATTGAGATGCTGTGGCATGCCCTTAAAAAGGTGGTTCATGCTCGAAAACCCTCCAGTGTGGCTGAATTACAACAATTCTGCAAAGATGGTCGACCGGCCACTCATGGGAAGGTTCTTTGTAGATAATAGCTCTCACTGTGGTTCACTGTAGTCCTAAAGCTTTAGAAATGGCTTTATAACCTTTTCCAGACTGATAGATCTCAATTATTTTCTTATTTTATTTTTGTTTTTACATTTCTTGGGATCTTGGCATAATGTCTAGCTTTTGAGTACTGTATCTTTTGGTCTACTTCACTTTGTCAGGCAGGTCCTATTTAAGTGATTTCTTAATAGCGAACAGGTGTGGCAGTAATCAGGCCTGAACTCAGGTGTGATAACTCAGAGTTAAGTTATGTTTTAACAGGGGGGGGCAAACACTTTTTCAAACTGCGCTATGCAGTTTTGCATATTGATTTTTCCTTAATAATAAAAACCTTCATTTAAAAACTGCATTATGTGTTTACTTGTGTTGTCTTTGACAAATATTTAAATTTGTTTGATGATCTGAAACATTAACGTGTGACAAACATGCAAAATCAGTAAGGGGGCAAACATTTTTTCACACCACTGTACTTTTCATCCATTATGAGAAACACAAGACCTAATGCAATAATAGCCTACTTATTCAGAATTCCACTATTTATAGAACAGTATACTTTTATTTATTTCTTTTTCAAATTTTGCTTCTAGTGTGAAACCAAGGGTCTGCAATGGTATTTTTAAACCCTTGGTGTTGAGCACAAATAATGAATAGGATGCCATTTAAGATTTGGCCTAACCATGTGTTGTGGGCTATAATATATAAGCAATATCACACTTGAGGTTGTGCTGTCATGCTAAATATCACCATAGGTCCAAGTGCGCATCCTGAATCCCGAAGATATCAGAGCTTTGGCAATATTCAGCACAATAGCACGACCTTGAATGCAATATTGCTTTTATACAATAATACTTCCTTTATTACCATATATTATCAACAGATGTAATTATGTTATGTTATTTTGCTCCACCAACACATATCCTTCCTCACCTGGTGGAAATAGGATTGAGTTGGTGATTGACAGTTAAGGATAGACAGTTGTAATTAATAGGGTTAAATAATTATAATTAACAGTGTAATTAATAGGGTGAATGTATATTCACTGAGAAACTTATGATTAACATTACGTTTCAGGTTAAATCCAGCATAGTGTTAAATCAAAGGTTTATCGGCTATGTAGGTTGTACAATCCCTTGTTTCACACATCAAGGAGTAAAATTACCCAAATACATGAGCCCTTTTTTTATTCTTATAAGAAATGTTCTCCTTTGTGGATAACAGAAAGTATGAACTGTAAACAATATACAATAATCTACACACAAATGCATAGAGCAGTACAGAGAATGCCACCCTTTTAGGGCAGAACATTATACTTTATGCATATGTGCATGTGAGTAGCCCATATCTGTGTGTATCCATCTATTAGCATATCGAATATGCGGGTGAGTTGAGGTGAAAAGTCCTATAAGGGGATGGTGAGTACACATCCCTATATGAGAAAAAACAGCAGAGTGCATAAAGAATTTGAATTGCTTATGGGAATTGACTTCTCCTGAATAGCTTTGTGTCTGTTGTCATGCTGTGGTAGCATTTGCCTGAGTGTACCAGGACAGGCTGTGGTGTGGGTGACTGAGATTTTAGATCATTTCCCCTGCCTCATCTGCTCACTCTCTAAAATAAATATCCTGCAGATCCTGGGGAGCTTCACCAAGAGGACACTTAGTCAAACATTTTTTCAGTACCTTGCAGTCCTGACTGGTCTAGTTCCCAAACCAAATACAGATGGTTTCTGTCAAGTTACTCTCTGTGGTGCTTTTATAAAAGTTTATGAGCTTATTGGGAGGCAGGTTAAATCTAATCAATCTAAAGCAATAAAGCTTCTGTTGTGCATTCACTATCAGAATTTAGGGTGAAGAGATCATGACAAGTCTTTGGAATTCTCTTTGGAAACTCTCTTCACAAGTGTCCTGTGGTGCACAAAGTACAAGGGGCGTTCAAGTCAAACCAGGACATTTGACTGTGCAGGATAACAGCACACAGTTATGAGAGTAAAAAAACTGCCTTTATTTCTCTATATAACCCCGTGCTACACTAATACACTCATTCCACTGTTTCATTGGTGCTTTAACACGATCAAGGTGCTAAGTTTTCTCAGTACACACACGGTGCCATGATCAGACTGCCTGCTTCACATCTGAAAGGCTGGTCTCCCAGGAACTCCTTAAAGTGGAAACGACTTAGAACAAGGTCGCTGTGGCCCTGTAATGTGCAAGTGGTGTTCGTGAATGATTGTGTGTACAGTTCCCAAGGACAGATGCATCTCTTCCACAAGTAGATGACAAGTTATATGTCAATTTTCAATGATCAGGTGTTCTACCTGGACAACTGCAGTGGGCTCCAAGCCACCTCGGCCAGGATTGTCATTCATGAACGTGCTGTCTTTCTTAAACCGCTTGTTCTATCCAAATGCTTTACTGCAGCTAAAAGTCTCATCTCATTACTGTGCTTGGAATCTTCTTTAAATGTCAATCGGTTTAAGGCCTTCATTCGACCAGTCACTGGACGAGAAAAGACCAGTTCCAGTTTGACCTGAATGCCCTTCGTACATAATGAACGGATAATTGACTTGCCATGCCGTTCAATCCATTATTAAGACACAGTAAGAATATGGCATAAGCATGAAAAGGTAATCTACTAAAGTGAGTAACAGTGTTGGGTTTCAATTAAATATTCTTTGGAAAAAATATATTTAACAGAAACCCAACACTGCTTGAACACTTTTCAGAAATCCTTAACTAACAAACAGGATGTCATTTAAATCTCTACCCTTTTCAATCTCACATTTGTAAAGTGTCTTGCCTGGGTATCCCGTACTTGCTGTTTCTCTCTACTTATATAGTTGGATCCAGCGTCAGACCATCAATGTGTAAATAAAAGATAAACACAGGTCTGCAGACATCCTTTCTTGGGTCAAGCCAAAGTGTGGGTGTAAGTGCTGAATACTGTTATTTGCTTTATCCCAACATCAAAAAATACATTTGTCTATCTGACTTTGAATTGACTCTTGCTATCTGCACATTCTTCCTTTACCTTTCCACCGAGTAGACATGTCAGTACAAGTCACACGTGAAAAACTAGAATAGAAGGGGCCCGAGAGCATAACCTGGGGGACACCTTACTTAGCAAACTAGCTTTCCATTTTAAGCTATTAGGGCTTCAACCTTGCAACAGTTAGTTAGCTGAGGCTATTCTAAAGTGCAATAAGTGAAGACATAAAGAGAAACTCATGAGATTGACAGCATTGTCCACTACCCTCGCTGTTTATTCTCCTCACCTTTTGGCTATATAGAACAGAAATTTTAAACTATTTAGACTCCTGATAATTAAACTAACTGACCTCTAGTATAGCCAGTCACAGAAGGATCAGTTACTCACTCATCGTCTATACCGCTTTATCCTGTATTTAGGGTTGCGGGAACCTGGAGCCTATCCCAGGAGGCTTAGGGCATGAGGCGGGGCAATCCATCACAGGGCACACACATACACTCACTACAGGCAATTTGGGAATGGCAATTAGCTTAATTAGCATGTCTTTGGACTATGGGAGGAAACCGGAGTACCCGGAAGAATCATGGGGAGAACATGCAAACTCCATGCACACAGAGACGGGAATCGAGTCTGGCCCGGAATCGAACCCGGACGCTGGAGGTGCAAGGCAACAGTGCTAACCACTACACCACCATGCCGCCTCACAGAAGGATATTTAACCAAATAAGTCAAATAACTGGATAAATGAATAAACAAATCATAATCTGTTGATAATACGTTTGTAGAACTGTTGTATAAAAGCAATATCACACTCGAGGTCGTGCTGTTGTACAAAATATCAGCACAGGTGTGAAATCTTTGGTACAGTACTACAAACATCATGCTGATATTACAGTAAGTACAACAGCACTCCTACACAGTGATATCGAGTAATTGACCAAATGGGGGTGCCTGAGATACTAGATATTGAGCTATAGTCTGATGAACTCTATTCCACTCATTAGGCATGGTGAGTGTAGAAAGCCTGCAGGTATGGCTTTAACACACAGTGTTAAAGCGTTTATAGAATTTAAATCTTTCTCATTGGCAAAAAGGTTGAGAATACATACAGTTTATCATGTTAAAGGTTGAACCAAAATCATTAATTTGTAAGGATTTGCAGAGCTAACTCACATTTAAATTTTTAAATACACAAATATATTTGATCATCACTAATAAAAAGGGGTGACTGGGTCCCCACATAACTTATCCAACCGAGACGCAGTTTTTATCCGTGCACTGAGAACAAGTCAAGTCTCTGAGGTTCAATTTATCATCAGTAGCCTGGAGTCCATGCGAATAACTGACTGAAGTGAAACAACATGGTCTTACAATTTCAAGTTCATAAGAATGTTCACGCTCCAATGTGTGTGTGTGTGTGTGTGTGTGTGTGTGTGTAAGACAGTGCTTCAGCTTAGGGTAAAAGGCTGGCTGGAGCGCGTAGATTCTACTACGACTTCAATCACACCAGATATTAAATCATTTCACTCGCATGCATTCTTATGAATTCTTATCATGTTGATTTGCAACATACTCTTCTTCTTCATCCCCTGCTGTCTCTATCCAGCTCTGGAGAAAAATGTCACTGTCCCAGCAAATGTCTTCTTTAAACATATACTGCATTCATCTTTCTCACTCTCTCTCTCTCTTTCTCAGATTGTAACGATTGTGTCTATAACATGGTCCAATGCAGTTTACTAGTAGCAGTGTGCACTTTTGTGTCTTTGTGTTAGTATTTTTAGCCAAATGAAAGCTTATGTCTTACTGTGTATCAGTCAGTCCTGTGTTTGTGTTAGAGACGTTCTAAATATTAACAGTCTGTGTTGACAGTGTGTATTTGTGTACTTGATTGTGCAAACGCTCATTTGAAGTGTGTAGTAGTAATGTATTAGCAAGCATGTATCTTTGAGCATTTGTGTAATTGTGCGTGTAATGGTTTGTCTGTATTAGCGAGCTCCCTCTAAGCTAAGTTCTCTGATGATATTTCATTAAGTGCTCCAACAACCTGCATTTTAACCCTCAATGGTCCATGTGTGAACACAGATATCTTCAAATCTCACACACAAGCACACAAAATGTCGCTGATCGTATACATTGATCATTTCAGGCAGGGCTGCGCAAAAAAGACACATATTTTTATATACACGGTATCTGCATTTTAAGATTTTTTATACCATTTATGTATAAAATCATGTTGAAACATTGATAGAACCCCACGGGGCAGGGTACATCTTGGACAGAGTGCCAATCTAACACATGGCACACTCATTGACACACTACCGGAAATTCTTGGGAATGCCTTAATCCTAATTTGCATGTCTTCGGACTGTGGGAGGAAACCAGAATACCTGGAGGAAACTCACCAAGCACAGAGAGAACATGCAAACTCCACGCACACAGACACGAGGTGGCAGACACGAATTGACGCTCGACCTGGAAGTTAAAAAAAAAAAAAAAGATAACAGTACTAAAACAAGTGTAAAAACTAAAAATACATAAAATAAAAAAGGACAAATTATTAAACCCAACATAAATTATCTAATCTAATTTAACTATAAATTAGAAGCAAAGGGTAGAAATTAGTTTTTAACAAAGACTTTTCCAAATTAGAAACCGATCTTAAACTAAAAAGTAAACTGTTCCGTCCACAATCTCGGAGCAGCTATGGCAAAGGCTCAATCACCTCTATTTTTATGTTTAGTCCTTGCTACGGTCTATGTGACAGCCATGGTGTTATAGGGCATATACAGTAGTATACATATACCAGTATATCCAGCAGCCAATAGATCAGAGCTGTGCTGATATTTAGTACAACAGCATGACCTTGTGTGTGATATTGCATTTATACATTATACATTTATACATTTTTATCAAGAGATGATAGTTTTGTTTATTGATGATTTGTTAGTTTATTTAATTGGTTATTTGGCTCCACTACCACATATCCTTCTGTAACTAGTGGAACTAGCTTACCATACTGTAGGTCTACGTAGTGTTACTGGAGCGCAATGATTGGTCACTTAGTAATTTCCACATACAGTAATCCGGTTGAAAATTATATATATATATATGTATTTGTATACAGTATTTAAGTGCTCAAAGATCTAATAAATTACACCTATGTCATGCAAGAAACCTTAGAAAAAAACAAGTTGTCATATTAATATACTGTATAACCCCTCATGTCCTACAGAAGTACACTACATAGGTTGGATATTATCAGCTTCTATGACCTATGTATTGCACTTGTTTACTAGCAATACATTTGAGAGTCAAGCTAGAGTCCATCGCAGCTGCCTGGGCTTCCTGGTTGCTTTGGGTTTCCTCCATGTTTTTGAGTTTTCTTTCACCGTCTATAAACAGGCCAGTAGGTAGACTGGATGCTCTAAATTGAGCATAGTTATGAACTAAGATGTGCATATTGGCATCTGGGCTTTATTTCCATCTCCTGCATCCACTATGACCCTGACCTGGATAATGTGCTTATTGAAAATGAAAAAAACAAAGCATAAGTTGGATGCCCTTCATAAAGCAGCAAGTCCAAAATGAAAGCATCTCATTACAGCAGTGGCTCAGTGTGATATATAACAGCTCTTTGGTGAATTGCAGCTGGATTACAGGTTGAATTTGCAGGTATAACTACGCTGCACTTTTTTTTTTTTTTCGATCCGCAAATTAGCCTAACAGACATCCAGTGAACTTACTTTCTGCCTGCACAAACTTCTAATGAACAAAACTTTATTTAGACATAGGAATTGGCTTAATTCCCCTAAATTAATTCAAGAATCTTAACCCAAGCAGCCAAAAGGAAATCAATCATGGAGAAATTTGGTTTACAGGAAGAGCTAAATACATTCTCTCTCTCTTTCTCTCTCTCTCTCTCTCTCTCTCTCTCAAACACACACACACACCCACACACACACACATACAGAAACAGACCCCTAGCCTACTTCACAATATGGTTCTCTCTGCAGTTCCTTTTCTCATTGCCAAGCTCGATTAATCACACCAGCCACATTGCAGTCTCCATTCCTCCTTTTATTACTGCTAGTGCCTGAAAAATGCATCAATTTTTAGAAGAAAAAAAAATGGAAAGGAAGAAGAAATGTTGGAGTGTGTGTATGTGATAGTGGTTCAGGACCCTGCACCTGAATTTTCACAGAGTGAAACACAAAACTCAGCAGTATGTGTTAGGATAAGTGACTATGTACAGTAGACTTTAACAATAAATGGAGTATTTAATGAAGGGGAAAACTAACCTAATGCAATGGGGCGTTCAAGCCAAACTGGGACGTGTGCTACAATAAAATTTTTGAGTGGTGCAAACATTTAAAAAATGGTCGTACATCAATGATTGACAATCCTGAAGTAGGTACTGTAGCTCATAGCCCACTACAATTGTGACCGTAAAAAGTTGCCGAGTGGAATGCCTGATCCTGAAAAAAATCAGATAACCTATGTCTGTGGGTTGTATTTGTACTCACAATCATTCACGAATACCACTTGCACATTACAGGAACTCGGCTGGGAGTTATTAACACATCCTTACCCACATACAGTCCTGACCTACAGTACTGTTGGTCTAAGTCATTTCCACATGTTTGGGCCATTAAAGGAGTTCCTGGGAGGCCAGCGTTTTAGATATAAAGCAGGCAGTCTGATCACGGCTCCGGGGTGCTTAGAAAACGTACTACCTTGATGGTATACAGGCCCTAATGAAATTAGTGTAGCAGGGGATTATATAGTGAAATTATGAGAGTTATTCTGGATAATCATAAGTCCTGGTTTGACTTGAATGCCACTCATATATCTATTTAAGACTTTCATTTAATTAATTAATTAAATAAATAAATAGATACATTGTAAACCTTTTAGCTCTCGTTGGTTTCACTACAGTTTTTGACCTTCTTAGCACTCTTTATGGGGTCGTACCATTAAGCTAATAAATTTTAATTGTGATTGTGTTTACAGAAACACTCACACTGTGAAGTTAGTTATTAATCTCAATAAACATAATTTTATTAGCGATGTAAATGCATAGGTTGTGAAGGTAAAGCTATTAAATCTGTTCTACTGAGTATAACTAAGTAAACAAATGTACAATAGGTGCAAAAGGAATAAAACTGCATGTGAGGTACAAAAAAATATTTACAGAGGTGCATTTCTGCCACATCGGCATCTCTTTATAATGAGAAAAGCATGTTTTGATTATTAAAAATATATATATTCAATGACAAGTATTACAATTACTTTTCCTTTATACACACATGGTTATATAATTTACTGTAGTTAACAAAGTTCCACATTACCAAAATGGCAGATTGAATCGAATTACAGAATATTCATTATAAAAAATCAAGATTTCCTTATAATAAGTTTTTTTAAGGCAGAGATGGTTTTCCTGCTAATAACATGCTGGTTTCACTTAATGACAATGAAAACATCTCAGATTGACAAGATGGAAATTATATCCCAAGTTGAATATTTCATCTTTTATTTCAATGTGCCAAATAAGACAGTTTTTTAGGAAGTCTGAATCCATTCCATAAAATCAGACAGTTTGCGTGGATTTCACTTGATATTGAAAGTAGATGCTTATCTTAGTGTAATCCCCTAATGCAGAAAAATACTCATATTTCTCTCTCTATGTTCTGCCCTTCTTTATTAACTGCTTTCCTGTCTATTTGTTGTTGTTGTTGTTTTTTTTTACATCAACTGCCCATTTCATCTGTTTCATTCTATGGCAGTGCAGTGGGATTGAAGCCATGGAGAGTAGATTAGATTTGTAGAATTAGCCTGCTGATTATGAGATAATCGTATTGTGGGTTATAATGTGTTTTGCACAGCTATCATTCATGATGTGGCTAGAAATAGAAATGCTTAGATATTATAATTCCTAATAGTGTAGGATTAGCCAAGCATTTGTAGAATTTACACATAATGGTGTTGAAAAACGTAAACATCCAATGAGCAGAAGTTCTGAGAACAAAAACACCTTGTTGATAAAACAGCTTAGAGTAGCTCAAAGTAGATTTGACAGACTGGTTCCATTTAACGCTCTGTACAACCATGGTTGTGATGGATGCAGGCAGAAAAGCATCTCAGAATGTACAAAACGTTGGATCTTGAGGTTAGTGGACTGGATTAGCAGAAAACATTAGGTTCAATTACTGATTGCCAAGAAAAATCATTTGTGGTTACAGTGGACAAAAGTTGACTACATAGATAGATAGATAGACAGACAGACAGACAGACAGATCGAACGATCGATCGCTCGATCTTCCAGTAAACCCAAAACTTTTCATTGTGCAGAATGACAATACACAGTTATAAGACCTTTATTTCTACATAATCCCCTGCTACACTAGTGCACTTAGCCCAGCGTTTCACTAGTGCTTGGATACCATTAACAGTAAGTAGAAAGTATGCCAAGAACAGCCATGAACAGACTGCCTCCTTCACATTTGAAATGCTGGCCTCCCAGGAACTCCTTTAATGGAAATATTTTGAAACAAGGTCAGGACTATACAAAGGATGTGGCAGTAACTTCCAGCCGAGTTCATATGGTGTGCAAGTGGTGCAGTGAAAAGTACAGTATGAGGCCATTCATTGTCCTGCAAAAGCAGAAGGTGATCTAACCAGACCATTTTTTCCATTAAAGGAAAGGGTCTTCAAAGGAGTTCCTGGTAGGCCAGTGTTTCAGAAATAAAGCAGGCAGTCTGATCCCTGCTCCAGTTTACTCAAAAAACTTTGTACCTTGATGGTATTCAGCACTAGTGAAAAACTGGCATAAGTGCATTAGTAGAGCAGGGCATTATATAGGGAAATAGCGGTAGTTTTTACTGAGTTCTCTTATTCTTCACAATCAAAAGTCTGAGTTTGACTTAAACACCCCATGTGAATAGTCCTGGCTACACAACTTTTATGCAAGTGCCAGATTTTTCTTGAGGCACTAATGCTTTTGCTTAGGAAATTTCTAACAACCTTGGTGTGCTGTATGTACAATATATAGCCAGTCTCAGAATATGAGGAACTTTCTCTCATATCTTAAACTCAAGATATGGCTCCGTATTTCAATACAAAAATATGTTAGTGTAATTCACTTTATGTAGCAAACATCCCACCAGTCTGCTTGTTTCATTGCTATTTTTTTTTTATCACCTGTGTATATGGATACAATTTGCTTAAATTGCAACATAATAACTGTATCATGCAGCCTAACAGTGTGACAATATGATGCCAGCCACCTGAGAAAAGCAATTTCATGTTTGGCATGATTTGACCCCTCCGACAGTATGCACAGTCTCTACTCTTGTTTAAGCACTTTAATTTACTAAGTGATTAGATATGAGAAGAATCAGAGGAACACCAGGACAAAAAGTTTATTCATCATCCTGCTACCAAGGTGCAATTATACGTCTGCCACTTCAAATTCAAATTTATTACTGACCATGTCCTTAAAACTTCACCTTCAAATCTCCTTTAAAAATGTGTGCAGCATAATATTTCTGATCAATAGTGGGTGACAACAGCATTTGTTAGCAGAATTCAAGATCGTCATTACATCCTTGCATTAAAGTACAGAAAACATAGCAAAAAAAAAAACAGGCTGATGTTTTAAATGTCATAAAAAATATGGTTATCTCTTTGGTATAAGCTAAACTGAACTAAAATGTTTAAACGTGATTTAAACGTGATTTGAAGTATACATTTAATGCAAACTAACTCACTCATAGGGCAGCACGGTGGTGTAGTGTTAGTCGCCTTGCACCTCCAGGGTCCGGGTTTGATTTCCGGCCAGGCTCGATTCCCATCTCTGTGTGCATGGAGTTTGCATGCTCTCACCGTGCTTGGTGGGTTTCTTTCGGGTACTTTGCAGATTAGGCTAATTGGCATTCACAAATTGTGTGTGAATGAGTGCGTGACTGTGTGTGTGTGTGTGTGCCCTGTGATCGGTGATGGATTTGCACCCTGTCCAGGGTGTACCGCGCCTTGTGCTAACTCTCCTGGGATGGCCTCCAGGCCTCCTCGACACCGCATGCAGGATAAAGCGGTATAGACGAGGAGTGAGTGAGTAACCCATGAGGCAGGTGGCACATCCTTCACAGGGCACACAAACACACAATGCAGGCAATTTGGGAACGGCAGTTAGCCTCATCTGCATGTCTTTGGACTGTGGGAGCAAACCAGAGTACACGCAGGAA
>JAQMYJ010000019.1:14422234-14449191 GCA_030014305.1 Clarias laeviceps | reverse complement strand
AGCACTGAGATGTAGAGCAGCCAATCAGAAGCAGCAAGCACTGATGAAACCACTGAGAAACCTAAAAAAAACAAAAAGGGCAACAGACAAGAAGAACAACTACACAATAATGTTCTGGAACGTAACATCCACCCATTTTTATAGAGAACAGAATCGTCGAGCGCTTGTCAAGAGCTGTTACTGATCTTATTTTGAGCTGTTCATTTGTTACTAATGGGAAACTAATAAAATAAGCTTGCCTGTATTGCTTTAAAAATAAGTTCAAACTATTAGACAGACAGTTTGATTAAAGTGATTTTTAAGTTTTCACACAGTTCAAAGCAAAATTATTTCTTTTTAAAATTTTGCATATATAATGTCTAAGTATCTTCACAAATTAAAAAATTTGTGACCAGGATTCTTATCTGAGGTTTGAGGTTTGTTTTTGTATGTTCAGATTTATTGTAAGATTAATCTCGATATTTGGCCAGCAGTTCTTATACAGTATAATCCTATTTTATTTCTTTTAAGATTCAAGATTCAAAGAACTTTATTAATACAAGAGAGAGAAATTGCTTATTTTTGGTTACAGTTGTTTTCCCGAAGGAAAGTAAAAGAGTAATACTGTAAATTAGACAAGAATGAGGAAAAAAACAGGTCCTAAAACAGCAATTACCGTATTGCAAATACCTTATTGCAAACTAAACGTAATTCATTATACAGATATTGCACATGGAAGGAACCTTATGAACCTTCCGAACCTTACTCTATAAATACTGTTGCTAATACATTTATTTTATATATATATATCATATAAATGTTAACACCTTAAATTTAGAATTTTGATTGGAAGAAAAGTTGTTTATAATTTTCTATAATTGCATATCTGACAGCGAGTGGTATTTCAAACCACAGCTTTATATTTATATATTTATCTATACAATACATACAGATACATCCACTGTGTTGCCAGTGTTTGGTTCCTGAACAAGATCCTTAACTCTCAACTACTCAGTCGCTCTGGTTAGGGGCATCTGCCAAATGCCTAAAATGTAAATTTGTTTGTTTATTTATTTAATCAGGTCTTTAGGGGAGAGGAGGTAGAAGGGAGTAGAATCCCTTGTTCTACACAGTAAGTAGTGCCCTTAATAATTATCAGCAGTGTTTTTATTTTGTGTTGAAAGTGCTTCAGTGGCTGGTTTACTGCTGCTCTCCCCACTTTTCAGTATCGCGGACTTAACAGCCTACTTTCACCCATCCTTGCAGCCAACAGTTAGTGTAATTAATGGTTGTTAGAGAACCTCTGTTGGCAAGTTGTATATACAGTACAGAACAGTTAAACATCCCAGTAGTGTTAAGCTCTATTATCACCACTCATGGAATGCCTTTCATCCAATCAGATTCTTCAGTTAGAACTAACTGTTGTATAAAAATCCATAACACAGTGTGTTTTCTTTTAAGTATAATTAGACACAAAAAAATTCAGTGGGTACAGTGGCCTTTCAGGAACACCCTTAACACCATTAAGGTTTTCGGCACAGTAAAGCCTTTCATTTTGTGAATTTCTGGTAACACAGAAAATTTGTAGTTTATTAAAGCATAACAGCTTATTTATTATATAACATAAATATAAGTTATTAAAGCGTTTTAAAGCAAGAATAAAAATTAGTTGACCTAAATGATTTGTTTACCTATCTGTGTGTATAACTTTCAAATTAGTTTTACAGACAGGCTAATGCAGCTCTTTAATCCCCTTCCATGTTTCATTATTTAACGCTAACACGGCCATCCTACCTCACACTCCATTACACCAGCTTGTCTGGGTGACACGGTGTTCAGAGGGAAACACGAGCTGACGTTTGGCTCAAAGGCATGTAGCTGTAGCGTGTAATTGTGTTCTCAAGCGGATGCGTTTGCAATATGAACTCCAACACTGTGTTATGGATATTTATTATTATTTTTTTTGCTAAAGCGCTTTTGGTGTGTTTTGACAGACAGCCTGTTCAGGCGTACAAATGCTGTCTGAGTGTTAAAGCAAGATGGTTGCACACATTAATTTTTGCAATAACCTATGCATTTCTGTCCTCTTATAATGAGGGGTATGTAAACATGTAATTTTATAATAAATTACTAAAATATATATTAAAGGGCATAATAACGAGAGATATCAGAAATTATATATGATTATATTGTCTAAAAACAAGTTGTACATTCACACAGAATAAAATTTGCGTTATATTTCTTTGGTGAAAAGTTGACATTCATTTAAGCAATCACTTAGCAACTGATTTATTTCAGATTTAATTTGCTATCAAAATTTCTGTGGGTCAAATGTTTAGTAACACCAAATATAATGTCTCTATAAACAGAAAATGTTAGTAGGATAGTAAGCACGTTAACATTTTTCTGGTTGGTCATTTGTCCTAAGTTGAACTGGATATGCACCTGTACATGTAAAAGGGCCTACATGCCATTTTGCTTCGGAAATCCTATAAACTCATCAAAGATCGTGGAAAAACAAACAGAGTGTACCATGAGCATCTGTACAAACAGCTGTATGCAAATATCAAAATCCTGGGACCAGACCAACTGCATTATTCAGGAAAGTGGTACAAATTTCAGTACAAAACTCTGGTCTGTACACCTCTGAAAAGATGAAGGGTGTTCAAGTTGAGCTGGTGTGTTTGAACTGAGATATGTGACACTTTAATTATACAGTACACAAGTCATCTTCATTCAAATGATTATGTGATTTCTAATAACAACGGGATAATGGCAGGTGATTAAGAGCTTCTACAGCATTTTTAGAAACCACACAATCATTTTGCAAACTGCTTTCCAAAAATGTACAATTCCAGTTAAGTTCATTACAGTTGTAGGTTGTCACATACAATCAATTGTACTGTATAAACATTTGAGTGGTATGCGTACTGAGCCACAGCTCATGTTTCCTTCTATTTGACATGTCATCATAGATACTAAAGTTCATACACCAAAATTATACACTGCCTGACCAAAAAAAAGTCAAAATCTTTTAGGCTGCATCAAGCAAAGAAAACAACTAATGAGATTTTGAATTAACCGGAACTGGGTTAAGAACCTTCAACACATCATCAAAACCTGGAGGGACAGTAATGAACCTTCAACTTGTGGAAGAAATGTCGTCAGAAAAAAAATCAAGAATTGAGATCACTTAAACACTTGATAAAATTGCATAGTAAAATTTAACAATAAAAATCATATCTACATTATGTTAAATATTGGAATTATGAGCATTTCCATATACACACGTAATGACATGTAACGACAACCAAACAGATTTGCAATTATAAGAAAACAACTTTTTAGGGAGCAAGGCTTTAATTTGCTATGGAGCAAAATCATTGGACTTTTTCAGAGTGATGGGTGCAATTCCATTAAGTGATGCACCCATCATGCATAGCACCCACTGTACAAGCCTCTGGAGGCACTGTTTAGCTCTGCGGTTGCCTCAGTTGGTCAGGTCTAGGCTGAATAACGCCATGTGCCAATAAAATGAAGTCAGCTGATGACTTGAATGTACTAAATGACCACGAAATCACATAAATGAAATTTCATGCCCATATTCTAGAATTCAAAGAGTGAAGAGTGAATCTGGCAGCATGAGGAAACCATTTTCATACATAAACTGGCCACCATGTTGTGTGCAGTAATCAAAGCTAAAGGTGACTGAATGAAATATTAAAGTGTGACTCTTTTTGAGCAGGTAGTGTATTTATGCACTATTTTTGTGTTAGTTCCACACTGTGATCTTATCTTTATATTAAAAGCTAATACAGGAAGTGGAATGACACACTTCAAACAAAAAAAAGAGCTCTAAAGCAAGAAATTAAAGAACATTGGTTTTCATCTAACAGAATATTGTTCCTATCTATATAGAGATCATCTTGGAAACACATCCGTTAGTTAGCACATAAAGAGTCTAATGTCCATCAACATTACAATGCAAATCAGGCATCTGCTGCACAGCATATGGCGTTTCATGATAGCATTCTGTCTGTCCACTATACTAAATAGTTCTGACATGAGCAATTTGCGACTCACTCTGCTACTGCATTCTACAAAACACATCAGTCAACCTAACCAAATAAATTAGACATGCCTAAAAAGTCTGATTAGGAATTCGGCGAGTGAATAAAGATGCTCTATGTCTTCCGAGATGAAGTCTGGTCCTTTATTCTGCTCTGTCACAGACTCTTCCTATTAATAATCATTTGTTCTATGGCATTTAGATTTGGCAGGTTTAGACTGTTAAAGCTGTGGTTGCCTCACTGAGACATCTTGATTGTAATGGAAGTAGATGAAAGCTGACTGAAGAGGTCAATGGGTAAACATTTCTATTTGAATTTAGACCAGTTAGCCATAGAAAATCTGTTCAGTCAATGTTAACCTATAAATTATAAACATTTAATAACTGCTTTATTCTTGTCAGGGTCACAGTGGTTCCAGAGTGAGCCAAACCTTTCCAGAGCACCATTCACACACACACACACACACACACACACACACACACACATCACTTATTTTTCAGTCATATTTTTCTTTTTGGCTTGATTTAAGATGAGGTACTGGTGTTATTACCTTAATATTGCAATAAATCCTCCTATGTGGTCCTTGGGCCAAAAAATCTTTGTTGATGAAGAAATAGAAAAGTTCTCAGACGCAGTTGGTGGAGCTAATGACCATTGGTTAGTGTAATTAATAGGGGTGAAGGTAGTTTAAAATGCTTTACTGTACTACAGTATGTAGGGAAAAGGTAACAAGCCATGGAGGTGGTGGACAGAAAAATTCCCTCCATAGTTCCACTTATTCCACAGAATGTGGGTTGAATGTGGGTTGAATCCCAAATATTATTAAATAGAATGGTAGTACTGTACATGATGTAGGGTGAAAGTTACAGTAGAATCCCTTGTTCCACACCCCATGTAGTGCCATTGATCAGGGGTTAGAAAGGAATTTGGGATTCAGCCTTGTGTTAGAAGCTAGTAGCTAGTTAGCTTTATAGATAGCATTTGCCAATAACAAAGTAACATGGACGGGTCACAGGCAATTGATAACAACTAAGGAGTTGCAGTTACCAATGAGGCAAAGTGTTATTTAAGATGACATGAGATTATCAGGTGTGCTTCGTTGCTGAAAGTGCTTCTGTGACTGGTCTTGAAAGTGGTTTATGGCAGGCAGCTGCTCTTCGGACTGCGGACAGTACTTTCATCCATGCTGGCAACCGACAGTTAGGGTAATTAACTATTGTTAGAAAACCTGTTTTCTGCATATAGTTGACTATCCCAGTGCTGTTATGCTCTATATCACAACTTGTGGAATGCCTCTAATCCAGTCAGATTACTCAGTCAAAACTAACTGTTGTATAACAAGTATTTACAAATGTTCTGATTTGATAGCCAGAATGACACATACAAAATATGCGTAGTAATAAAGGCTAAATAACAAGCATGCCTTCTTCTTGTTCTTTTGGTCTTTGGATGATTTAAGTTGTGTCGATATATCAGCATGTTCATAACATTTGCATTGATGGACTCATTTTGTTGACTCATTTTATTATAAAATTCTGCTTAATATGTGCACATGTATTAAATATACCATAAAATGCATTTTATTTAATGTGATAATGTGAAACCTACTGTACATTCAAACACTCGTGTCCACTGCTAAAATCCATACGTGTAGCTTATATGAATATACAGACATAGCTGGTGTGGATGACTGTATTTTTGATGTTGTGCTTCAGATGTGAAATATGGATACAAGGGCGCAATGGTGCACATTTAGCTTTTTTTGCTAGGTTTTTTTTTTTTTTTTGCTCACTTTCATGGTTTCTAATGTGGTCATTACAAGAGAGAACCAATTTTATATTTTTTTCTAAGGAAATCCTTAGCTTGTCAGTGCCAGCAGCAGATAAGGTTTTGCTTTTTTACTGCACAAACTCATCAGCTGGACTGTGATGAACAAGCACAGGCTTTACGTAATGGGAAAAATTTTGATCTCCTCTCTGTCAACATCTTGCGGTTCCAAAGTAGCTTAAATCCCGTCGCACAAGCATTTAATTAACCATTCTTTATTAAAAAAAAAAAAAAAAAAACACATCCGGCTGACATTCAGCCTAGCTTTCAGACATCTGTTGGCTGAGGAAAATAAAAGGATCTTTCAGTCTTTATGTGTTAACGCATTCATTCAAGCCATGCCTGCATCTTTTGGCATGAATTAATTATTTCATTAGTCATTTAATTTATTTTACATATCTTCATATCACCCTCAATGAAAACTAAATGTGAAAAAGGAACTAGGTAAGAAAGGTTAAAAACTGTTTTAAATTTATGTAGAGTTGATGTGATAAATACAGGTAGTATAAATGTAAACCCTATTTATGTTCTAAAATTTATACCGTGGTTAAAACACCAGCGTTTGATTTTATTCAAGGGCTTTGAACATGCATATGCTCAGAAAAAAAAAATGCAATACAATTTATTCACGTGAACCCAATATATACCTTTTAATGAATGCTTGTGTCATTTTATGTTGATATTCATTAAGTAATAGTAAATACTTTTTTTCCTTTGGATTGGGGTTGTTTATACCTGTAAATTGTAAAGTGAATTGAAATGTTTAAATATGAAACAGCCAGTGTTTTGTAATTAATTTAAAAATAAAAAAAACATGAAAAATCTTAAACAAGCCCTTTATAGGACATTATTTTGGTGAAAGTATAGACACTGTTCTCTTTATTCCATTTGTAGTCAATCAGCCAAGACATGTTTGCCATTTTTAAAGACTAAATGTGGTCAGTAAAATGTATTATTCCTAAGCTCTAAAATTCCATTTAACCAGCCTGTGAATAGCAAGTTCCCTGTAAAGATTATATTAATTGAACATGAAATGATGCAACACAAATGATCAAATTTTTGAGAGACTGAATGCATATATTATTTAGTGATCACCAAAAGGACAGTAATTCTTCCAATATTCTAAACCACATTGATCCACACAGTTTTTACTTTTTGTACTGTCCCTTCATCCCCCAACTCCTCGACTCCCTGCTTAAGCTGAACTTACTCATCTGTGTCTCATGTGAATCACTTATAATGTCAAGCATGACATTTTCATAAATGTCATAAAATGTAAGCCTTAAATGCAGACACTTGCTATGAATCCCTGGGTTCTGCATTCAAATCAATTCAGACTAAAATACATTATGAGTTATGAAAAACTGTGTAGACTTGCATTAAGTAGAACTGTCTGTCTTTGCTGCTGTAAATGAGATTGTCCAAGTGCTCAAGCTTCTGAAGCATGCAGCATTTACTTAGAAAAAGGGGACAGCAGAAACATCTTTCTCTTCCTCCTGAAATTAGACTGACCCTTTCAGCATACAGGCCAATCTTACTGTAATGCACACACACACACACGCACGCGCACACACACGTCAGCTTGAATTGGTGCAGACTGGAATTACTGCGCATCTTAAATCTGGATCTGGATTTTTTTTTACTTTATCTGGTAGCAGACACTAATGCATTTGTCAAATAATATTATTCATCCACCACCAATTAGTTTATATAGGATTAGGAAAGTTTTTAGGCACAAGCTGGCACTGAATCCTTTCGAGTGTGAAGTAAAAATAAAGAATAAAGTAATTCAGCAAACAAATCGCACGATGAAAAGATAAACAGACTCTGAGTGCTTTAGCCTTTTTCCACCAAAATGAACCAGGTGCTAGTTGCATGTCTGGTGCTTGTGCCGGTTCAAAGCAGGTTCGATAGCAAAGCTCCTAAGAACTGGTTTTGTTTTTATATGGGCCAGTGTCACTGTGTATGTCCGTGTACGGCTCTACTTTTCCAGCAATGCTAGTGGCAATGCTAGCAGCAAAAAAATGAATGAATAAAATAAATAGAAATGCTAGCAGCAAGCACCAATGGCAAACTGTTTGCAAAGCCATGTTGAAGTTCGCCATGGCTTTGTGAGCAGTTATCCTGGCTTCATCATCACAAAAAAATTGAGCTCCCCATTAAATATTGAGTCCATTTTTTTAAAGGTGGCGGTCACAAACATTTAGTTGGTCATAATAATCCACAAACCCTTATGTAAGCGGTTCTTTGCAATAGCCCAGCAAAGTGTTGCTGTCTAGATGGAACATTTATTTATTTAATTTTTTTGGTCTGAAAACAAAGAACTGGTTTGAAATTGAGCGCCGCAGCTCCAAGCTACAGTAGCTCTGGAACTGCCTCAGTAGAAAAACTGTAAGGTTAAGCTTGGCTAGCTACTTTAATTTCCTTACTTTGTCTACATGATAAGCTAGAGCTAGTGTGAATGAGCTTATTAAAATTGTAGTTTTAAATAAATATGCCAGGTTTTAGATGAGAAAAATGGCTAGCTAACTAATCTTATAATGGTAGCTACTGTAGAGTATCCATGCTAGTGATGTTTAGCATATTAAAGCTACTTTTTTCCCCTAACAGAAAGATATAAAATTTTCATGAACAATACAATAAAATCTTTTTAGTGTTTGACTCATTTCTTGAGCCCTACAAAGCAATAAAGACCAGAGTGCTAACAACATGCCTAATATATCTCCCACAGGAGTTGTTTTTCCCACTTGATTGCACATGATTTCAGTGCTAAATTGGTTGATCAAACTAATGAATTACTTCCATAAATCAGTGCCATTTCTAGCTGGATTGGGATTACAAACCCTCCCCTCTGTCTGGTACTGTTATGTGCTAACCCTTTATCACTTCTTCATGTCTCACACAGGTACACACACACACGCCACACACTGCTGTAGAAATATATATATTCTCACTAGATTATCTTCAGATTAATTCTATATTTGAGTGTTTATAGAGTATGCTGTTATTTTTGGTGCATATTACCCATGATACCACATACAGTATATTAATTTTAACAATGAATTATGGCAAATATGCTTTTACAAATGTACTATTTAAATGATTTTCAAATCAAGGAAAATCAAGGTTGTGGTTTGGCCTGATATGACTAATATACAAGATGTGTTCAAGTCAAAGTGGGACTTGTGATGAAATTTCTTGTTAATGAAGACGTAAAACATTTCCAATTGACATTTCCAGAGGATATCAAGCACACTATGATGAGATTCTTAGCCGCAGTAAAACATTTAATGGTGAAAACTGGCTTCATGTCAGTAAATGACGATCCTGACCAAGGTGGCTGGGAGGCCACTGCAGTTGTTCCCATGAATATTCAGCAAGTAGTATGCCTAATCCTTGAACACTAATAGATAACTTGTTGCCAACTTGCAGAAGACATGTGTCTGCCTTTGGGAACTATACACACAATCATTCTTGCACCACTTGCACATTATACAGTAGGAACTTAACTAGGAGTTATTGCCACATTCCCCGCACAGTCCTGACCTCGCTCCCAACTATTTCTACTTGTTTGGAACTTTAAAGGTGTTCCTGGGAGGTCATTGTTTCAGAGTTTTGTTCTGTTATTCTGCACAATCCAAAGTCACAGTTTGACTTGAACTTCCCCTTAAGTAAAAGAATTGCTGGATATCTGACCTTGGGTAATATTTGCTCTGAGAAATGGACAAATGTATGCTAGCATTGACAACCCTTACATCTCACTCAGACAATAAGCCATATACAGGTGCCTAAATTTAAGAGCAGCTTCATTCTCCTCCTGCGTGTCAGTCAGGCCAAGGATCAATATTACTCGAGATTATGTTTATTACACCACTACTGGAAATTAGTGAAAAGGGATTGACAGTCTATGGGGATATTACCAAGGTAATTAAAAAAAATTGGAGATTGCTTTTGCCCCCGTTCATAGCATGGAGAGTCTCAGAATCAGATAGCACAGCTTATTTTCTGATTCATCGCATTACTTACGACCAAGACAGCTGGTTGATGAATATGAAGTAATTTTCTGAACGTTTTCCTGAGGTGTGTGAATACACAAAAATAGTTAACATAGTGTTAACATAGTGTCAGAGAATGCAGAGAACCCATGCTTTCAACTGGTTATGTCAAATTTGTCAAAGTGAGTGTTGTACAATGTATTTGAAGACATCTGCTGCCCGATTTATTAAGAACATATACAAAAATGTGCAGTCTTGAGACAGGTCAAAAGCTTCAGTTAATGGTGACCCCAACGTCAGAACTAGAGTAAAATGTAGCATGTTGCTTAGAACGAGATTGGCTGGTTCGAGTAGTTCAGAAACTGATGATCACCCAGGATTTTCAGATGACAATAGACTCACGGTTTACACAGAATGGTGTCAAATATAACAAGATCTGCAGGATAATATGCCTTGTTCATTCTCAGGTGAGAATGCTCAAATACAAGCGTGGCGAACAGAAATTCTTCTTGGAATGTACAACAGTACTCTATCAAAACTTAAAACAGCAGAAGAAGGAATCTGAGGCTACCATGGGCAAATTGTTATTAAAACGTGATTTGACCAGCAGACAAGAGTGTAATTTCTGGATATTTGCATCCTTGTGGCTATTTAGTTTCTTCAAAGGCTGTAACAATTTTAAAGCCGAATACCAACACCATAATTTGCTCAGTTTGAACATTTACATGATCACCAGTGCTGGTAATTCATTTTATTTTATTTTATGTTTTTCCTGACCGCAACATTTCTCTTTTATAAAGATTGTTCTGTACTATACTTTCCAGGTTAGAAGAAGATTAAATTAATGCAATTTACAAATTAACCACATTAAGTTGTTCAAAAGTTCTCAGTGTTTACTTAAATAAGCCTAATAGCTATTAGTCTTTGCAAGAATAAAAGATTAATGTTGTTGTTTATCAGTATCATTCAGGACAGTATTAGCATTATTTTACTGATGACAAAAAATGGTGACATTACTGCCATTTTACATCCCACATTTTATCAATGTGAAAACATAAAGTTTGAAATAATGGTACACTGAAGTATAAAAGTATTATAATTATGTATTCTGAGAGCAACCGGCATTACGAAGATAGCATGTGCAGTGCTGCGAGACTATATGCCTCATGAAAGCTGAGAAATATTCATGCATATAAAGCTGATGAATTGCTTATGTGATTAAAAAGGCATTTATATTCAAAGGCTGATTTCTTTGTAACAAAAAGTCAATCTTCCTTTACTGGCTGTCTGTTTACCCCAAAGCTGTTTCACTCAATAATAGAATTATAGTAATTAATTTTATGTCAGAGCAAAATGGGGGTGTAAAAATCAGAGCCTAATTATAGATAGATATTGGATAGATATTAGATGGGGCTTCTCATCCACATGCATTAATGTATTTATTTTTTTTTTTTTGCATTTTTGATATGTAAAGGTATGGTTAAAAAAAGTTGAAAACAATACATAAACTGAATAATCATAAATATCACAAGAAAAAGTTTGGCTGTGCTATGCTTCTTTTTTCATGCATTTCTTTCAATAATATGTAATGTAAGTAGTTAGCTAACAACAATGATCGCCTGCTCATTTAATTTATATATATATATAAATTGTTATTTTAAGATACGAAGGTCAGCTGTTCTAGAACAGTTCTTGCAACAACAGTATTGTAAAGTGCATTTGCAAAAATCACTAAGCACAATGATGAAACTGGCTCTGATGATGACCATCCAAGAAATAATAACCAAGAAGTAAATTTTTTTTTAACATAATCAGCATCTATTGGTTATTTGAATATGTGATTTGGAATGTAGTCCATGCTGTTTTGGATTGGGAATGTGAGTGATAAGTGAATGTATAATAACAGAGAATGGAATTCAATTGTTAGAAATAAACAGGCACATAAAATACACATGGTCGGAGATTCATGTCATAGGCCATTTCCATTAGTGCCAAATAGGTCAGGGGTCAGAACCGAAAATGTGTTCATAAAACAAAAGAGCAGAGTTGTTGACTGAATATGGAGTTATCCTGACAGATATGTTAAGAAGCATGTACAGTTGCTAAATGAGAAAAGCCCCATGGGAAATATCGGCCTATGGTAAATGATGCCAAATGCCACATTATAAATCAGTGGACTAGCCAAGCTTGCTTGACCTGAAGGTCACCATTCCATTGACTTCCTGCCATTTTGATTATTGCTTAGAATAAAATACAGAAGCTCTCCCGAAAGAGTCGATATTTCTGGAAGGTTACATTACACCTATTTGCACCAACTGGGCATTGTTGGCGGTGAGAAAGGAGTGGTCTGAGGGATGATGTAATGAATCAAAGATGGGGCAAAGTCCTGTTCCACCATTTTGTTTGTATGGTCACTGTTGACTCAGCTACTGTTCATGTTGACACATTATAATTTCATATAATATCAGACAGAAGTGTTGGCTCTGTTTTGACTGACAATCATTCCTGATTATGCAATGTAAAGTATGCAAATGCTAATGGAAACCATGAGACACATCTGAAGAGGGAAACCTAGGCATAAATCCCAATCAGATACTGTAACACCTCTCCACCTAATCAACTATTCTTTTCTTTATGAAGGAAAAAAAATAACAAGTCGCAGCCTCAAAGCGATGCAGTAACACCCCAAGCTGATAGTCGCCTGTAGTTTTGGGCCAGCCCTTATCAGCACCCAGATGGCTGATTGAGCATTTTGAATCAGAGATGGAGGAGACTGTACTGATTGACTGGTCAGCTGGGCAAATCAGTACGCATTTTCCAACTTCTGCTTACACCTTCTAGAGTATGATTTAACAATAAAAACAATGTGTTTACATCATGGGTGTTTAAATGTATTTTATATTTATTAAATGTCAATAAGACCTTTATCCTGGTGTTACAGTGGGTCCCTGTAGTAAAGGTTATTCCTAGATGGTAGGTAAACAGAGAATAAGAAAAAACCCACGTGCAAAACTCCAAACCAATACTAACTCAAGCTTAGGATTGTGCCCTAGGAAACAATATTGATTTTACATGAAAATGTCACTTTTTTATATCACAAACCACTTACTATTTTGCTTAACATAACATACTGTACCATAACATAGAATTACAGGAACATACACAGTATAAGTACTAATACATGTCTGCTGATGTATTATTTGAGAATGCATTTAGTCAAACAGATATTTGGGCATTTTGGGAAAATTTGGCATTTTATGATGCTGAGAATTCTTTCCTTATTCTTTCCTTGTACTTATTCATTCAGTTAGTTTCTATACCTATTATCATGTGTAGTCATGGGAGGCCTGGAGCCTATACCAGGCAGTACAGGGTACAATGTATGGGACACTGCACAGGCTACTCAGCAAGTGAGTGAGCAAGCAAGTGTGAAAGAGATTGATTGAGGTTCTTTTGCATGATACCAATAGTACACCACCACAAATCTCTGTTAAAAAAACAATCATGGGCAACATCTTGGAACCACTAATCAGTCTATAAGGCGTGTCTTTTGGACTATAATGAGAAACTGGAGGAAGCAAGGAAGCACAAGAACATGGAAATTCAGTGCACACAGGCCAAATTTGAACCTCCAACCCTGCGACAGACATGCAAGAAAACAGTGCTGAGACACCATGCCACTTCTATATCTTCATTTTTTCCTTTAATATCAAATATAGCAGCTACTGTACTGCCTCTACCTGGTTTTGGAGCATGTCAGCCATCACAATTTCTTCTACATTCATAAGGCATTTATAGTCACTTCACCCTGGAGCCTGGTGATAACCTATTGCTGGAAGACATGAGGTGTATGCTGATTCTTTTGTATGGTGTAGATGGAGGAAAATGGATGCTTGACATGTTTGAAACATCAGTTCACAATGAGATTTAAACATACCTGATGGCTTTAAATATGACAGCTTTACCGATGCTTAGACCAAAAATTATATACTGTAAATTGCAAAATGTTTGCCTAGATTGCATGGTTAACATTGATTTTTTTTTATCATTATTTGTTCTAATTATTTCATTAAACCAATAGATAACATGACAAACAGTATTGTCAATTTTAACATAGCTTTTACCACATTACATTTGCCTCTCTTTTTATCTGTGGGTCACTGTCAGTTGGAATGTACTGTATATATCTTACTACATAGAGGGTGGGTAAAGTCAGTTATTGCTTTACCCTCAAGGTCATGTTTATAAAATGTAGACTTTTAGTCAATGCAACATAATCTTTCAATCAGTGTTGATACTTGGTATGAACACAATAGTATTTTCATTCCGGCAGAACCAACCATATTCACTTTCTACAGTGATCTTTAAGAATTTATTTATATTTTTCACATTCAAGAAACCTTTTGATGGACAGCAGGGCTAGTAGGACAGTTTGACCAATTACGATTCTATACAGTCTTGTAAATATTAGCAGTTTTAGTTAAACAGGATTTACAAAGTGACAATATGATGCTTGCATACTTTAGGTTTTATTTTGTTGTGTTTTAATATAGTACCAGTAAGAAGTTTGGACACATTTTTTAAATTTATTTTTCTACATTTTAGAACAATATTGGCGATTTCAAAACTATGAAATAAGGTAAAAAATTTTTACCTAAACAATTAGGTAAATAAGTAGCAACAACAGTCGGTTGTTATTTTAAGACATGAAGGCCAGCTGTTCTGACATAGTTCTTGCAAGAACAGTATTGTCAAGTGCATTTGCAAAACCCATAAAGCATATGATGAAATTGGCTCTCATGAACGCCATCCCAGGAAAGCAAGACCAAAACTGACCTCTGCTGCATGTTGAACAATGTAGAAAGAAATAAAAATCAGGAACGACCATAGAAATAGAAGGTGTGTCCAAATTTTTGACTGGTACTATATATAAAACATGTGGAATATAAGATTATGTGGTATGCTTTTATAGGAAAACAATTCATGAAATTACAGCTCTGTCTTTTCTCTATATTAAAGTTAATAAGACAAATATAAAGGAACTTTCTTTCAAAGCATTTATACTGAAGGCTACTTCCAAAAATGCTAAATAAATATAAAAAATATTGAAAAACTTCACCATATCAACAATTTGCTATGTTCTTATGGATCATCATCAGCTGTCCCTATATTTTATCTATCAGTGAGTAACTAGGATTTTCTTTCTTTCCCTATTATCACAGTCTCTTTATATGAATAGCAACTGAAAATCTAAGTTCATATTTAAGAGAGATGGAGTGCAAGTGTGAGGTCTGGTTGTGAATGTCAATGCCCCAGTCCATTTTCACTCTCCTTCCCTCCTTTGATCACACATTTCATCTTTACACATGCCATGAACTTCATTTGATATGGCAAATTTCTCTAGTCTCTGCCTTTCTCACTTTTCTAGCTTTGTAATGTAATGTTTTTCATTATTTCATTATTACTACTGCAGAGTTGGTTAGGGCTGTGCCAGGTCACGTCCCATTCTACATTTTTAGTTTAGTTATGAGCAGAGTAATGTGAAGTGTTCATGCTGTGGGTTTTTGGAACTGGTTTATGTTTCTAAATTGACAGATGTCCTGTACTAAATTTGTTTTCTGCATTAACACACCTGATTTAATATATCTGCTTATTAATTTATGCTTCATGGTCTTGAATAAAACCATAAACATTAAACCCACCTACTGTATATTGTATATTGGGTTCCCCATGTGCCACCAGAGCGGCTCTGGCCCCCTAAGGGTGTGTCTCTGCAGGGCGGGATGTGCTTTAGTGCTTTTAGCAACGGAACACTGGCAGCAGAATATTTGGCTGCTGTGCATTGCAGGATGGGGCCTCCATGGATCGGACTTAGATTGGTTTGGAGTCCCATGGGTGCTCAATAGGGTTTTGATCTGGTGGATTTAGAGGCTGCATTAGCATCCTTGGGCTTTTTGCCTGCTGGGCCTTGTGTGTGGCAGGCTGTGGTGTACTGGGTGTTCTGGTGCCTTTCTATGATGGCCAGCATTGACTTTTTTCTGTGATTTGTGCTGCATTTGCTTTTTTGTGGGATCGGACCAGAACTGCTTTTGGTCCCTATGGGCATGTGTGACCCTTGGGTGCAGGAGATCATGTCACCAGTCTTCTGGTGTATAAATAGTGATCAATGGTGTTCAGTCCATCTGGTGATAGTGTTGATGTTATGGCTGATAACTTTTTTCTTTGCTGCTGCCACAAGATTGGCTGAAAACACTTCCCTAATCATTAGCACAGAATGGTGCAAAAAAAAAAAAAATCCATGTTCGATGTTCAGCTGCAAACATGGCATAGTTTGTTTGAACCCACCCATTTTCAGGTGAATAAAAATATTGGAACATACTGTATGACTAACATCTTTACGGAGCCCAATCATGCAGTGTTTAAATAGTTAATAGCTGTGAATGTATACTCTTGGTTTAAGCCTATATTTTGCCTGTAAAGACTGTATTTGGGAAAACAATTGGTAAAAAGAATAAACCAAGATGAATAGCAGAGAAATGTCTATGGGAAAAGGCGAAACCATTCTGAAGCTGAGAAAAAAAGTACAACTGGTCAGAACTATGAAATAAGCTTTAGGCATAGCCAATCCAACAATTGGAGATATACAAAGAAAAAAAGACAGAAATCACTTATGTACGTACAACCAAATAATGAACAAAAAAAATAAAAACAGTACTATTCCCTCAAGCACTGTCGCCTTGCACCTCCAGGGTCCGGGTTCGATTCCCAGCCAGGCTCGATTTCCGTCTCTGTGTGCATGGAGTTTGCATGTGCTTGGTGGGTTTCCCCGTGCTTGGTGGGTTTCCTCCAGGTACTCCGGTTTCCTCCCACAGTCCAAAGATATGCAGGTTAGGCTAATTGGCGTTCCCAAATTGCCCGTAGTGTGTATGGATTGGCACCCTGTCCAGGGTGTACCCTGCCTCGTGCCCTAAGCCTCCTGGGATAGGCTCCAGGTCCCCGCGACCCTGAATACAGGATAAAGTAGTATAGAAGATGAGTGAGTGAGTATTCCCTCATAGTATACTCAACACTTGAACCCTGCATTAGTGCCTTTTGTATTGCCTTATAATGCCTGTGTCAGGCAGCAGGGATGGATGAATTAACGTAATTAATTGTGAAAAGTACAAGCAAAAATAAATGAAACTGAAAACAGGTGGAGGAGGCTCGGGACAACCAGGCGAAATGTCCCTCTGTTGATAAGGGACTTAGAATGACAAATACATAAAGAGCGACACACAAAACAGCAAGGTGGAGCGACAGCCTTGGCATAGCTAAGGAGTGATGCCAGGAGTGTGGAAAATGTGCAATATATCACAATTTCAGCTGGCACATGCACATAAACATACAGACACGCAAAATGATTGCATTTTTTTTTTTTTAACACAAAAAATTCATAGTGGAAATTTCTCTCCTCTCTGTCTCTTACTCTTCTAGCTTTGTAATGTAATGTTTTTCATTATTCCCAGTCGTGAGTTCGTTAGAGCTGTGCCAAGTCACGTCCCATTCTGCATTTCTAGCTTTGTTGTGAGCAGTCGAATGTCAAGTGTTCATGCTGTGGGTTTTGGGAAGGGGTTCATGCTCTAAATTTACAGTTGTGTATCTTAAATTGTTCTTTACTGCATATTTTAGTGTTATCTGCATTAAACACACCTGATAAACACACTCATACACACAATGTTTTCTTTGCATGGTGCAGTTTTTTTTTTAACTATGCTTAGAATTTTTATTTATTTATATTTTATGCCAAATATGATATATAAGCATAAATATTGTTTAAAGGACCATGTGGACAAGAAGAAAATAATTTTGTATCATATAAAAAAAAAGAAAGAATCTGCTACATCCAAACAGAAAACTATATTTAAAAAAAACTTCAGCATATAGGTAACACTGTGACATTCACACACACCAATAAATAGCAAAACAATAAAAACAAAAGCTTGATGATGAGATGCTGAAATACTGGAACATATATAGTGGTGCTGACAAAATATGATGAGATTCAGGCAAGAGTAATTATTCAGGGATGTAAAATGGTCCTGTGATGTGCTTGGGCTGATGGGTAATGTAATTTTGCGCCATTCGGTACCATCATGACAGCCTGCCCTCAACCTAGAGTATATACAGTGTATAGATGCTCACTGGTGGTTATCTACTTTTAGTTTATTATAGTTTAAAGGCTTCAGAGAGCAAGTGCTGTTTTTCAGCACGGCTATGATGCGCTTGTAGGCATGAGACATTTCTCTTTATATTTTCACTTTAGAGTATCAGCTAAGTGAACTTCCGGGTTTTGGGGCTTGAATCCCAAATAGCGTTTAATGAAAAGCTTATGCATTAGAGTGTACAATCACTTTGTAGCACTTTGTTCCACACACCATGTAGCACCCTTAATCAGGGGTTAGAGAGGAATTTGGGATTCGGCCTTGTTTTAAAATATAGTAATCTTTGTATGTTGACTGAGGCATAAATAAAACGACACGAAGGTAATTCTGAACGACTTAGAAGCAACTATTAAGGCGACAAAGCGTTGTTCAAGATGACAACTTTATCAGATGAGTTTGAATGTGGGTTTTGGCAGGTAGCTCTCTCCTCAGCACTGCGGACCATACCAACTTACCCATGCTGTGACGTCAGTTGTGACGTGGGGTGATATGTAATAATTAAACGTCCCAATGCTCTTACGGTCTATCATCATCACCCATGAAATGCCTCTTATCCAATCAGATTAGTCAGTCAGAACTAACTGTTGTATAAGCGCACATACAGTATATAACTGTAGTTAGTTGAATTAAAGAATGTTATAATGTGTTCTATAATACAGTCTTTTTATTATAAATAGTCATAATCTGAAAAAGGACAACACATTTTTATCTTAATTCAAGGGCTGTTCAAATCAAACTGGGACTTGAGATGGAACTACTTGAAATACTCGAAAATTGACGGATAGCTTGTCACTAATTTGTAGAAGAGACACATCTGTCTGTGGGAACTGTGCAAACAATCATGCATGAACACAAGCACAGAAATCATTCAAGAACACAAGCACTTGAAGGCATTTCTATGTTTGGGAGAATAAAGATCTTTCTGGGAGGGTAATGTAGCCATAGCTACAGCTAACTAAGATAACTTTCTTCTTTGATGGTATCCAAGCACTAGTGAAATGCTGGCATAAGTGCATTAGTGTAGCAGGGGATTATATAAAAAATAAAAGAATGTTTTTATCCTCATTTACTCAACCATTCGTCTAAACCTTTAAATCCCGTCTAGAGGGTTTCTGCTGGAGTCTGTCCCAGGAGACTTAGGGCACGAGGCGGGGGACACCCTGGACAGGGTGCCAATCCATTGCAGGACACACATACACACACTCATGCAATTAGCCTGCATGTCTTTGGACTATGGGAGAAAACCAGAGTCCCCAAAGGAAACCCACCAAGCATGAAGAGAACATGCAAACAGACCCAACACAGGAAGCGAACCCGGATGCTGGAAGTGCAACGCGACAGTGCTAACCACTAAGCTACCATACCGCCACCCTCATAACTGTGTTCTGTTATTCGGCATAATCGAAAGTCCTGATTTCACTTGAACTAATTAATATGCTCATAAAATGCATTTGAAAGTACGACACAACTGTATGTAAATATAATAACCCACAAGCATTGGTTTCTAATACATAGGCCATTTATTATGTTATAAATGCATTTACAATGCATTATGATTGTAGGAGGTGTTATCGTATGTTATTTATGAATGTCAACAGCAGTGCTACACTATGTGCTTATATCAGATAAACCATAAGCTGTTAAACAAATGTTTTCTTAGGCAAAGAACAATAGCAACTGTGGAACAACATAGTTTGTATTTCTGAATTATTTTTTAATAACCTACTGACATTATTGTTGTTTTTTTTTTTTTTTTTTTACAGATTT
This sequence comes from Clarias laeviceps, assembly GCA_030014305.1. Taxonomy (NCBI): domain Eukaryota; kingdom Metazoa; phylum Chordata; class Actinopteri; order Siluriformes; family Clariidae; genus Clarias; species Clarias laeviceps. Next base: position 14,429,352 of record JAQMYJ010000019.1, on the reverse strand, counting down.
TTTATTTTTACTTGTTTTTAAAGGAACAACAGACATTGAACAATATAAAGTTGTTGAATGTTCTTCTATAATATTCTGTAAGATGTCAATGTTGTCAATTCTTGGCCTTCAGTAATGACTTTCATTGCTGGTGAGCTGAAAACATGGTGGTGTGAAAAGCTGTAGCAGTTGCCTAGTGACAGACCTCTACTGACCCCTAATGATAGACGCATTTCCTACATCAGGCAACAAACGTCATTTGGTCAAAATCTTTAGCAATAGTGACTAAAATATCTTTGTTAGGTAAAGAAAATTATTGTATTCAATCATTTAAAAAAAAAAAAAACATTAAAATGTGGAACTTTTTTTTGAAGGCAAGAGCAAGGTAGTATTTAATTACAGAAAATATCAATAATTGTGGTATTATCTAACATTTAGATAGTTATTGTGGTATTCTAAAAAAAAAATTGAAAGTATTTGCTCAGTATTTGACTGTGTCTGAATTGATTTTCACAGTCATATTGTGCAGCTACTGTATTAGGCATCACCATGTCATGTTGCACTTCTGAGTTGCTTACATATTTTTTTACACTGCTATGTGCTTTTGTTTCTGTCTTGTTCTGTCATGTTGCCTGAGTGTGTCCACCTGTTCTGTGTTGGGTCACTGACTATTTCGTGTACACCTGCCTGCTTCTTTGCTTTGCTGAAAATGATTGTGCTTTCCTAAGCCTTATTATTATACAACATATTAATTTGTTGTGTGTCTCTATATTGAACCCGACTATGCATTTTAATTTTGATTTTTATGGTGGGTGTTCAAGTCAAACTGGGACTTTCTCGTAAACCCGATTGACATTTACAGAAGACCTCAAGCACAGTATGGTGATTAGACTCTTAGCAGCAGTAAAACATTTGAATGATGCAAATATGTCTGTGAATTATGATCCCGGTCAAGGTGGCTCGAAGCCTACTGCTGTCGATCCCGTGAACATTCAGGAAATTAACGTCTGGTTATTGAAAATTGACGGATATCCCTGCTAACTTTCCACAGACAAATCCGTCTGTAGGAACAGTATACACAATCGTTCATGAACACATCAATATAACCCTCCAGTGTCGGGGTTAGATTCCCAGCCAGGCTCGATTCTCATCTCTGGGTGCATGGAGTTCTTATGTTCTCATGCATGTTCTCGTTCTAAAGTTGATGGGTTTCCTCTGGGTACTCCGGTTTTCTCCCACAGTCTCAAGAATTGCAGATTAGGCTAATTGGCGTTTCCGAATTGCTCGTAGTGTGTGAATGAGTGTGTATGTGTTTGTGCCCTGTGATGGATTGGCAACCTGTCCAGTGTGTACCCAGCCTTGTGCCCTATGCCTCCTGGGATAGGCTCCAGGTTCCCGTGACCCTGAATACAGCATAAAGCGGTATAGATGATGAGCGAGTGAGGAACTCATCTGGGAGTTATAAGTGCATTAGTTTATAAAGAAATAAAGCTAGTGCCAAATAACACAAGAATCAAATAGAATCTACACAACTCCACCGACAGACAGTATGTTGTTCAATATAGCTTTATTGTTTACATCACATTAAAGGTGCAATGATATGATTTTGAATTGCAATGGAGTCATTTCACTTTGTGATAGATTTGGTTCATTTCTTTGTCTTAAGCTTCTGTTTATTTGTCCTTGCTGGAAATAAGCTCCACCACGGAGACCTGGTCAGTTCTGCCTTTCAGCATTTCCTTGAAAAGGGTAAAAAGCACTATAAAAAAAAAAGTCACCATAAAATAACAATATAATACTGGCAGCAGAGATGATTATATGTTTCTGTTATTTTAAAGTGACTCTACTGTAATATATTTTAACACTATAGTACTGTATATTAGATTATAGTATATTACAGTAGAATAATGTTGGGTTTTACAGTAATTGTACAGTATATTCCAGCATTTTACAGTTTATTTACAAAGGTAATAAATACCAGCTAGTGTTCCATTTAGGTCATTTGTCATACTGTAGATGAGCGGTAAGACAGGACATACGCGCAGACATTACTAAACACAATCTCAAACTCCAGGAATCACCAGAAAACCAATAAGGAACAATAAGTGTCAAAATAGAAATCCCACAAGAGCTGAAAGTGGTACATTGAAGCACCCTGAAAACAACACCTATAAATAAAATCTAAACAAAAGAAAGAAAAGAAAGGAAGAAAAGATAGAAAACAAGACAATTCACTTTAGGTAAAAATATTGATTTAATTTTATCGATTTCAGTTAATTAAGTGATCAATTATGTGTCTATTTGACTTTGTAAGACAAATAATATTAGAGACATTAGGTATTAGAAAATGTAATGCTTCATCATATTGGATAAACTCTGTGTAAAAAAAAGCAATAGTGTAAAAAAAAACAATATTGTTCCCCTCTATTCTTTCTTAAAAGTTTTCTTTAATCTCTCTCCCTCTGTCTCTCTTTTTTTAAATCCTATTCTTCAGATTTTTTTTTCTGATATTCGCAAAATGTTTGTGATAAAAAAAAAGCGAAATAATAAAATTATTTATATATAAATAATAAAATAATAAAATCACTAATAAAATTCCAGCTTTACTAAAATCACTGGCTTTACTGAACTTGTGTGCATAACCTCAAATGCTGAATTAAAATAGCATAAACAACAGTGTAACAGAACTGTGCGCTAGCCAAACATGGCAATACTACACTAAAACCACAACAGGATATTGTTGTTTAAATAAAGTTACCTACAATATGAATTTAATCCATTCCTAAGACAAGATTTTGTATTGCCAAAGGCATTTTCCCTTAGGAAATAATGTAAATGTATATAATCCATCCCAGCTCAGAAAATGCTTTGTATGCCGAGGCAAATTACTGCAAAATTTAAGTTCTTCAGCCAAAAATTTGCAAGGTTTGTATGCCAAGGTACCACTGTAACTTAATGTGACAGACTGACATTACTACAATGGGATATGCAATAAAATGTCTAAATAACTACAAATAAAAAGTTAGACACTCTGACTTGGTCCTCACTCTCTTTTGATAGATCCCTCTTCCTTCCATTTAGTGGTTATACATTCAGCTCTATACTAACAGAAGTGAATTAGGATCAGAATTGCAACCTGGAGCTGAACCCTGAGATGTAGAGGGTTTCACCACATTTTTTTCTTTCTTTCTTTTTTATCACAAACATTTTGCGAATATCAGAAAAAAAAATTTATCTGAAGAATTGGATTAAAAAAAAGAGAGACAGAGGGAGAGAGAGGGAGATTAAAGAAAAATTGAAAGGAAGAATAGAGGGGAACAATATTGTTATTTTTACAAACCAAAAAAGTCCATTTAAAATCAGTGATCATAGGAATGGTGGTCATAAGCGCAAGGGTGCAGCCCAAGTACTGAAGATATCACAGCCATGCTGAAATCCAGCAAAACAGCACTACAAGTGTTCCACAAACACCATTTATTATTAAAGGATTTTGATTTGTTTGTTTATTTAACCAGGTTTTTTTTTTTTTTGCTCAACACATATCCTTCCATGGCTGGGGTGAAATAGATTTAAATTCTTACCAGAACTATGTACCCAAAAGTGAGGAGAATAAACCATAGTAGACAATTCCGAACATTATGTATGTTTCTTTTTATATTTTCACTTATTCTGCTTTAGAATATCAATATACCTAGCTTCTAGGTTTCAGGGTTGAATCCCAAGTAGTGTAAAATGGACAGCTAGTGCATTATGTAGGGTGCAAGTTAGAATCACTCATTCCACACTCCAAGTAGTGCCTTGATCATGGGTTAGAGTGGGTTTTCTGATTCAGTTTCTGATTCAGGTGTGTTAATAGCTAGTTAGCTTTGTACCTCACGTTAACCATGACCAAAACATCATGGATAGTTTAGAAGCAATTGGGAATGATTTAGTTTGTTTACGATGGCTTGTTATCAGAGTTTTGTTGCTGAAAATGCTGCTTTTTTTGAATAACAGTTTTGGCAGGCAGCTGCTCTCCCCTGAGGACCATACAGACCTACACATACTGCTTAAAAGTTTGAGATAACTTTCTAACTCTCTGGTCGTTTCTGATTGTTATTTATTTTTACACTGTAAAGCAATGCTGAAGGCATCCAAAATATGCAACAATTTCCATTGAACAGTTAGTGTTGAGATGTAGCTGCAAATCATGATCTGTGAAGCCTTCATAACGGCTCTAATCCGAGGTCCTGTTAATTGGTGATTTTTGAAACTGGTTAAGTTTTGGTCTTGCCTTTCTGGGATGGTCTTCTTGAGAGCCAGTTTCATCATGGTACTTGATGGGTTTTGCAAATGCACTTGATAATACTGTTCTTGCAAGAACTATTCCAGAATGGCTGACTTCCATGTCTTAAAATAACAACTGACTGTTGTCATTGTTGCTAGATAATTCCATAATTCCATATGTGTTATTTCATAGTTTTGTTGTAAATGTAGAAAATAAATGTCTTGTTGTAGAATGTAGAAAATAAATCATTAAACAAAAACAAAGAAATTTGCAAGTGATTCCAAACTTTTGAGCTGTAGTGTACTTTTTTTTACTAAAAAAACTTTCGTAGTATCCAATTCCTCCCCGTCACTAGGGGGCGCCCAACATTAAGCTACTACGACCACTCAGTCGAGGGGGGCCGAATACTATCATGTGTTTCCTCCGAACCACGTGACGCAGCTAACCGCATCTTTTCAAACAGTTCGTTCACTCGGAGGACAGCGCTATCCGCTCCTTTCGCTTGCATGAGCTCACAAACGCCCCGATTGGCTTTAGAGCTGTAATTAATGTGGGAGCACTAAGTACCTCTCATCCCTCCCCTCTGAGAGGGCTCGGCCAATCAGCTCTCTCTAGACCTCCGGCTGAGAGAGGTTACAGCATCATCCGGGAATTGAACTTACAGCCTCCAGATGATAGGATGAGCACTTTACCACTGCACCACTTGGAGGCCCAATCGGTTCATTTTTAGGCTTCGAGAATTAAAAGCATTCTTGTGATTCAGATTAAAGACTATGCAATAGTGATACTACATGACAAATGGAAAGCTCAGTTATTTAAAGCAAGGCAACAAACACTGACCTCTTCACTATAGCAATGTTTCTCATGGCTGCCAATTATTTTTCATTATTTGAAGAAGTCAAAATTCTCAGTTTAAATACAGTATGAACAACTGTGCACCATGAACTCAAGTACATTTTTAAGCACTCAATTGGACATAATAACTGATATGTATTGTGTTTTCCTATCATTTAGATCCTGACTTTAAAGACATGGGAGTCCCTAAGCCTCTTCCTGGTATGTATCGATCTTTTTTTCTCAGCTCTCACTCACTGCCTTGCAGCTCACATAGTCCGTTCTTTTGTTTTTTTAAAAACAAAAGTCTCTCTTTCTTTCTTGCTGCAGTATGCGAGTTTGAGATGAGTGGACCTGAAGGCATCATCGAATCACAACAGATCATCAGAGACGGTAAAGCTTTACAGACGGAGGCTGTGGACTGCAAATGGTTCATCCGGGCTTCTCCTCGTTCTAAGGTTAGTGCTGTTTCTTTTTGGCAGCTATGAAACATTGCTTTAGCCAAGAATGGAATATACACAATGGCTTTCTTATCCCAAATTTCATGCAAACTGCATTTGTACAGTACATGGCGGCTTACTGTGTTTCATGGTCAACCTGTATAATTAAAGTATTTTAATTACAAATCAATTTATTATTCACTACTTAACAGTTTCATTTGATCTATTGCTTTTGAACATTGTCTGATTTGAAAACACACATTTCTTTTACACTTTGCGCCCGCACATCACATCATGAAGCCTCTTTGGTATGATTTAGTTGCTGATTGAGGAATTGACGGTATAAAAAAGGAAGACATGAAATGATCTGCTTTGAAGCTTTCAAAGTCTTTCAGAAGTGAATGGCTGCAGTACTTCATATTGTACACAGATCTCTCATCCTCCTCTAAGCTCGCTGGAACATCAGCAAATTAGCACTGGAAAAATCGTGAGCAGCATGGCAAACATGTACACACACAGCAGCATGGCCCTAAAGGTTGCTTGCTCAACGACAGACGTCCACCGCTAATGTATTCCAGACCAGTGGTGAGGAAGAAGCGAGGTAATTAAAAAACTGTAGCTCAGTTGGCTAATTAGAGTGCAGTCAAGTAAACAAGGCCACGAAGTAAACCTGAAGGTAGTGATTCTTAAGTCTAATATCGTATCATGTAGTAAATAATATCAATGCATTTCTAAATGTATTAGTTTTCTTACAGTACGTTTGATACAGAGTGAAACTTTAGCAACTTTCCAGCAGAATTCAGGATACACATTTGACCAGTCTTCTTGGCAGATTAAATTACTTGATTTCCCAATCACTGATCCGACTTCTAAATAAAGTCCACAAATTTTCAATAGAGTTGAAGCTCCAAAAGCTTAAAGTTACCCTGCTTTCTTCTTTCCACCACCAGGTTTGATGTGTGTTTGGGCCATTGTCCTCTTTGAACACACAGTTTTGTCAAATGTCTGGGCGATGAATTGAGCTTATACTGAAGAACACTGTGGTAGTCATCCATTTTCTTATTCAATTCACTTTCAGTACAAAACAGACCCAAAGCATTATGCTACCACCACCATACTTAATGGTTAGTGCAGTGGTTTTGGGGTCAAATGTCTCACCTACAGTATACTCCTCCTTAAGTAAGTTTAGCCTTTATACTGTATGTCACATATACATTACTGCACAGTGAATTTCTTTATTCTAAACATCAGGTTTAAGAGTCTTGCTCAAGGGCCCAACAGCGGCAACCTGACGGAGCTGAGGCTTGAGATGCCGATCTTACAATTAGTAACTCAGAGCTTTAACACACTGAGCCACCACAACTCAACCAGTTTCTCTATCTTTAACATTGTAGTCTGCTGCCCCAACCTTAAGGGTCCATTGCAATGTAAAATTCACTTGACTGTAGACAGCAACACAGCAGCTGTCAGTTCATGACAGACCTGTGCCTTTATGGTTTCGGAGTTGTTCCTGACTATCTAACTGTCAAGAACTAACCTGAGTAGACCAGAAGACGTAGCTTTAGCGGTTAGCCCTTTGTAGCGTGGATGGTAAACCC
>JAQMYJ010000019.1:14349914-14372518 GCA_030014305.1 Clarias laeviceps | reverse complement strand
GGTGCTGGCAGTGTCTTCCTGTCTGCAGCCGTTAGCGCCGCTAGCATTAGCATCGCTAGCGTCTTTAGCTGCAGCCTTGAAGCGAGCATAGAAGGTGTTCAGCTCGTCTGCCAGTCCGCGTTCGTCATACCGGTTGTTGGTGTTTTATAGTCCGTTATTGTCCTTCGTCCCTGCCACAGGCTCCTAGAGTCACTCTGTTGGAGCAGTGACTCTAGTTTCCTCCCGTAACGCTGCTTTGCCTCTTTCACCGCTTTCCGCACGTTATATGACGCAGCTTTGTACGGGTCCATGTCCCCCGACGCAAGTCCCGCGTTGTAAGCAGCGGGGCGAGATCTCAGAGCATCGCGGATGGTTTTATCCACCCACGGCTTCTGGTTGGGTAACGTTCTTATAGTCTTTTTCTCTACGGTATCATCCGCTAGTTTCCCGATGAATCCCACAACCGCTTCCGTAAACACGCTGACGTCATCGAAGCTGTTTCGGAACATGTCCCAGCCTGCATCCTGTAACGCGGCCACCGATTGGTCCGTCCTGCGCGTGACCTCCCTCTGAACCGGAACTTGTTCACCTTGTTGAGTTTTTATGACCTCAACAATCTCAGGCCATCTCATTTCAGCAGCCGAAAATTTCAGGAAAATGTTAGCTTTCCTAACTGTCTGACCATAGCATGGAGATCTTACAGAGCCTTCTCCCAATAGGCTGGAGTACCTCTCAGAGGTTTCATGAAGCATGTTGCATCTTTGTTATTGATCAGTTTCTCCACTTTAGAAATTAGAAATTTTATTTTAGTCAATTGGATTGACATGCTGTTTGTAGCCATGTGTGTTTCTGTCACAAACTGTGAAAAGAATAAGTAGCTTTGGTCAGTTGCAAAGCGTGTATCTGCAGAGAACAGCCGTGAATTAAAGTACATGCTTGTGAACAGTTTAATTTGTCTGGCTTCATCTAACGTGTTCTGTCCAGTTGGAAAATGCACAGGAAGGGCCATGGCTTTAAGTTTAGGAACAGAGAAGAAGTCAACAGGTTTATTTCCTTGGGCGGGTGCAATGCTAAATATCCATTCACCATATGATAAAATTTCCTGTGCTATATCTGGTGGTTGCATACAGGTGTCTAGAGCAAGACCAGGTCAAAGTTCCTCCTTTTCTTTCTCCATATCTTTTAATTGCTCTCCATTTGAATTTGCATTTTACTGGTCAGGCTCTGTTTGTTCATTTACGCTGTTAGATGGCTCAAGCAGTGCAGCTGTTGTATCCTCAGTGGTTCTCCTTTCTGTCACAATTTCGTGTTCTGAGTTTCTGGGCTGTGCACCCTGTATATCTGCATCAGCAGTGTCACATTCTGTCTTAATTGCTTGATTATCTGGGGGATTTTCAAAAGTAGCTTCCTCATCTTTGTATTCTGAATGTATTTATTTTAGCTTTGATAATCCTGCTAACACATTCTTCATGTTCACAGTGTAGAAGTTCTGGTATCCTTTGTACCTGATGTGTCTTTTTAGTTTTACCTGCAGGAGCTGGGCTTCATGCTGGGTCTTGGGAGACAGTTTACTGTGGTTTCTACATCTGATGGTACACAAACAACAGCCCCATGTACGGCTCTTTGCTGCCCTTTGGGCAATGCAATGATTTTGGAAAATGGAAGAATTTTAGCAATCAGTTGTCGTTCAAGTACATTTAATTCACTCAGTTCAATTGGAATGGGTGCTAATGGATGACATCCTCCCTCTTTTTAGGTGGTTGTCACAGTTGTGGCAAATCCACTCTTGCATTCTTTGTTTTATAAAGGTACAAGAAGCTGAGCATTCCCTGTCACAAACATGGACAAATTTTCCTGTCAAGCAAGTGGCAACAATGTGACTATTTCTAACATATTTTGATCTTTTGCAGTGTTTAACTTGATTAGGAAACAGCGTTCTGTGGCACACTGTACAGACATGGGTGGGCCCTAATCGAATTTTTTCACAAAAAGCTAATATGGCAGCTTGCATCACACTGTTCAACCTGGGGCTGTGCTTCAGCCTGTGGACTTTGCTGGCATTGTGTTATGTATATCTTTATTCTCAGTGCACAAAGCAACTTTGTATGTATCGAGAATAATGCAGTTGTAGCCATTTTGTGTTTCTGGTACAGGACACAGCTCTGTATATGGCGCAGTCTGAATTGTGGGTCATTGTGATACATAAATCGATTGTTTTTGTTTGTGCCTATAGTTTGGATCAGATGCATATCGTGTTCTTATGTATGCTCTCTTCCTTTCTCTGACAACATCCTCTCTGTATTTCTGGTCCATGTATTTTTTCTGTCTCCTTTGAAAATCAGGATCTGTGTCTTCTGATGATATAGTCTTTCTGGTTTTTTTTTTTTAAAATGAGGATCAGTTTGGTACCTCTTCACATTGTGGGCTTTTATTTTTCCTTGAAGATGAGGATTTGCATAATTATCTTTGGCTGATAACAGTTTTTGTTTGTGGTAATGACAGTTTTCAGCATAATGAGTTTTCATAGCCTGTACTTTTTTCATCCAAAATTCAGGACAGTTGGCATATTGTTGCTTTTCGTGTCTTTTTTTTTTGTCTTCTTTGCCACTTCATCAGATGAAGATTTGTCTTTAGGTTGTACATGCTGCCTCTGACTTGTTTTAGCTTGACGAATATCGTCGTCGTTTATTTAATTTGCACATATTTTCTGCTGTTTCGGGGGTTTTATCTGTGACTTTGTTTCTTTTATTATTAAGTTCAAGATTTTCTTGTTGTTCTTTCCTGATGCTGCTTGTTGGTTCAACAGATGTTTTAAGTTGATCTTCACAGATTTGATTTGCAGCCATTTTGTCTTGTGATGAGTTTAAAGTACTTTCTAACATTATCATGTGGGTTTGGGCTGATTCTAGTTGAGGCACTTGCACAGTGGTATTTGTGATTTGTGGTTCATCCCTTTGTGGTGATGATGTAGCTGTAGCTCTTTGTGATACCTGAATTGACTGTCCAGGATGTTTACTGTGATTGCTGACTCTCTGGAAAGAAACTGGCACAAACTCATAACTTGCATAACTGCCACGATCTTGAAAAAGGTCATGCAGGTGGTTGATCAGGTCATTCATATGCTGTTCCATTTGGCTGGGGTAAACGTGCTGCACCTCTTGAGTGTGAATCAAACAATCCATACCTCCCTGATCTGTCACGGAAAACTGCAATGCACTCAGGTGAGACAAAGAGTAAGGCATAGTTCTGTTGACAGGCACTTGAGGCGACTAGCAAGATGCAACCACCACTTTTGTTTTTGAGGACTGTTTTCTGCTGCCTTCAGGTATCCATATGTGGCAACGCTGTGGGAGGGGGATGAATTTGAAGTACTTTGAAACCGATTACGCCACCCCGAAGTTAACCGGGGAAATAACCCGGAGGAGAAAAACAGCAGTGCCGTCCTCAGTCAATGCGGAGGGCAATTACTTCCGCCATCAAGCGACTCATCGGCACCGCGTCAGACACCCGTAGCTTACTAAGAAAAAGAGCCATGACTAAAACACATCTTTTCCATAAGCCAGAGAAAACAAAACTTACTTACCAGGACAATCATTGCGCCACGCGAGTTGTAGCGCCACTCACAGCTCACAACAACCATGCAGGATAACGCATGCGCAAAGAAGGCTCCACGGCTAAGCGGTAAACAATCACCAGTTAGCATTACCCAACGCCAAAACGCACAGCACGTAATGAGCGTATACCTACCCGACAACAAGTGGACAGTCTGACTCAACCAGATATCAGTTAGCCAATGCGCGCACTAAGGGAAAAATAAAACATCAGCATTTTAATGTGCATGCCCACCTCTCTGTTAGCCACATAGCTACAAACAACAATCACACACCTTCTGTCCATGCGCACACCGTAAGGGCGCTCCTAGTCATGACGTATACCAGGTAGATATGATTCTGATTCTGGATGACAAATCACCTACCTGTGAGCCAATGAGAAGCCCCCATTGCCCACATTGCCACACATACCTTACATCTTCTATGTTCACACTGTAGACATTTGTGTCAGTATAAACTTGTTTGGGCAGTTCCTCTATGGTCAGATGATCATGCTTATAACACCCCTCCTGCAGAAGATTTGCCTTAATCCAACAGTAGAGTGCATCTCCCTGTTCAAGCGCCTTATCAAGTTGTTGTGTTGAACTGGCATCTCTCATTGTGGTAGGCCAGGAATGTGAGGGCATTACATGTACACTGATGATTTCTAGAGAATTCTGTGTACCTTTCATCACTTTGACAATGAGTTGCACTGACACACAAAAAGTGTTGAAGTGTTTGTTGCTCTGTAGCTCCTCCGTCAGTAGGTCTTCATTTGTGTTGTGGAGAGGCTGATCAAGGAATTGTAAAGGGGACACATGTTATTCTTAAGCATTTAATAAAATGTGTTTCAGGGTTAAGCAATAAAATTTATTTTCCCTTGGTACAATGATGTTAGAAATGTCTTTTTTTAAGTGGCAAGTTGTTTTTTTTATTTAGGTATTTAAGTGAGGACATTTTTAAACTATGTTAAGACAGTTAAGCAATGTTCAGGCAAATTAAGCCAAATACACCACAGCAATGTTCAACTGTATGAACAGGTGTTCTAAATATGCACTGTCTGTGCTCACTACCATGTCAACATCACCTGTTCAAATGGAAAAGTACTGGCTACCTCATCTTGGTTGTGGACAGTGAGCATTGGCACTGCTGGATCTACCAGGTCAAGTGGTTTCCAGCACTTCTGGGATCTTTTATTTTTTCTCGGCATCTGGTAGAATGTCAGCATAAAAATGTTCAGCTTTGCCATCAGACAAAAAATAATAATAATAATAATTCTCATTGTAGAACTATAAACATTTATCAACAAGACAAATGACAAAAATGCCTTAATGATATTACATTTTTACTATAGGATTATCATGCTGAAAGAATTCAAAATAAGGCATACTACTACTACTGCCACTACCACTAATAATAATAATAATAATAAGGCACATAAATTATTTTAATTTCAAGCATGTGATGCTTTATAACTCAAATGACTCGCAAAATGCCCAGCTAGCTGCACCTATAGCTAATATAATGCACAGTACACTGAATTAAGAGGACAAACAATAACAGACAAGAAAATTATGGTAAATACTAGCAATTTGTTATTTTAGCCCTCTGGTACATTGTTAGGCAAGATGATGACAAGACAACTCTTTAACAGAAAAATGAAGATACAGAAAACAAAAAAGCAAATCAGAAGATACCCATTGAAAAGGAGAGTCTCAAAACAATGAATCAATCATCCAGAAATGCCTTAGCCATGCTAATTATAATGCTCTGTCAATCTCATACAAGTAAAATCACCAACTGAAAAAAAAAAATGCCAACAGCTTTAGGTTAGACTGCAGTAAATACTAATTGCTGCCAGGTCGGTCGTGAAAAGGTATTAGGATCTACCAGGTTGCAAAAAAAGCAAATCAGAAGTAAAGTGCTGAGTTTTAAACTCTGAGTGAGAACGAGAGAGACTGTTTATCAATAAACAGCTGTGAAGACTTGTTACTATAGTAACTCGTGTCAGTGGCGGTGCACGCACAGTCCTCTGGATCAAACAGGAATTAAGCTCTAAAACAAATGCTTCCCAACAGAATTCTGTAGATCGCAAAAATTCGTTCACTGTGAGTGGCAGGAACTTCCAGACTACAACATATAAAATTTTCATATCTGTAGAGTGTATTATACTGACGTGGTGACAGTGTAAAGACACACTCCGATGTTAAATTTGAGAGCAGTTTTAGAATGGTCGTCTATGGGGGGAAAAGGGATGAGGAGGAGCTTTGATGGCATATGTGAGAAAACCGTAAATCTGATCTCAATGAGGAAGACACTGGATGAAAGAAGACAACGATGGCTACGTTGTAATGTAAGTACCTAGAAAGGGTACATTTCCTGAAGAAAATGTGAGTGGTGCTTGCCGTGGCAAGTTAACATAATGCTAGAAACATGCTAATCAGCTAAACGGCATGCTAACAACATGCTAAGGACTCTAGCATCATGTTAGCGACATTTTCATGATGTTGCTAGCAACACGCTAGATGCTAATCAGCTTAACTGCATGGTAGCAACAAGCTAATATAGCGAGCATCATGCTAGCACCATGCTAATCATGTTAAGAGCAAAATACTAATATTCTTAGCATAATGCTAGCAACATGCTAATCAGCTAAACGTCATGCTAGCAACACAATAAGCACTCTGACATCATGTTAGCGACATTATAAAGATGCTGCCAGCAACATGCTAATATAGTTAGCATAATGCTAGCAAAATGCTAATCAGCTAAACATCATGCTAGCATGCTGATTTTATTAGCGAAATGCTACTATAGTTAGCATAATGCTAGCGACATGCTACTATCATTAGCATAATGCTAGCGATGTGCTAATATAATTAACATAATGCTAGCGACATGCTAATATTGTTAGCATAATGCTAGCAACATGCTAATCGTGTTAGCATCATGCTAACAGCATGCTAATGAGGTTGCTAGGGGGCGGGGCTTATGAGCGTCATGATAAAGGCAAAAGACTGGTTGGTTGCCTGAGTTAAATGAGCCCTCCCCCGTGTGTCTACGACAGTGGGATCCACAGTTAAATTCAGTTTCAAAGTTCCTATGGAAGTTACCATTGTATGTTAATTGCCCCCTGCTGGGGCAGTTTACCACTCGCCCCTTAGAAAAGTCATGTCAAGCCCCCCATTCCCGAATAAGTCGAACTATAGGACACCTCTTTCATGGGTCTAAGACAAACGGAATGGCACTAGTCATGCACCAAATTCCCCATTATAAAACAATGGGGCAAATTTTGGTACCAGTTGTGCCCCGGGCGTAAAATAATACCCTTGTGCGGGGTATGTTCTGACACAGCTTGCAAGCCTCTTCAAATGTGGTAAATTTTATCTTTGTACGGAATTCTCGCTCTGGGCTTGAATCTGTCAAATTTCTTCTCAATATTAAACCTATAGGATTTTTAGGGTGATACAATTGTCCCCTGTGGGGCATAAAAAACTCCATTCCCGAATGAGCCGCACAATTTGCCACCTCTTTCATCGGTCTACGACGAACGGTACAGGAATAGTTATTCGCCAAAATCCCCATTATAAGTCAATGGGGCAAATTTGGGCGCCTCTTGCGGGGTATGTTCTGACAGCTTGTAAGCCTCTTCAAATGTGGTGAATTTGAGATTTCTACCAAATTCTCACTCTGAGCTTCAATCCGTCAAATTGGTCTCAATGTTAACTCTATGGGATTTTTTCCCCATTATATGTCAATGGGGCAAATTTGGGGACGTCTTGTACCCCGGGGGTAAAACTTATACCCTTGTACGGGGTATGTTCTGACACAGGCAAACCTCTTCAAATGTGGTAAATTTTACGTTTCTAAAAAATTCCGTCTCTGCACTACAGTCAAAGTTGGTCTCAATGTTAAGTTTATGGGATTTTTGTGGCGGTTAATTGCCCCCGCTCACCCTTTAGAAATGTCATAGCACCCCATTCCCGAATAAGCTGCACAATTTGACAACTCATTCATGGCTCTACGACAAATGATGCGGGACTGCGGGACTATGGTTACACGCCGAAGTTTTGTACGGAAGAAGAAGAAAAAAAAAAAGCCTGTGAGATAACAATAGTAGTGCTTCGCTTCGCAAGCACCACTAATAATAAATCTGTCGAATAGTAATAAGTGTGGTATTGCATAGGCACACTTATTACTATTCGACAGATTTATTATTCTTATTATTAAGTGTGCTATTGCATAGGCACATTTAATAATAATAATAGAAAAATTATGTCTGCATTGGTCACATTGCAGGGTACTTATTCAAACTAAAATAATAATATAATTGATTATGTTAAAGCTGATTTATTATCAGCTTATTTTTAGCTTTAACCTTTTAACTATTTAAAAAAAATCTTTACTAATGCTACTTATTAATAAAAAGTTATTATTACTTGCTACTTACTTGGTTTCTAATAATTTTGGTAGTAAAAATAATCACAGTAAATCTGTCAGTTGTCAGACTGATCTGCCTGATTGTACAGCGTTAAGTTCTGTGTTTTGACTTTGTGATCTTACCCCTCAGGTGGGGGCTTTAGTGTGTACGGCACCCTGGGCAAACCTTCCTTTAGTGTCTCCCCCTGCCAAAAAAAAAAGTCTTAACTTTGCTAATGTTATGGTATGACCATTACAAAATGTATACTACTGAAATAAGTATAACTCATAAATAAATAAGTTGATTAGTTTAGAAGATGTATGAAGAAAGTATTGTAATTAATAAATAATTATAATTAATATTTATAGTAAATATGTATGAATTAAGTAGTTGTTTAAATTAAATTATTATAGTGAGAGAGAATTTTTCTTGTCAGATTTATGTGACATCATTCTTGATGATAATGATATTTAAATATTTAAATTTATTTATTTTTATGTTGCTTTTGAACACTACTCTTGCTTGCCTTTATTTTATCATATTCATATCTACTAACAAACTTCACATACTGTACAGTACATGATGACATATCTTAAATACCATCACATTTCACAACAAATCGTCAATACATCAAACAACACTGAAGGATGACCCACTGTATTAATTTCAAATGAATTTTTTGGCTTGGGGTGCTGAGAAAATCAAACTCAAAAAGATATATATATATAGTATCCTAAATATATTATCCTAATGAAACAGTTATCCCAGGTTCTTACGATACCAGGGTAACATATGGAGAATGACATTTGCGTTGGTGCTATTGCGGGAAAATTTATGTTTTTAGCATAGTTTACATGGATTGCTGTGTAGTTGTTTGTGTTACATGTAGAAGCTAAAATCTACCATTTTCATGATTTCTGTGTTATTTGGGGTAAATGAGTGTCTAAGGGGTGAAATGGTAAGACTATACGTTCAGAGATCATTTCTATAGTTTATAACTAGGAAATATGGTTGGAAAGTGTTATGTCTTCCTAATCATGATGATGAGTTATGATGTACTTTTTTAAGCATGAATCAGATTATAGCTTTGTGTTTCATACATGAGCTATAGTTGTTGGTGAGTGTTGTCTGTCTTTGAAAGACATCAGAAAACAAGTACATGATCAGAGTGATTTTAGCAATTTTCTTTGAAAGAAAATGAAAAGTATGAAGTAAAGCTTGAAAGTTAGCTTTACTTCATACAAAAACCCTATTTGAAATAAGTACGCCAGCTTATCTTTCAGTGTTGTTTGGTGTGTTAAGAATTTGTTATAATATCTGATGTTATTTGATCCATGTCATCATGTCATGTTGTTAGTTTGTTTCTTGAAAAAGGTTTTTGAACAGCAATTTGGTGAGGTCAATATTTTGAATGAAATTCTAAATGCTAGTTGTGTAATTTAACATGCTATTTTGCTTTGGACAATTTTTGCGCTATTATCCCACCATACATTTCTCCCAAAACAGGTCTCTACATATGTTTCATTCAACATATTTAGACTTTTTTTTTTATTATTATTTTTTTAAAATCTTTACTAATGCTACTTATTAATAAAATGTTAATATTACTTGCTACTTACTTGGTTTCTAATAATTTTGATAGTAAAAATAATCACATCAAACAAGTTTTTTGTATAAGACACAACATTCAAACTTGTATTTCAAAGAAAATTGTCAAAATCACTCTGTTCATGTACTTTTCTTCTGATGTCTTTCAAAGACAGAGAACACTCATCACCAATTATAGCTCATGCATGAAACACAAAGCTATAATCGGATTCATGCTCAGAAAAGTACATAATAACTCATCATTGTGATTAGGGAAACATAACACTTTCCAATCACATTTCCTAGTTGGAAACTATAGAAATGATTCCTGAAAGTATAATCTCACCTTTTTTTTTTTTAGTTATCAGACACTTATGGACCCCAAATAACACAGAAATCATTTTAGCTTCTACACTTAACTATACAGAAATCCACATAAACTATGCAAAAAACACAAACTGTCCTTACTGCACCTAAGCATTATTTTAGATCATTTGTACTTTGGATCAAGCATCGCTAAGCATTTTGCAAAAAATCTTTGTACAACTTGTTGCACCTTTAGTCAGTCCCACAAAGTACCTACTTTTACAAACACCAAGAGATTTTATGGGATTATTTATATTTTAGTAATCACCTTCCCTAAAAATACAATCCAAGAAGTGGTGGATTTTATATCATACCACAGCACAGCAATCCACAAAAATATGCTAAAAACTTGTAAAAAAAAATTTGTACTTGGGTTGAATTTTTGTACTTTTACTCAACTACATTTCTAGGAATACACCGTGTCTATATGGCATGAAGTTTAGGCAATTATTAGTAAAAGAACTGAATGAAATGTAAGAATATTTAATTAATTCTAAATATATTGAATGAAACCTGACGTGAAATACAGGTTTTAAATGAAGATTTCATTGATTAATGAAAAATATTCCAAACCTGCCTACCCCTCTGTGGTAATTGCCCCTAAACCTAATACCTGGTTGTGCCACCCTTGTCGGCCACATCTCTAATCTAGCGTTTGCAGTAACTGCCAATGAGTCTTGGACTGAAGGCATTGTAATTTCAATTTAATTCAGTTTAATCTGTATATCGTTTGTAACAATTGTCGTTGTCGCAAAGCAGCATTTCCATGTAATGATGAAACAGAGCTTTTGCTTCGCTCAGTTTTTAGGGAGCACATGTCTCAAATAATAATAATAATAATAATAATAATAGAAAAGTGATGTCTGCCTTGGTGTGCAGAGTGTGTAGGGTATGTTGGTTTAAACAAAAACTGATACTATTACAAAATGTAATATTGAAATGCATATAACTTTTAAAAAGATATTTGATTAGTTTACAAGATGTATGGTGAAATTATTACTGTAAAAGTTTTACAGACTACTAGTCTATATTGTAGTAGAAATTTATTAAAATACACTTTTTTTTATGAAATTATTACATTAATAATTCTTATTGTGTCCTATTAATATAATGTCATTGTTCATGATAATGATAATGTATAAATCCCTTTTTGAGCTCAATTTTCTCTACACGCCAGTGACGCGCAACGACTCTAGAGAAATTTTGCATGTCCACTTCTGGTGGAGTGATGAAGTTGTTCATTTGTTTTCTACTCTGAACTGAGTAGTTTTTCTCGCTGCAGTCTGGAATTGTACTGAACATGGCTGAATACCCAGTGTAATCTACTTAACATGAAGCTATTAACCAATCAGAGCACAACTAACCAACATCCCCTAAGTAGGATGTAAACAACAAGCAATTTTTTAAAAAGCCCATGAAAGCATGACTTAGTTATACAAATAAGTTTTTTTTTTCACAAAAACGTTTCTTCTGCTGTCTTTCAAAGAACAATTATAGCTCATGTATGAAACACTAGCTATAATCTGATTTATATTCAGAAATGCACATCATAATTCATCATCATGATTAAGAAAACAAAACACTTTTCAATCATCTATGTTAACAAATAATTATAAAAATTATACTTAAAAGTACAATCATTACTTTTACCCCTTAGACACTCATTGACCCCAAATGACTACAGTGGCTACAATCTACCATTTTCATGATTTCTGTGTTATTTGGGGTCAATGAGTGTTTGAGGAAAGAAGAAGATAAGGCTTTTCAGAGATCATTTCTATAGTTTCTAACTTGGAAATGTGATTGGAAAGTATTATGTCTCTCTAATCATCATGATGATGAGTTCTGATGTATTTTTCTGAGCATGAATCAGATTATAGCTGTTTGATACGTGGTCTGTAATTGTTGAGTGTTCTCTGTCTTTGAAAGATTTCAGAAGAAAAGTACATGATCAGAGTGATTTTGACAGTTTTTTTCCCTTTTTTTTAAGACTTAAATGTTAGCTTTGTTTTGTTCAAGAAATGCTGCTTGAGACAAACACAGGAATGTAAAAATGTTTTTGTGGATTCTGATACTAATTGATGTATTAAAACCCCTTGTCTGTGAAGTTTGTTAGAAAATATAAATATGGCAAGATGATCGTGAGCAAGTGTATTAAATCAAGTCAAGTAGGCTATTATTGTTTTTCCAACCATAAACAGTTCAGTATGCAGTAAAATGAAACAATGTTCCTCCAGGACCAAGGTGCTACATACATGCAACAACATAAATTAACAACACACTTTACCGGAACCAGCTAGCTAACTGAGAGATCTAATTAGCTGACTAGCTCAGATATGACATATTTACATTTTTAAGTTAATCTAAAACTATCTTGTTTAAAAGCATAACTAAATGTCTGACTAAATTATGTGTGGAAATAGAGTTTTAAATTATTTCTTATACTCTTATAGAGAGTATTGGTTAACGGAACTTCCCCTGACAATACAGTTGTGTTTCCCAACAGTGTTTAACTAATTGTACTTAGTTAGGAACCTAGTAACCAGTGTAAGGATTTGTCCAATAACAGAAACTTCAAAGCACTTTTGAATGTTGCTCTGGATAAGACTCTTTGCCAAATGCCTAAATTTAAATGTAATAGTAAAATTTGTTTGATCTGAATCATTAAGGCATAACAAATATACCCCCCCACCCCCCCAAAAAAAAGAGTTCAAGACAACCGCTTTCTCTTTGGACTGTTTATAAGAAAACACAAGATGGCGGCTATGCCTTGATGATGTCAGGTTTCATTTAACATATTCATATTCAGAGTTTTCATTCAACAGATTTAATGTTATTTAATGTGGCATGAGAACTGAATAAACCTTGAGAATAATGAATGAAAGCTGAATATATTGAAAGAAAAGCACAGGGTATTCAGTCATGTCAAGTACGATTCCAGACTGCAGCGATCAAAACTGCTCAGTTTTTCAAAGGTAACTGTTAACAGTGTAGTTGTAAAAAGTGAACGATGATTCATTGCTATGCAGGAAGTGGACATGCAAAATTTTCGTAGAGTCATTGCGCCTCACTGGAGCACTGGGAAAATGGAGCACAATAAAGGATTTATATATTATCATTATCATCAAGGATGACATTATATTAATATGATGCAATAAGAATTATTCATTAATATAATATTTTAATTAAATTTTTCTATAAATGAATTACTTAATATAGGCTAGTAATCTATAAAAAAAAACTACAATAATAATTTATCCATACATCTTGTAAACTGATCAAATAATTTATTTATGAGTTGTACTCAATTCAATTGCATACATTTTGTAATGGTATACATTTTTAAACTATTCAATATTAAATTTCTGTAGTGTGAAATTTCCACAGCAGCAGCAACAGGTATCCAAGGTGCTTACGATACCAGGGTAACACGTGGAGGAAGAGACATCTGCGTTAGATTGCAGGATGCTCTAAATGTTGGAATTTTGTTGAGGGAATTCCCTTAACCGACATTTTCTGCACAGGAAACCAAAGTACAAAGTGTGATATAAGTTTCCTGCAATGTCACCAACGCAGCCAACATTTTTCTATTATTACCATAGTTATTGTTGTTGTTATTATTATTATTATTATTATTATTATTATATAAAACACATGCTCCCTGAAAAGCGAGCAAAGCAAAAACTCTCTGACCATTACAAAGAAATGCCTTCACACCAAGACTAGTTGCCAGTTATCGTGAATGCTTGATAGCACAACCAGTTATTAGGTTTAGGGACAATTACTTTTTTTTTTTTTTACATAGAGCCAGGTTTGGGCATTTTATTTATTTATGAATTTAATAATTATTTAAAAGTTCATTTGGTATTGGGTTATCCATATGTATGATGACGTTGTGGTGTAGTGATTAGCACTGTCGCCTTGCACCTCCAGGGTCTGGGTTCGATTCCCGGCCAGGCTCGATTCCCGTCTCTGTGCGCATGGAGTTTGCATGATCTCCCTGTGCTTGGTGGGTTTCCTCCGGGTACTCTGGTTTCCTCCCACAGTCCAAAGATATGCAGGTTAGGCTAATTGGCGTTCCCAAATTGCCCGTAGTGTGTGATTGAGAGTTTGAGTGTGTGTACGTGTGTGTGTGCGCCCTGCAATGGATTGGCACCCAGTCCAGGGTGTACCCTGCCTCGTGCCCTAGAGCTCCTGGGATAGGCTCCAGGTCCCCTTGATCCTGAATACAGGATAAAGCGGTATAGAAGATGAGATTAGATGAGATGAGTACAGTAATTAAAAATCTCTGCATAGTCAGTAGTAGGCCTGACGTATATACTAGAAACAGTAGTACTCTATTACGATGCTTTACGATAATTATAAGAATTTTTGTGAATCATGTGTTTAATATTTTATTATATGAATGTAAATAATAATTGGATACTATTAATAAACAATTGATAATGAATTAATTCATATTTGGTTGACATCATCAGGAAAGAAATCAATCATTATTTCTTCATTATGTCACATATACACATATACCACACAACCAACACTGTAGTCCCTCAGGAATATGTTCTCTCTCCACTGCTCTTCTCCCTCTACACCAACGACTGCACCTCTACAGACCCCACTCAAGCTCCTGAAATTTGCAGATGACACTACAATCATCGGCCTCATCCAGGGCGGTGACGAGTCTGCATACAGAAGTGAGGTCGAGCAGGCTGGCTGTCTGGTGCAGTTACAATAACCTGGAGCTGCACACAGTCATGATCGTGGACTTCAGGAGAAACCCACTTGCACTTTCCCCACTCACCATCATGAACAGCACTGTGACAGCAGTGGAGTCATTCCGGTTCCTGGGCACGACCATCTCTCAGGACCTGAAGTGGGACATTCACATTGACTCCATTGTTAAAAAGGCCCATCAGAGGTTGTATTTCCTTCGCTAGCTGAAGAAGTTCAATCTGCCACAGAAGCTGCTCACACAGTTCTACTCAGCCATCATTGAATCCGTCCTGTGCACTTCAATAACTGTCTGGTTTGGCTCAGCTACGAAAGCAGACTTCAGAAGACTACAAAGGACGGTTCGGACTGCTGAAAGAATTATTGGGACTCCCCTGCCCACGCTGCAAGAACTTTATATATCCAGAGTGAAGAAAAGGGCTTGGAATATCACTTTGGACCCCTCACACCCAAGCCACCTTCTCTTTAAACTTTTGCCGTCGGGTCGACGCTACAGAGCACCGAACAACAGGACAGCCAGGCAATTTACCTCATGAACAGCTAAACATTCTTCTCACTGTCAATAAATATATGTGCAATATTGTGTGCAAGACCACTGTGTAATATACTGTGCAATACCACAGATATTTATGTAACTTATTTGAAAGTATCTCTCATCCTACTCCATTTGATGTTAACCTTTTTCTTAAAACAAAAATGTATAAAAAAAATTTGTGTGTGTGTGTGTGTGTCGTGCTGTTTTGTCTTGTCATTTGTTTTGTGCTGGAAGCTCTGTCACTAAAACAAATTCCTTGTACATGCAAGCGTACTTGGCAATAAAACTCTTTCAGATTCTATATGTTCATATCCAGAAACGTCTAAAATACCTTAAGCTAAGAAGTACAGACAACTGCAAATACAAAACTCTGGAGAAACAGATTTACAGCTAAGACACTCTGCAGAAACTTTCACATAATTCTGCACAGAACTGTACAGTGCTCCCTCAGTAATTTTAAAATCTTCCCCACAGCATTGCCAGTGCATAAACTCGGGACCGACTGTAAACCACACGTGGTCGCTGATGTCCTCCGTAGGGCACTATCCGCCGATAGTAAGCCTCTTACTTCAGGCACCACAAGATCAGTGTTTTGGAGTCTGTGAGTGCAGGTATGATATAGTGATTAAAAAAAAAAAAAAAAAAAAAGATTACTGGGGGAAAAAAATATTTTGCTGTGCAAGTTTTGCAGCTTTTATGTTACAGGTCTAAATGTGATGCTTCTGTTTTTCTCACCACTGGACAGATAAGGAGGTAGTGGGACGTCCTCTGTAGCTGTTTCCTCGATAGACTGAAAGGAGACGTCCCCACAGACCAGGTCAAACAGGAGCGCACCCATAATCCAGGCGTTAGCAGAACGTCCCATGTACTGTCTGTCTCGTATCCACTCTGGAGGAGAGTATTCTGGAGTTCCTGAGGGTAAAATAAAGACAGCACAGCAACTGTCATAACAATGATTCTCCACTGTGCTCTCTTGAATTCTGTCTCATATGTGTTCTACGATTACTTGCAATAAATCTTGTAGGGCGAGTCCTTTAACAAAGCATGACATCCGAAGTCTATCAGTTTCAAAGCATGTCGATGTTGATCAGCAGGTTCTCTGGTTTGATGTTGCGGTGATGGACTTGACGATCGCAGCAGTGCCGAGCCGCCTGAACCACCTGCTGCATGACATGTCGAGCCAGCGGTTCAGACAGTGGGCTGTTGATACGAGTGCAGATCCATGTAGGGACTGGGTTGCTCCAGAACCAAGATGAAGCAAACCTTTCCAGTAGCTCCACCAGGTTCTCACAGCGAGGTGGACCGGACGGTATCTGCATCAACGCGACCTCCAGAGGCAGGCTGTGTGTTTCTCCAGGCTGAAATTGGGTTAGCACGGGTTTGGTGGGAGAGGATCCTGAGACCTGATTGTGAAGTGTAAAGTAGGTCTACGTACCTTTCTGATGTAGTCCTTGCAGACAGACCTGTCCACATACACCAAACATACAGTAATTAGGAAAAGTAGGAATTCCTGATGATTTCCATTTAAATGTAATTAAGTGTATGTGTGCACGCAACTTACCGATTTCCCATCTGCCTTCCTCACTTCAGCGAAGACAGAGCCCATGCCTACTTCTCCCAGCAGCTCTCCCATGATGTACCGTGACATAAACACTTCTATTAAACAAGGTGACAGACAGCAGTCATAGTGTTCGTCTAATTTTAAAAAAATGCCGGACTCTAAGGCCACTTAAATGATGAAAAGCAGTATGATGCTGGAATGGACTTGGTGCAATTTCAGCAGCCACTCAGGTTCCTCTGTCTTCTCTCTGGGAAGCTTCTCAAACATCTTCAAGACAAACAGGAAAAGTAAGTCGGTGATGAATTTTGTTTAACTGAATTTGTGAAGTTGAAAAATAATGAAGATAGTATTTTTAACATAAAAAAAAAAATACTGCAATTTAGTACAAGTTAATATTTTACATTTGAATATTAAACCAAATTAATTTGCAGTGCCAAAAATTTCAAGCACTATGCTTTCCTTCAAGTAAATGCTGTACGGATTTTTTCCATTCAGATAAAATGCAGAAAAATGCAAACATTTTTATTGCAAAAAAGTTTTGGTCAGTTTGTGTGATTCAACAACTGGTTTTGTTACCTTTATTGGTGAGAACTGCAGTCAAGTATTCACAAACGCAAGAATACCAAATCTTGCCATGAAAGCATGTCTTTGTAACAGAGAGTTTTTGCAATTTTACAAGTAACATAATTGAAGAATGAGTTACTGTACTGAATTCAAACAGTCTTCTTGAATAAAACAAATCTAATATCTAATCTGGTTTTTCAACCAAAATTGCTGGTCACTCTGATCATGTACTTTTCTTCTGAGAACACTCATCAACAATTATAGATCACGCATGAAGCACTAGTTATAATCTGATTCATGCTAAAAAAAAAAGTACATCATAGCTCATCATCGTGATTAGGAAGACATAACACTGTTTAATCACATTTCATAGTTAGAAACTTTAGAAATGATTTCTGAAAGTGTAGTTTAACCTTTTTCACCCCTTAGACACTCATTTACCCCAAAAAACACAGAAATCATGAAAATGGTAGATTTTAGCTTCTACACTTAACACAAATAACAACAGAGAAATTCATATAACTATGCTAAAAGGTTTTTTTTGTTTTTAGCATAAAGTATGTGGATTGCTGTGTTGTGCTAAGCTAAAATACAGCATTTTCAGGACTTCTGAGTTATTTTGAAAGTATGTAAGATCATACTTTCAAGCGTTCTTATCGTTAAAAATCAATATTTCTGTGGAAACTTTATGGCAGATTCACAAGAGAAAAACAAATTAAGCACTTTTTTGGTGTTTATAAGAGTGGACATTTTGTAAGACCAATTCAAATTGCAAATTACACTATTTTTTTCTATTTTGTAAAGTGTTTAGCAATGCTCAATCCCAAGTACAAAAAAATAATGTTTAGGTGCGGTAAGTATAGTTTGTGTTTTTAGAATAGTTTATGCGGATTGCTGTGAAGTTTGTGTTAAGTGTAGAAGCTAAAATCTACCATTTTGGGGATTTTTGTGTTATTTGGGGTCAATGAGTGTCTGTGGGGTGCAAAGATAAGACTATACTTTTAGGGATCATTTCTATAGTTTCTAACTAGGAAATGTGATTGAAAAGTGTTCCGTCTCCCTAATCACGATGATGAGTTATGATGTACTTTTCTGAGCATGAATCAGATTATAGCTAGTGCTTCATGCATGAGCTGTAATTATTGATGAGTGTTCTCTGTCTTTGAAAGACATCAAAGAAAAAGTACATGATCAGAGTGATTTTGATGCTTTATTTTAAAATGGGTTTGAGTATTAGCTTAGTTTTATTCAAGAATTATTGCTTTAGATGAGCACAGGAATGTAAAAAATTTGTCTTGGATTCTGATACTAATTGATATATTAAAATTCTATATCTGTAAAGTTTGTTATAAACTATAAATATGGTAAAAAGGAGATGAGCAAGTATAAAATGTTTAAAAGCATAACTAAATGTAGAGTATAACTAAATTATGTGTGGAATTAGATTTAAAAATTATTTTTTATATTCTAATTAGGGAATATGGGTACTTCTGAAAATATAGTTGTGCTTCACAACAGTTTAACTAATTGTACTTAGTTAGGAATCTGTCCAATGACAGAAACTTCAAAGCACTTTTGAACGCTGCTCTGCATAAGACTGTTTGCCAAATGCCTTAATTTAAATGTAATAATTTAATTTGTTTGATCATTAATGTGTAGGAAAAAAAAAAAAAAAAGAGTTCAAGACTATTGCTTTTACTTTGGACTGTTTATAAGAAAACACAAGATGGCGGCTATGCCTTGATGACGCCAGGTTTCATTTAAAATATTCATATTCAGAGTTTTCATTCAACAGATTCAGACTGTTCTTAATGTGGCATGAGAACTGAATGAATCTTGTGAATATTGAATGAAAACGGAATATATTGAAAGAAAAGCACAGGGTATTCAGTCATGTTAAGTACGATTCCAAACTGCAGGGATCAAAACTGCTCAGTTCAAAGGTAACTGTGAACAATGTAGGGAACAAGTGAACAATGCTTCATCGCTATGCCGGAAGTGGACATGCAAAATTTCACTAGAGTCAATGCGTCTCACTGGAGCACCAGGAAAATGGAGCTCAAAAAGGAATTTATATATCATTATCATCAAGGATGACATTACATGAATATGATGCAATAAGAATTATTCGTTAATATAATATTTTATCATTGTTTTTTTTATAAAAAAAACTCTTTAATCAATAAATCTTTACTATAATATAGGCTAGTAATCTATAAAAAAGTTACAATAATAATTTATCCATACATCTTGTAAACTGATCAAATAATTTATTTATGAGTTGTACTCCATTCAATTGCAAACATTTTGTAATGGTATACATTTTTTAATCTATTCAATATTAAATTTCTGTAGTGTGAAATTTCCACAGCAGCAGCAACGGGTAACCAAAGTGTTTACGATACCAGGGTAACACGCAGAGGAAGAGACATCTGCGTTAGATTGCAGGATGTTCTAAATGTTGGAATTTTGTTGAGGGAATTCCCTTAACCGACATTATCTGCACAGGAAACCAAAATACAAAGTGTGATATAAGTCCCCTGCAATGTCACCAACGCAGCCAACATTTTTCTATTATTACTATAGTTATTGTCGTTGTTATTGTTATTATTATTATATAAAACACATGCTCCCTGAAAAGCGAGCAAAGCAAAAACTCTCTGACCATTACAAAGAAATGCCTTCACACCAAGACTAGTTGCCAGTTATTGTCAATGCTTGATAGCAGTTTTTGATGCCAAGGGTTGCACAATCAGTTATTAGGTATAGGGACATTGACTTTTGTCACATGGAGCCAGGTTTGGGCATTTTTTCTTTAATAAATTTAATCATTATTTAAAAGTTCATTTGGTATTGGGTTATCCATGCGTATGATGGCACGGTGGTTTGCACTTCCAGGGTCGAGGGTTGCATGTTTGCATTTTCTCCCTGTGCTTGGTGGGTTTCATATGGGTACTCCGGTTTCCTCCCACAGTCCAAAGACATGCAGATTATGCTAATTATGCTAATTCGCGTTCCCAAATTGCCCATAGAGTGTGAATGTGTGTGTGCCATGCGATGGATTGGCATCCTGCATTGTGCCCCCTCTGCTGGTATAGGCTCCAGGCTCCCTGCGACCCTGTATACAGGACAAGGCGGTATAGATGAAGAGTGAATGAGTAATGTTTGTATATTCATCCTCCTGTCAGGAGCTTATGATCTCCCTGGACAACAATGGGATCACTCCTTCAATCATTTCCGCAACCTTAAGGTAATCCTAGACAATCAACTCCTGTTTCCCCCACAAGTTGCTAACGTTACTTGCTCTTGTCAATCTTTTTCTTTACCACATCAGAAGAATTCATCCATTTCCTTTGGAAGTATAACAGTGCCAAAATTCCCCAAAGCAAAAAAGGAATTAGACGAACGAAACTGTTTGAGATTTTCTGCATTGAAATTTTATCCAAATATAAAAAAAATATTTACAGCATTTTTACAATGCTTGAAATTTTTGGCGCTCCATTTTATTGTGGTATTATATTTCAAATGAAAATGTAATTCAATCATTTGAAATTCAATGCTAAATACTGATCTTACTACATTGCTGTTGTAAAAATACAATCTTCATTATTTTTCAACCTCAGAAATTTAGGTTGACAAAACTCGGGTAATAAAGCCAGGTAGAAAAAAAAACAGGTCTTCACTTACTGGATATCACAGGAAAAGCAATAGATTGACGATCGCTGTGGTCCGTGCCGCAGTATTTTTTAAAGTGTGCCCTTCCTCCACCCTGTGCAGTCTACTTCATAGAGAACGACTTGCCGATCAGAATGCAGCACTTCTAACTAACATGCTGGGTTGCCAGTTGAGTGGCAGAATAAACGCTGTTATGCGCTAAAACGTCCCATCCGCTCATTTGCCTTACACTCGGTAATGTGCAGCCACGTTCAGCAACAAAATGAGATAAATTTCTGATTAATTAATGAGATAAACTCAAATTCACGAAGCAATCAAGCAGCATGGATTGAGCGAGTGACCTGCAGACATATTTTTACCTCCATGCCCAGCCGAATCAAGACAAAAAAAAAAAAAAAGACTTTATACTAAACATTAAACAAAAAACTAAAATGTTGTAGTGTACTTGCCTTGTGCGTTTATTTTGCCACTCAACTGGCAACCCAGCATGTTACTTAGAAGGGCATTCCGATCGACAAGTAGCTCCTGAGAAGTACACTACACTGGGAGCAGGAAGCACAGGACTGCGTGCATATGGCCTCCAACAGTTAATTGGTCGTTTTGTTTAGTAGCAATACAGTTTGCGTGATTTAGCTTTAGTATTAATGTAATGATTATGAAAAGTTAAAGAAGTCTCTATGTCCTTTGTAGAATGTCCTAATTTACTTCCTGTGCCACAAGCTGTGTGGATATTTTGATAAGAAATCGTTTGTGCAATTCCTATACATGGTAACAAGCATTATTTTAAATCACCGAACACCAAAACATGACTGCCAGTTCAGCAATCTTCCCTGAGACAAGTCCAGCAGTGTTTAAGAGGAAAATCCTTCATTTTCTTTCTCACTCACTCACCTTCTATACCGCTTTATCCTGTATTCAGGGTCGCAGAGGGCCTGGAACCTATCCCAGGAGGCTTAGGGCACGAGGCAGGGTACACCCTGGACAGGGTGCCAATCCATCACAGGGCACACACACACTCAATCACACACTACGGGCAATTTGGAAACAGCAGTTAACCTAACTTGCAGGTCTTTGGACTGTGGGAGGAAACCGGAGTACCCAGAGGAAACTCACCAAGCACAGGGAGAACATGCAAACACCATGCACACAAAGACGGGAATCGAACCCGGACCCTGGAGGTGCAAAGCGACAGTGCTAACCATTACACCACCGTGCCGCCTCATTTACTTTCTATAAACAAATATATATTTTCTAAAATTTCAGTGTAAACAGATTGTGTAAAAACATCACTAAAAGGCAAGTAACACTTAGTATATTGCAAAAGCAGTATAAAAATATATTTTCTAAATTCATATGAACAGTACAGTAATTAAAAATCTCTGCATGGTCAGTAGTAGGCGTGAGGTAGGTTCTAGATTCAGTATTTCCCTGATTATTGCGATGCTTTATGATAATTATTCAATTCAATTCAATTTTATTTGTATAGTGCTTTTAACAATTGGCATTGTCCCAAAGCAGTTTTACACAATCAAAAGAATTATTTAAGTTTGTATGGAATTTGAATGTGTATGAATCAAAATGGTCAGATAGTCCCTG
>JAQMYJ010000019.1:14283000-14304696 GCA_030014305.1 Clarias laeviceps | reverse complement strand
CCCCCCCCCCCCCCCCCCCCCCCCCCCCCCCCCCCCCCCCCCCCCCCCAACGACCACTCCCATGAACACTTGAGAACCACAGCGCCGTGAAGCCGGAAAACACCGGAAACACTTGGGTTTTAGCTAAAATAAACAGTACCACAGTACTTAATATTATTGAAATAATTTATAATTTCTTAATTTCTTAATATTATTGAGAAATTACAAGAACAGTACAAATAGTAAAATTATACCTATTGTCCTAAGCATTCTTGTTTAGCGTTTAGCTCAGTTTTAAGAGGTTTAACATGCTACTATTTTGAAGGGGAAACTAACGCTTATGCTAATACATGTATGGGTCTTTTCAAACGTGAGCAACGCGTTCTGAGCGTCTATAGCTTTATAATTTTAAAATAAAAGTGTTTCACAGTAGTTTTATAAATATTATAGCTAAGCAATAGTTTTAAGATAGCGACGCGAGCTAGTTAGCCGATTAGCTCTTGGTGCTGAAGGACTTCGCTTAGACGTGTAAGATTAACGTTAGATAATAGCGGTTATAATGCTTTATTCACTGCTATCCCGATTTGGCAAACCCTCATACTGTGTACAGATACTAAATCGTGTTAATGCCACATGTCCTCTCTCAGTTTTGCATCTGCATAACCCTGCTGTAATCCGGTTAAATAAATGTCCTCAGTGGGCTTGTGTGCAACATCACAGTGTTTTAACTCAGGTGAGAAATGTCCACACTGGAGCTGAGTGCAGGAATAAAGCTCAGGATCAACAGAGAGAAAAGGAGACGTCAATCTCCACTAGCCAGCCTTCTTCAAGCCTCTCTGCTGCACAGAAAGGTAATAAAATACCAAATTACTATTAATAATAATTAGTATTAAAGTTATTTAATCCAAATGAATGTATTTCCATCAGTGAAGCAAGCTGGGAGAGATTTCACATATCTGATTGTGGTGCTTGTTGGACTTGGAGTTACAGGTGAAGTTAACAGCTGAAATTTTAACCCAAATTTCTGGTTGTTTATTCCTTACATTTTTATAACCACTGACTCTTTTTCATTCCTCACAGGAGGACTTCTGTATGTCATCTTTCAAGAACTGTTCTCATCATCAAGTCCAAGCAAAATCTACAGCAAGGCTTTTAACAAATGCAAGACACACCCAGAGGTACGAGTAAGTCTTAGTAATTTCCAAAGAAACTTGTGGACAACTCATCTTCCTTTCTGAGCATCCCGTTCTACATTATATGTGTGGGTATCAAAAAGTTTCAAGATTCACGTGCCATTGATCTGGTCACTTTCACCATATGTCGTCCATCAGACGAATTCTTGATGCACAATGCTGCGATTGCCGGAAAAGAAAGACGAGCATGCACTTGGTCGGGGTGTAGACTTTTTCGGTTGTGGAGATGATTGGCTCTTCCTCTTTCTTGCTTTATCTCAGGGTTGTAACCATACACACAAGTATCATCACCGGTAATGATCCTCGACAAGAAGGACAGGTCACCCACGGCACGCTGACTGAGAAAAGGCTTGGCAGACTTCAACGTGATGTTCCTTCTGCTCCTGGGTCAGCAGCCTGGGGACGAACTTTGCAGTAACATGGCGCATGTTCAAAATCATATGTGAAAATTGCCTGAACTGTTCCGTATGACACACTGAGAATGGCAGCAGTGTTGTGAATTGTTCTCTGACGATCATGATGCATGAGTTGCTAAATTGTTCCGATATTTTCGGGGGTTGAGGTCATTGAAAGTCTTCTAGATTGCTCGTCATCTTCCAGTGATGTTCTTCTGCTCTTGAAGCCCGTGTGCCACTCAGAACACCTCGAATGACTCACTGTAGCATTGCCGCAAACTGCAGAATCATGTCAGATGTCTCTGTGATTTGCCCAGCTTCACGCAAAGTTTCACGTTGGGTCTTTGTTCTAACTTGTTGTCTATGATGAAAAAGCAGACGTGGTAATGCATATGGTCAGTATAGCACCAGTTGCACAGCTCCCTATGTACACAGGATGATGTCTTTTGCCAAACTGACTTGTGAAGATCGGTGTTCCCTGAGACTGTGCATGCATGCAGCCTTGTGCTGCAATCTATTGGTGTGTTACAAAACTAGTCTTGAAACTTTATGAATCCTTGTACCTTCCATATAAGTAAAAGGAGGAATTGTCTGAACATAGGTCAGAACTCTTTATGTTTCATACATTGAAGGACCCAAAACCAAATTATCTGTCTATATGTCTGTCCAGCCAGATTTTGTCAGAGCATCACACAAAAAAGGCTGGACAGAATTTACTTTGCCAGTCCCTAGGCTTTTGCCTGAAGTCAAACTTGTCTCGTGCCATAAATGAAATCAAAATGTTGAGTAGACGGGACGTTATGAGCAGTTTTGTAACAGATTATTAACCTAGGTTTTGCCTGCATACTGTGCATGCGTCAAACTCTGGGCACGTCTTAAATCGACCACTGGACAGCATTTAATTAACTTTTCCAGTACTTGCATATCTACCTGACATTTAACCTTCGCCATAAATGAAATCAAAATGTTGAGTAAAAGCAATGTTATGAACAGTTATGTGCCGGATTTAATAATCTACTTTAAAATAAGATGCTAATAAGCTACTTGCTCAATGTAAACAAATACCTGCATCAATGCATATTAGAAATGCTCAACTAAATATTTTTACTGGGAATAGTTCATAATTTTGCTGCTGGAAAAACAGCGCTGAAGTGGTATAAGTGAAATTAACGAGCTGGAGTCATTCTATGACAAAACTTAATCTTTATCCAATCTAGTTTTTCGATTTCTCATCTGTGATTGACTCTCTGATTACCGAACAGGGAGTGTATTTGGGTGACAATGACAGAAGTACAGCTTAGCGTAAACAGGGCATAAGATACTCAACCTTACAAGATTTTATTTCTTTGTATTAATAAGTTAGGTATGTGGGCTTCAACCTGAAATAATAATATTACTTATTATATTAAAGGCTTATTGGCTTATTTTTAGCTTTAACCTTTTTTGTATTCAAACATTTATCTAGGCTAACAACAAATTGGGGCACAAATTATTTTGCCAATATTTATTTATCTCCTAAAAATAATTTTACAGTTTTACAAACTTTAAACAAATTCTTGACTATGCATGAATTACCAGTAATAAATTTGCGGTTAAATAATTGCACAGGTCCACATCGCAACTGCGATTTTTATGTGATAAATTGTGCAGCACTAATATGATTTTATTCTTCACTCTCTGTGGGTTACAGGTGATTGGAGCTTTTGGTGAGCCCATTAAAGGGTACGGCGAGACCACGCGCCGCGGACGAAGACAACAAGTTAGGTATATGATTTTAGGTTTTGTGATTTTAGTGTAAATGTGTATCAGTATTTAACTTTTATTAAATAATGGATAATTTCATGAAAAAAAACCATGTGTAATTAGAAGCGGCTCTTAATCTTTGTCATGTAATAAATAAAACACTTGGAGGGATGCTGTTAAACCAACTAATACCAGAGCACAGTTAAATTCTTAAATCTAAAGTTAGTTGGAAGGTTTGTTTTATTTCTGTATAACTGCACAGATAGTCCCAGTTGAATCATACAATGCTTTAATATTAATACACTTTAATGTGTTATTGTAGCTACAGTGAGAGGTAATACACATGGACATGTACAGTAAAAAAAAACTCGTAAAAATCTAAGAAAGTTTCTCCATTTTTTCAGTTAAAGGTTTGACTGGACACAGGACTTGAAGCTAAATAACATTAGTAAGAAGAGGAAGGAACTTGTCACTTGGATGTTCCACAACATTAAATCTAGCTATAGACCATTAAAATGAACATGCTGTTTGTTAATAAATTAAACATTGTAAGCACTGGTAAATTATTATTCTTTAGATAATCAACAGTGGGGTGATGTGACACAGAGTTACAGTTACTACCCAAAGTTGATTATTTTTTCATAAAAGCATGTTTCTTATTATTTTATTAATTCAAAATATCACATTATACTTTAAATCATTTATTAATACATTTTATGTTGCGGAACATCCAATTAACACACTCCTAGTATCACTTAGAGAATACCAACTATAGTCAGTCATTGCCTGAACAACATTTTCTCACCTTTCTTGTAGTTAGGAATATAGAAAAAAAAAAAAAATCAGTTTGTCATGTTACAGCAAAACGTTCTTTTAACTGTTCTGATGACTCAGTTAAAGAATTCCTGACCGCTACAAAACACTGACACTTGATACTCCTTCCAAAATTACTACATAAATCTCTTCTCACAGAATGTTTTTACAAGTCAACATATGGACATTTAAATCAGCTTACAAGTCCCTGCATGTTATATGCTTTGAATTGAAGCTCGATTACTGTCAGAGCTGCTGATCTAAAAAAATTATTCAACACATTGCGAACACTCAGATTTGAGAATACAACAGTGCTGTGCTTATAACAAAAAAAAGTTAATCTACACTACCAGTCAAAAGTATGGACACATCTTCTAATTCCATGGTCTCTCCTGATTATTTGTTTCTACATTGCTGAAGGTGTCCAAAATATTTGCTACTTATGCTCCGTAAAGCCTTCATAACAGCTCTAATCCAAGGTTCTGTAAATTGGTGATTTTTGAGGCTCTAAATGAACTTCTCCTCTGTAGCAGAAGTAAGTTTTGGTCTTGCTTTCCTGGGATGGTCTTCATGAGAGTCAGTTTCATCATGGTGTTTGATGGGTTTTGCAAATGCGCTTGACAATAATGTTTTTACAAGAATTTTTACAGAACAGCTAAAAACAGCTAACTGACTGTTTCTGTTGTCGTTGTTATTTTTCCTTA
Organism: Clarias laeviceps; assembly: GCA_030014305.1. Taxonomy (NCBI): domain Eukaryota; kingdom Metazoa; phylum Chordata; class Actinopteri; order Siluriformes; family Clariidae; genus Clarias; species Clarias laeviceps. The sequence goes on along the minus strand of JAQMYJ010000019.1, from coordinate 14,299,869 downwards.
ATTACCTAATGCCATATGTGTTATCTCAGTTTTGAAAAACAAAGAAAACAAAAAATCCAGTATTCCATAATATAGAAAGTAAATCCAAACTTGTGTCCAAGCTTTTAACCGGTGTGTCCAATCTTTTGACTGTATATACTGTATATAAAATGTATATTTAAAAACCTCATGTACGTATGTGATCTTTCTCTAGTCATATTGAGTATATGAAGGACGGACAGAAGCACATGAGGCTCAAATTCTATATCGAGGGTTCTGAGCCTGGACTTCGTGGCACCGTGCACTCAGAATCACAAGAGGTGAAGGTCGATTCTTAAGTTATTTTAAAAGCACAATTCACCAACCACACACTCTCATGTCATTGCCATTGCTGTGCTGAGAAAGTGTACTTTGTTTCTTAATTTCCCAGAATCCTGAAAGTGGAAAATATGAATTCCGCTACATATTTGTGGAGGTGGAAACGTATCCCAGGAGGACCATCGTGATTGAGGACAACAGATGAGAATTTTCTGAAAGATTTGTAAAAGTGTGAAACAATTTCAGTTCATTGGTAAAACTGGTTCACTTGCAGCATTGTCAAAACATTTTAATTTGAATAATGCTGAGGCTTGAAAAGAAAACAACATGGAAACATATAATTTCTTATTCAGATTACATAATTTATCTGGTTTAGCTTGATGGTGCTTTTGTGATGATTTTTTTTCCTGATTTTGGTCAGCTATGTTATAGCTGATTTAATTGCTCATTCAGGTCAATGGAATAAGGAATAAGCCGAACGTTTGAGACTCATTTAAAACACAGATTTGGATAGCTAAATACAAATAATGTATAGCACTTATATAATATATGATATAAATAAAATTATTTGTGCATATGTCTTGATGAAGCCTGACTTCTCTTAACAGAATTTTGATATGAAGTTTTTCTTAATCCTCTGAAAATCATGAACTTTTTTTAATCCAGCAGGGGGCGGTATTGGACATTCATTTTTCTGTGATGAACAATAAAGAAATAAATTGATTTACAAGTCTGATTATCCTGTTATATGGTTTAACAGAGATTTTTTTTCACAGATGATTACAGATGTGTTCAACATAATTTCAATCTTTTTAAATCTTAAGATGAATGCTTGTTACAGGATTACATCACATATTTATAAAATCAAGAACCAGAATTCTGAATGATCTCTGCTTTGCCATATATGGGTAATAATATGGGTTTTGGTACATCACAATATCTGCTTAGGTTTTTTGTATCTGATAATACAATACAAAGGTTGAATACATTTTCTGTCCCATGTTAGTTAATAGTCCATAACACTACAACAATCCACCCACTCAATAATGCTTTAAAATGATGTTTTTCTTTTAAAAGTTTATCGGGAAATGCATCATCTTTGGATTTTAGCCCACTCTTGTTTTACAAGACGCATGGGGTGTGTCTCAAATCGACTGGCTCCCTCTGTAGAGAATAATGCATAATACATATTGTATTAACTATTGTATTTGAAGTTAATTTGTATTGCTTAAATGCTGCATTTGGTTTCTAAGTGATAAAACTAATGTTATAAGGAATGGACTACATTTAATTACTCATTAAACTTGTTAAAGGTTGTAACAAACTCGTGAAACAATTGCATTGTCGAATCAGGATATTTATAAATCGCGATATTTGTGGAATTTCAATTTAATCGGCACCTAGTTGTCATGATAATACTGTATCAGGAGGTGACTGCTGATTCACATCTCTAGTAAGAACCGTCTTGGACCAGTCGAATGCAAGGCCTAGAAAATGGCTGAACGCCTAGTATGCACACTTGATGTAGAAGCTGGCGATTTGAGACGCGCCCATGGTTTGAGGTGTTCCGTGACGGAAGCTGATTTAGCCTTGCACAAAGATTTATTAACGTAAGCTCTTGAAAACGTGCTCTGTGATAGTGTCTCGAAATCTTATCAGAACTAAAACAAACAAACAAAAAAGAAAAACAGGGTTATAATTCGAGGAGGAGAACCGTGTCGCTGTTTTTCCCCCGCTACGACTACTTACACGCGGTGTGTTTAGCCATTAAACACGAGCCACATTCCTCGCTTAGCTGGAAAATAAACAAACGCAATGCTAACGGCTAATGGACTGTAGATAACGAGCAACGCGGCGAGAGGTAAGTCGTTTTTTTGTAATTCGATAAACGTTATCTAATTGATTTTAAACGGCAATCTGTAGAGATAAATTGGTATTAAAGAGGAGCGAAGTACTAACAATTTAGTAGGAAACGCGGAAGGGTGCTTTTGAAAAGCTAAGTGGCTAAGCTTCTCCTGCTAGTCATTGGTAGCCAGACTAGCTAATGCTAACTACAAAAACACGTAAACGATTAATTACGACTTGAGTGGGTTTTGCGCATTTTCTGTGTGTTTTAAGAGTAAAATTCCCCCTTCACGTTCTTTAAAAGAAATTTCCTAAAGATTTAAGTAGGTTCATATTTTGGAAATGAAATAGATCGTTTTAATACTATGAAAGTGTTGGTATATTTGAACATAGACGTCGTAGAATACAGTGATAGCGTGGCCTACTTGTTTAATATTGTAATGATTTCCCTAATCTACTAGACAGGTTGTCGTAGCTTTTACACATCGCTCAGGATGTGGAATTATGTGTACAAAGATCTAAAACCATGGTTTTAAAGTGTAGACTCTGAGGAAACCCAAGGTTTGTGGTTTTATGGCTGAACAGTTCATGAAACTTTAATAGTTCTAATATAGACCTCTAATTGCACACGTTTTCTTAACAAAATTACACTGTAATATGTCCTTTTTTCAAAGTAAATAAATAAAATAAAGGAGTCATGGCTTGGGGAACCTTTAGGCAATATGTTAAGGGGCGTTCAAGTCAAATCTGGACCTGTGATGATTGAAGGTGTAAAACCGATTTAACCTTATAGACTGCAAGCACAGTACAGTGATGAGACTCTTAGTAGTAGTAAAACATTTTTATAATGCAAACGTTATCTAGAAGGCTATACGTCTGTGAATGACGTTCCACTGCATTAATTCCTCTGATCATTCAGAGAGTGGAATACCTGATCATTGAAAATCAACTAATTACTTGTTGCCAACTTGTGGAAGAGACGCACGCATGTGTCTGTGGGATCTGTGCACACAATCATTCACCAACATCACTTGAACATTACAGGAACTCAATTAGGGAGTTATTGCTACATCCCCCATTCAGTCCTGACCTTGTTCCAAACCATTTCCACATTTTTTGGTTAAAGCAGTTTCTGGGAAGCCAGAGTCTAAGACGTGATCATGGTTCCAGCGTACTTAGAAACCGTTCTACCTTAATGGTGTCCAAGCAGTAGTGAAATGCTGGGACAAAACGTGTTGGTGTAGCAGAATATTATGTAGAGATATAAAATTAGTTTTTACTCTCATAACGGTGTTATGTTATATCTGCACAATTAAAATTCCCGGTTCAACATGAACACCCCTCTGTACTTGCCCTATGTACCAGAGTTATATTTGCTAGTTTAGAGTAGATGCAGGGATTAAATAAGGCAACATTTTATTATAATTATTACCCCCGCCCCGCCTTTTTTTTCTTTTCTTTTTATTTCCTGTTAAACTGCTCTTTCCTCAAATCATACAATAGGTTGATTTGGAGGGGAAAAAAGCTAGTGATTTATGATTATTTGTCCTGGAACTGTCATCTTTGGCAGGCATGATTGCTATAATCTTTTAGATTCTGGGTCGTGACCACAAGAGCTCTCTAGAGTTTTCTTTAAGATGTTTATTTATATCTATTTAAGAAAACTTCAGTGTCAGTGCTCGGAAAAGGCTGTGCTTTCTTTTCTGTCTTTTTATGCAAAATGGGAGGGGGAAATGTTGTTGGAGTACATTTGTTTATACATTTTAAAATGTGAAAATAAAGTACATCTTAAATGATACCGTAAGGCACACAAGGATAAGCGCCAGTAACAGAAGTTTTCAGTAAACGTTTCACTTGTTTTAGTTTTAAACAGTAAATCGTTTGTTCTGTTCTTGATTCAGCCAGCCTCAAGATTATGAAGAAGATTGGTTATGAAGACTGATTCAGACTGAAGAGATTAAACTATGGAGCTGTACTGGTACATGTAAGTAAGAATTGTCTGTTTATTGTTGTTCTTGCTTTATCCTTATCTTGAAGTCCAATGGAACCTAAATCCATGATTGCTATCTAATATTATTAACTGTGGTCTTCTGGGCAATGTATAAACAGTATAATCACCAGTGTGTACAGGATTCAATTCAGTCTTCCTATAATGTGAAGAGACTGAGAATTGTCTTAGGGTGTGGAGGCTTTTATTAAAACAGTGGTCATGCCAGATTCATTCCAAAAAAGCTGTTCTGGCAGCTGGTGGTTTTCCAGCACATTAATTTAATTTGTTGCTTGGCTGGATAAAACACTTTGGTATTCTGCAAATATTTTAATAGCCTACTTTACATTAGGTTTCCTGGAAATTAAAAGCTAATAATTTGATTACAGCAACAAGTTTGTTCATTATTTATTTTTTATTTTTTTTTGACAAAATATTAGTTGAGGAGCCAGTAATGAAAAACTTTAGAGTTGGTATTTTGTTGTGAAACAAGAAGAATAAATCACTTTGAGTCATTCTGTAATTGGAAAATCAACGCTAATTTGTTTCATACTACATCATAGTACCTGTTTTTTTAAATATTGTTTTTTTAGGAACCTGATCTGATTGGCTTTGAATTAAGCTTTATTAACATGCCTATATTTTTCTTTGCAGAGTTGTCATAATATTTATTATGATAAAGATCTTCTTCTACGTTTGCTGGTACCGCTCAAGACAGAGGCAGCTGGCAGCATATCTCAGCAATCCACGCAATGCCCAGATTGTTATTGTGGGAGGAAGAGCATACCTGCATCAGATGTGCGAGAACCAAAACGTAAGTGTGCTAAGTTATTAATTAATAAAGGATGTTTATAGATGGTATATTTTATTTAATAAGATCTTGTCTGGTTATTTACCTTCAATAGGAGAAGCAATGGTTTCTTTTCCTACACTGCCTAGCCAAAATATTGAACATCAATTTTTTGACTTCATCACGCACTGAAAACAATTAAGGTGAAGTTAAATGACTGGAATTGGATTAAGAACTGCCCAACACGTTATTAAAAGCTGTAAGGAATGTGCCACACCTTCAACTTTGGGGAAGAAATGTGTTCAGAAAAAAAATTATGAATGGAAATCACTAAAATGTTTATTAAAAATGTGTGGCAAAAAGTGACAGTAGAGATCACAGCTGTGTTTAATAATGAAAATCGTATGATCTTTGCTTGCTTCAGTTAGCCAGGTCTAGGCTTAGCAATGTCGTGTGGCAGTGAAGTCTGCTGTCTGCTGAATTATGTTGAATTTAGTATCACATCTGTGTGCTTGTTTTTTTTTTTTTCCCTTATGGGACAGACGTATTCCAGGATTCAAAAAAGTGATTATAGGAGCATGAAATATTATTTTCAGACATGAATTTGCCATCACACTGCGCATAGAAATCAGAGCTAAAGGCGGTCAAACAAATCTTTGAGTATGGAACTTTTTTTGGCCAGGCAATGTATTTTAGACAGTTTTTTGTTTATATGTTAAACTTTCTGGGCTATGTTGTGCTTGGTTTAAATATCACACTCATTAACTCAACCAAATGAAATGGAAATGGTTTCTCTAGAGAAGATAATTCAGCAGATATGATGCAGGATGCCATTAATCCAGAATATCTTGGATCACTTTTATCCTTCTTGCTTAGTACATATTTTTACTTTTACTTAGAACTTGTCTATAGTCTGTATTCAGCTAAACAAAGCTTGTTGCATTTCCACCTTGGACAAAGTCTATGTATTTTGTTATCTCTCAAAATGAAGAGTTTGATGAAAATGAAAAATGAACTTGTACTGTAGTTGGAATTGCGCTAATTCTTTAAAAAATTTTTAGAGATCAATCTGGCCGAATTGGTATGGCGTTCAGGATGACGGCTCTGTAGGTGAACCATCTGTTTCTCTTCCTCCATCTTCATCTCTCTCTCATCTGGACCTGCCCCCTCCATACGAGACGGTTTCTGGAGGTAAGACCTGCAACAATAAATGTTTTATTTAATTATTTTGTGTGTATGTGTGTGTGTGTGTGGTTTTATTTTTTCTGGTTACATCATGTTCCTAAGTTCTACAGTTTTCAAGCACTTCAATAAGCAACATCACTTCAGAAAGTTAAAGATGACTGTATCAGATTTCAACATGGGAAGATGGTGAAAGGAAGTGACTTTAAAAATACTACCAGAGTGCTTCCTTGTACTGTGTGTAGTAACAATTAAGTTGCGTAAGCTGCAGTGTGGGAAAAGTGATTTAGTGATGGTCGGTCACCACTTGTATTGTTATTGTGGGAAGGCCTGTGTTCCGCTAATATTTCAGTTTGCTGACCTTGCTTCTTCTTTTTGTGCAAAGTGCTATTTAAATGAGTTGCTGATCATGTGTGAGTTTCATGAAGTATTCCCCTTTTATCAGATAATGAATGTGTAGATAATTTTTTTTTTTTAAAAGAAAATTTTCCCATTAGGGGAAAAAGCTTTAAGATCTTTTCTTCATAAAAATCTGATCAGCATAACCCCAGCAGGGCATTTATATTTGATCTGATGGTTAGGGATTTGATCTTTACTTCATTACATCGAAGTAAATTTATTAGGCTTAACTATTAGTCATACTTCTATAGACAGGTTGGATGTCTTTTGACCTAGACAAAGACATGGAGCAGCATGACAAATCCTAACATATTTTCCTGGCTCAGTTATCCTCGTTTTACTAAATGAAAGCAAACTATCAAAATGTGACTCATATTCATTTAATACCATTGCCTTTGTTTCCCGGCAGATTGAATTTACTGTATTTTTTTCCCCTAGTAAACGCACCTGAACTTGTTTTGAGTTGACATGTGGAGAGAGAGGGAGAGAGTGAAGAAAGAGATTGAAAGACCATTATGGCTACCATGATGTTCTCAATGACCAATGTTTTTTTTTTTTTTTTCTCTAAACATTATTGTTTGTTCAGTTATTTTATTATTAGATAATCATGTTGCTTGGTTTATACAAAGAATTGAGCAGCTCCTAATTGGAATGAGATGGTAAACTGAGGAATGTGAGTTTACACGAGGACAAGAGGATTAGGAGACACTCTGAAGATTAGGATAGTATTAGCCAGTGTTTCAACATTATTATGAGTCATGGTGATAATGTACGCCTGTTGCTTCATGTACACAGAGAGCAGCTCAACAGGCTGGAGAAGTGTTTTGGAAACAGTCATAACTGCCTGAAATGATCTTTATCACTTTATATGTTTGAAAGTTAAACACAACACAATGCTAAAACAGCATACTTTCAAATTTGAGGACTTTTGTATTCAGAATAGCATCAACTAAACATATTAAACAATAATAGGTTTTGGTGGAAATGCTGTGTATAATTAATGAATGCACAGTGACATTACTGATGTTAAATTACAATGCATCCTGTTTCATTACCTTATTCCCTCACTCATTTTTTTAACCTGATAATGTTCCTTACTCTTAATCGTGTGTCAGTCTACAAATATTTCAGAGGACAGAATTGCCCTTTGAAGCCATTACAGCATGAACATGTTATATTTCAACCTTTGCTGTCACTCTTAGCACATTCATATCTATAGTCAAACACACAGAAAATCATGCTATTGCCAGGATTGTGTAGCTAAATTCAACAACTACATGGTTTTTGATCATTACTTTTTTCTTCCCCCCTCTCCTCTAGATGAACTCAAGTTTAAAGGGATTTGGTCTTTTTGCCTTTGGGATTTTTTTTTATAGCTCAATCAGCCATAACATTAAAGCCACTGGCAGGTTGAGTGTATAAAACTTCTCTTTACAGTAGCACCAGTCAAACCAAGCAAGGGGTGTAATATATTAGGCAGCAAGTGAACAGTCAGTTTTCAAAGTTACTGTACTGAAAGTAGGAAAAACTGGCAAGTGTAAGCTAGACGACTATGAAAGCTAGACGACTGAGTCAGTTCAGCAGGTCTTGTAGGGTATATTGTGTGTATATAGTTACAGTTAAAAACTATAATCGACAGATCAAAATTTTTGTTGAAACTTTTATTTTATGGAAAGTTCAACACTTTGTTCAGGGTGTAGGTAAACACGTGCAGTTTGGCTGGTGTCATTTGCTACGAGCGCAAGAATGCCACCCCTCCTCTCCAAAAACACAGCCAATCTCCTCCCTAGAACCTGCACTCAATTTTCTGTGCTACTTGGGAACACATTCATGATCAACACAAAATCGTCTATATTTGAGGCTGATCGGCTTGTCACCGGTCATGCCCAATCCCACGGAAGACCAAACAATTTAGTTGGTACCTAAAAGGAGGTCTGTTCCACATTAAGGACAACCAGTAAACCAAAAACAAGGTCATGGGCACTGAAGGATCACTAATGCACAAGTGGAGCAAAAACTTGCCTGTCTGGTCTAATCCCCACAGAAGCTACTACTGTAGCACAAATGCTGAACCCCATTAAATGCCGATTATGTGGGAATCAGCAACAATGGAAGGAAAAGTTTACAGGATGGTAGTGAGAACAGCAATGTCGTGCGGTTTGGAGACATTGCCACTGACATAAAGGCAGAAAGCAAAGCAGGAGGTGGCAGAGCCGAAGATGCTGCAATTTGCTTTGGGAGTGACAAGGAATGGGACAGGATTAGGAGTGAGGTCTATTAGAGGGACAGTGCGGGTAGGACGATTTGGGGACAAAGTTAGACAGGCCAAATTAAGATGGTTTGGGCATGTGCAGAGGAAGGATGAGATGAAACTGCCAAGCCGGATCAAAAGAGGATGGCCCAAGAGGAGGTTTATGGATATGGTGAGGGAGGACATGTGGGAGGTTGGAGTGACAGTTAAATGGAGAAAAATGGTCCGCTGTGGTGACCCCTAACAGGAGTAGAACAAGAAGATAGAAAAGTGTGATAACACACAATTTAACACAGATTTCTATGTATGGGGCTATACTTAAGTATAGTTGCTGATCCCTGTCCCTATACTTAAGTATAGTTGCTGATCCCTGTCCAGTGCCCAAAGTGCCTACAGTGGGTGTATTAATTATATTCTTTCGACACGTACGACCTAAACGTTGTGGAAACGGTATTCCTTATTGGCAGCGGCCTCTTTTAGCAGTTGAATGGTTTGAGGAATTTTCAAGATGTTGACTTGACCTCCAAATTCCAATTTAGCATCTTTTGCCTCTGCTGTCCTAACAAATCCAATCCATGGAGGCCGTTTATTGTTTACAACTTTATTGTTGTGGCTAATTAGTGTACTGTACATTCAAAAATTAGCTAAATTTTTTTTTCTTTTGTGTTCTTAAATGGTTGATTAAAACCATGTCCCATTTTATTGTGAAGCCCTTCCATATTTTGATTAAATTAGCACACCACAAAAATGTAAACAGTTACTTTTAAAGTTAAGCCATTACACACTGAAATTGTGCTGTTTCCTAATAAATACTATGTAAAAAAAAAAAAAAAACAATAATCTCAAGTTTACCATTTGCTTTGAGAACCTACTTTATCTACACACAGCATCATAACCGAGCAACTGCAAGCAAGAAAAATGTTTGCATTGCTTTGGTTGTTTACTTAGTGTGTGTAATGATATCATTAGCTTAAGCAAAAAGTTTTTATTCAGTTTGTTGCCATGTGTCAGAGAAATGCTTGTTTCTTTGTTCACTCTTATCCACTATTATCCACTATACCAACTCTTTCATGGTCACAGAATTTCATTTATTATGCACTCGGACGGAGTGTACATTTTCTCTTCAGAATAACAGTGTTGTTCTTTTTTTTTTTTTTTTGTGCTTTAGCGGATGACCTGAAGCCCCCTCCGTACAGCGAGTTTGCTCAGAATGATGACACAGATACGTCTCAGAGCATCGCAATCCCAGAGGGCAACAATTCGAGCATCAGCGATGACCCACCTCCATACAGCCCCACTGCCAATCAGCACACCAGCGTTCAGTGCCAAGTGGAGCCTGAGGGAAGATCCAGCTAGTCTCTTCCAATGTAATTTCTTAATTTTGTTCACAGCAAGGGCTGTAATTCTTCATGCAATTGCTCAACGTATAGTTAGGGACTCATTTTATGTCAGTTTTACTCTTTAATAAAAGGTGCATGAGGTGGATTCTAGACATCCTAAGAGATTAAGGGAGCTGGCTGGTTAGGGATAGAGTGGCCTAATGTTCTAAACAGATGATATGGTGAGCTGCTCTTGTGTTAATGGGTGCTTTAAGCTCACTCATGCCTTATTTTGATTTCTTCTTGTATAACCAGCATCATAACACATTTATATACCATCTTTTCTAGAAAATAAATTGCACCAGGTACAAGTTTTAATTCTTTCTGCTTAGAGCAAACTTTCATATACTTTGTTTTATAAGTCACTGTAATGTAATGTATCTTATTTTACATACTGTATGTTCTGATCCTAAAACAGCACTTAAGCGCACTCTAGTGGTATATTATTGTTTTTGTTACTGAAAATGCCCTTAAACATTTTCTTTTACTTTTAGACTGAAACCTCCTTAATTACTTAATATGGAGCTTTTTTGGCATGGAAACATCGAGGTGATAGTAGTATGACTTCCAATAACCGTCCTCTCACAAATGAAATAGAACACCTACCGCGAAACAAGCCCATCACTTTACAAATTACAGCATCTGCTACTGATACTGAGACCTGGAAAATATGGTTACACACAAGTGCACAGACCCCTCTGCAGTGATCTTGCATTGATTTTTATAGATGTAATGACTTCTTCAGTACAGGGGTGGACAAATGATCTATTCCTTAGCTAGCCCTCATGTTAAGTGGATACTCCAGATTATTGCCTAGGTATTTTTATCTCAGGAATAGAGAATAAGGAAATGAAACATGCATATGACCCAGGTAGTCCTTATCGTCACCTAATAAAATTTTAATATGTATATAAAAAAGTTGTTGGTGAACATTTCCTACATATGTACTTTTATCAAATCACAGTATAACACTTACCCAAGGCTTTTGGTTAGCTTTTTTGTGCTAGCAGAAGGGATTAGTTATACGACAGCTTTGCACTGGAGTGTAGATTGCTTTGTTTCATCAGTGTTTTAGCATACTGTAGCGCAAAAACAATCATTCTTTTGTAATCCACCTACTAGAAAAAAGGTCCCATTTCTCACCAACCAAATTGCTACTCTGCCAATGTGTGGAGTGCAGCAGGCTGTGGGATTTGAAGCATGTGCTATAGTTACAGCAGTGAAGTTTGTCATATGATTACGTAGCTATTAATCATCCACACCAAACTAAAAGTAAGAAGTACAATGTATTGTGCTTTCTCTGATTACTGAACCTTTTCGTTGGAATTCCGGGCAACAATGCATAAAATCTTTAAAAAAAAAAAGCCTGGACATAAAAACTTGCTCGTCGCTGGTTCCTGATTTGTCCACCCCTGTTGTGTAGTCACCAGTTAAGTGTACATAAGTGTGTAGATTGATCAGTGCCATGTTAGAACCCGATTTTTCAAATGTAGATGTTGAGAACCATGTTCTTGTCTCTATAAATGCCCAAAGGGACAGGATTCTGTGCAGAGGTCCAACCTCATGTTTATGCATAACCTCGCTTTGTATGTGATGACAATTTCTAAAAAAAAAAAAAAAAAAAAAAGGAATCCCCAAGCACTTTTATGTCTTGTAATTGCCTTACTTCTGTCTGTGTGTACTGTAAGTAGGCATGTGCCGATAATAGGGTGTACAGTATAGCTAAATATTCAAGTTAACGTTGAATAAAGCATAAAGCTATCATAACCATCCTTGCATTACATTCATGAGGAATTAACTTTGTCTCATTCAGAATGTTGGGTCATTTCTCCTGGATCCCTCATATCATGAATGAGACATGTTTCCTTTTCGGTTAAAATGCTGCTATGCTTGTGAGAACCGGTCCAGATAAGCATTTTATTTTCTTAACTTGATATGATGTTATTGTAACCATGAATAAATCTTTCACTTATTGTGATATGACTATGTAATATCGGCACACGCCTATTTGTATGTGGCAAATTAATTAATGATTGTCGGAGTCCACGTGGCAATGATGACGTGTGTAAATGCGGAGAGTATAACCGCCATACTCTTTGGCTTATCAGGTGACCGTAATGATTTTATGCATTTACGCCACACAGTAATGAACCCGCCTTCTTTGATTTATTTCAGTATGTGTGTTTGGTAGTAGACCTTCCTGTCAATGTTAATGTGTTTTGAAAGAATGTATGACTGTGCAGTTGTCAAATGTATCAGGTTAACATGTACTTACTGGCCAATTTATTAGACACACCTTCCTTATTGACTGCACCAGTGCCACTTAATCCACAGTGTAAGTGTCGCTACTGAGCTGGGAATGAACCACCACACAAATATCTGTTAAGCAGTGATCCTATGAAGGTCCCTTTTCACTCATTGACAGTGTATAGAGGGACTAACATTGTACAGAGCAACAGATGGGTTACAGTCAGTATTTAAACAAGTGTAAAATGGTTGGTGAATCTGTTAAATGGTCAATAAGTAGATACTATGTAATAAACTGGCAACTTGGTGTAAAGGGATCAATACTTTTTATTATTATTAAAGCATCTTGGTAAAAGAATTGGATCTAGTCTGTTTAGTCTTTGTGAAATACTCTGTGAAATACACTAATTAGAAACCTAATTAGCTGGCTAGCTGAGACAAGACAGATTGACATGACAACATAAGTTAACAAATTAACCAAAAAACTAACTAGCTAACTTGAAGACATAATTCACCAGCTAGCTGGGACAGGACAGATTGATATATGTTTTTATACAAAAGAGACAACATAAAGTGCACATGCAAATGTGCAAACAAGAGCGACAAAGTGACAATGCAACAACGTGACATTACAATACTCAGAGTAATGAGGTGATGAGTTGAGGCAGTCGGAGGATAAACAGGAAATAAAGTAAAGACTTTAAACAATCATGTAAGTACAAAAAGTGTGGTAGGAAAAGGTACAGAAGCAACAGGGATGACTACAGCCTTAAGAAGTCCCATGCAAAGCCGATTCAAGAACTTAAGAGACCTTCATAATGAGTGGACCGAGGCTGGAGTCAGTGTATAACCTATATATACTGCCTGTGTATAAGAGCCATCACACGTCCAAGAAATGGACTACAACTGTTGCATTCCTAGTAACAAGCTACTCCTGAAACAGAGACAAAGTCAGATGCAACTCACCTGGGCTACGGAAAAAAAAGAATTGGATCTTTTCTCAGTTGTCCATAAATGAGTCCTGTTTTCAGATTAACATAAATTTTGCATTTAATTTGCAAATCAAGGTCCTAGAGTCTGGAGGTAGAACAGAGAGTCACAGAATCCAAGCTTTAAGTCCAGTGCGAATTTTCCACAGTCCGTGATGATTTGGGGTGCCATGTCGTCTGCCGGTGTCCGCTGTTTATCGTGTCCAAAGTCAACACAGCCGTATTCCAGATTTTAGAACGCTCCATGTCTCTGTCTGCTGATAAGATTCATGGACATGCTGATTTCCTTTTCTTGCAGGAGTTAGAAACTGCCCATAGTGCCAAAACTGCTTGATTCGCCAGCCAACTCACCTTATCCGAATCCCATAGAGAATCTATGGGGTATTGCCAAGAAACACAGATGCAACAATACAGGCAAGCTGAAGGCTGCTATCAAAGCAACCTGGTCTTCAACCTGGTCAACCTGGCTGCTATCAAAGCAACCTGGCAGTAACGCCTCCGAAGTGCCACTGGCTGATCGCCTCCATGCCATGCTACGCTGATGCAGTAATTCTTGCTGAAGCAGCATTGACAATGTATTGAGTGTGTAAATGAACATACTTTTCAGAAGTTTTCTATATTGTAAATTCTTTTTGGTTGAATTTAGGAAATTATTATTCTAATATTTTGAGATACGGGATTGTTTTATTTTCATGAGCTGTAAGCCATAAACATCAAAATTAAAACTAACAAAAAAGCAGGAAAAAAAATAAATATTTAACTTTACGTGTAATGGATCTAGATTATATGCGGGTTTCTGAATTTAATTACAAAAACTTGTAAAATATAAAAATTTTTTGAGATGCTTGGTACAATCTTGACAGTATTTGGCAAGAGAACTGGGATAAAATTGTATCATATCATAAATACCCTAGTGAAAAAAGAACACTTTCGTGTATTACAAATATATTAAAATCTTCTATAGTATGTTGTAAATATACTAACAAAAAAGTGTATCAGTTAATATATAAAAAGTATACTAATGTAATGCTGTTACCAATTTTTGGAATTAAACTTTAAAGATACTTCAAAATAATTGCATAATAGTACACTTTCCAAAAATATGTTATAGGAAAATATACTTTAAGTATATTTCCAAAGCACACTTATTTAAACTTTGTTTTTCAATTAATTTTTTGCATTTTTCTAAAAGAATGCTCGAAACAATCATTGTAACAATGTACAGAAAATATACATTAGAATACATTTTAACACACAGTAGTCATTTTAGTATATTTTCAGTGAAATTTGAATATATTTTTTCAAACTTATATTTAGTGCTCTCTCTCACACTCTTTCGTGCGTGGGCTTTCAAACTCTGTTTTGCACGCTGAATTTCTCCCGTGCGCGCGCTCTCTAACTCAGTTTTGCATGTTGAAACTCACTTTTACGAGTTCAGTCTCATTTATGTGCATCTCGTTCGTGCGCTCAATATCACAAAGCTACGTTTGCTCGGACTGAACAGAGCAACAGAACTCTGCCACAATTCCAGCCAACCAAAGACTAAAGTGAAAGTGGACGGTGAATGTAAAAATCGTCTTTCTTTCCTGTGTGAATCGCCCTGGATTTGTGTGTGCCCTCCAGGATCGCAGCACTCAAGTAGCTCAGCTTTGCACAACTTTTGCGCAATCTGAGTTAATTACAACGGAAATCAAGTTTTACCCACTCAAACCTAGAACAGGATGTACGTGTAAGTTATTACTTTATTTCATAATGTTTCATTAATGAACTTCGCTGAAAATAACACAGCTAACCACTTATCTTTTTAAACACTTCACCCTCATTACATGTTTGTCAATCAAGACAGTCACAGTTATTAATTTGGAGATGTTTCTATGGATTTCTGATATACCTGTATGCCACCAGATTTGCTTTTATTTCATTAACAGCTCAAATGTGTATAACATAATGGATTAAATCTGCACGATTTCAAATTTGCTTTGGTGCTGTCACTGAGTCAGTGAGCGGTTGTCATTTATAGGTTTTATTAAATATCTTCACAAACAGTCCCTTCAGTCACCATTATTTCTTACAATATAATTTCCTTACAATAATTCAAGTTATCAGAGGTATAACAGTCCATGATACACTCGTGAATTTTAAACATTAAAAAATTTTGTACACAGTTGTACATTTGTGAATTGTGTTTTGCATTTGTGAAACGTAATATTATGAATGTACAGCGGGGAAAATAAGTATTTGACACATCAGCATTTTTATCAGTAAGGGGATTTCTAAGTGGGCTATTGATACAAATTTTCCACCAGATGTAGCCATCAAGCCAAATATTGAATTCATACAAAGAAATCAGAACATTTAAGTATGATTTTAAGCATTTAAGTTAAGTCATAATAAATAAAGTGAAATGACACAGGGAATAAATATTGAACACATTTTATTTAATACTTTTTAGAAAAGTTTGTTGGTGATTACAGCTTCTAGATGCCTCTTGTATGGACAGACCAGTCGTCTGCATTGCTCAGGAGTGATTCTGGCCCATTCTTCCACACAAACGATCTTTAAATCTTGAAGGTTCCTCGGGCATCTTTTATGAACTTTGATACTATTACAGTATATTCCAATAATGACACCGGTCTTTGTTCAGGCAGTGTATACTGTATGATATAATAAAAGTATATTTTTATTAACCACAAAGTGTACTTTTTAGTATTTGGAAGTGGCCAGAAGAATAACAGCATGCTACTGCTGCAATAAGAATATATTTATGGTATATCACTCGTGTCTTTGTAACCCAGTAAAAATTGCTGTAATGTACTTATAATAAATTAAATATATACTTTAACTTCATTAGTCACTGTCAGGTATGTGCGTTAGTACACACACAGCCATATACTTTAAGTGTACTAAGTGTACTTAAAGTTGTTCCACAAAAGTAAACTTAATACTGTACACTTAAAATTGTGCTTTTGAACAATTTAATTACAACTTAAATGCACTTAGTACAAAATTAGTTGTTCCAAAATAGCAAACATCAAGTCCCGTATACTACTCATTAGTCTGGCTGAAAGTACACTTAAGTATGCTTTGGCGTGCTAGGATTTAATATACTTAGCATACTTTTTTTCCACTTGAGTATGCATTCATCTTTTATCAATTTCACATGTATTTATCAATAATATGTTTATGATTATGAATACCCACTTATGTTTTAATACGAACAATGTCAAAAGACATTATGTATGATTTTAAAGTGTACTGACTGATCAGCCAGACCTTTAAAACCACCTGGCTAAGATTGTGGAGGTTCTACTTATGGCACCAAAACAGTTCTACCCTGTTGAGGCATGGATTCCACAACACCTCTATATGTGTGCTGTATAGTGGTGGAAAGAGTAATAAATTTTTTTACTCAAGTAAAAGTACTGATACTTCTGTGAATTTTTACTGAAGTACAAGTAAAGTTACCATTATAAAAATCTACTCAAGTAAAAGTAAAAAGTAGC
>JAQMYJ010000019.1:14234302-14252458 GCA_030014305.1 Clarias laeviceps | reverse complement strand
ATTTGACCATTAATTTTGTGACATTATAGGGGAAGCTGAGCTTCCCTTGCAGTCTTAAAGAAATCGCCACTGGTCCAGATGCATCAGCAGATGTATTTACATAGGATACCTTGCAATTCAGGAGTGCCATGTGTAGTTCGACAGAATGAAAGTGATAGATAGATAGAGAGAGAGAGAGTGAACAGTTAGGGATCCTCAGTCTCATAATGAATAAGACCAATGTATATTTTCTATATACATTTTCTATCTATCTATCTATCTATCTATCTATCTATCTGTCTGTCTGTCTATGTATCTATACAATTTATAAATTATACAGAGAAATAAAAAATTAACTGGGTTTTATTATTATGCTAAATGAAAAACCCAGTTTGACTTGAACAGTATTAGCCTGCTCTCATTCTTCCGTTTTCTTCTAACCTTTCCTACTCTATCCTTTTTTTCCTGCATTTCTCTATCACTGTATTTATTCAAACTTGTTCCCCTCAGGGTGTAAAGACAAATAAAAAGAGAAAATGGAAAAAATGTTTTGAGAAAGCGTGGTACCTTTAAGTTTCTAAATTTCCCCTTTCATTTCATATAATACACTCTATATGCTAAGGAAAGTAAATATATAAATTAATAAATATTTCCTTAGTGTTTCTCACTATAGACCAGTTAAACGTTTCATAAAGAACATTACAATATAGGTTTCCTAATAGAGCCCATTTACAGTAGGAACTCAAAACTCTTTAATTATACAAACTGCATTATATGTTTCTCCCTTCTCTTTATTTCATCTTTTCTCTCTTTATGCTGTTTTTTCCTCCCTTTATTTTTCCATATCTTGTGTAGTCTATCATATCCATTACTCAGTTTCTGTTTTTTCTTCCTTTCTTTCTTTTTTTCAGTTTCCTCTCATTTTCTTCTTAACTCTCTTCTCCTCATTCTTTTATTTTCACCCAGTCTCTCATTCTCTGTAATTTTCTTGCTTTTTGTTTCTCACTCTATTTTTGCCCCACTGTAAGTTTCTCTATACTTTTTCCTCCCTTTCTCACCAGCTTTTTAATTTTCTCTCTTTTTATTCCCCTCATACACTTTAAGAGAATAATTGGTTCTTCAATATAAAGGTGAGGGGTTTCTCTTGCAGGAAAGGTTTAATGTAGAACCCCCTTAATTATATATATTTAAATTATATGTCCTTGTCCAATCTCTCATCCCTCATGCTCTGTTCATTCTTTACTTTTTTCTATTCATCACCATTTATCAATCCATTATTTTTTTCTTCATTTCCTTTTTGCATATGGTTATTTTTTCATCTTATTTTTTCATTTCTTTTGAATTCATCTCCTCTCTCCAATTCTACCTCTTCTTCTTCTTTATTTCCTTCTATTTTCTTCTCCTTCAGTTCTGTCTGTTTTTATTCTCCTCTATTCCATAAACCTAAACCCTAAACCTAAATGAGCCTTATTTTTTTGTGTGTGTGTGTAGAACCTTACAGCAGTCTAAGATAATAGACATCCATAGTTTTATGATAAAATGTATACAACAAAATAAATGTGTTGCCATTACGGTGCTTGCTATTTGTTTTGTCCTTTTCAGACTGGCGATATCTTTTACTCATATCCAGAAGTGAAAATTCCAAAGAAATGTCTTATTTTCAAAGAGGGTGAATGGTTGGCCAATCTGATGATGGCACGTTCCGGAGATAAACAGCCAGGAATCTTAAAATTTCCCTGACATAATTATAGTTCAATTTAAAGTAAAGGATCACAAATAAAGTGAAACAACAACCTGGTTGAACTTCAACCAGAAAAAATGTCTTCAGGATTTCTTTTTAAAACAATCCTTTCATTCTATGCTCTTAAAGCTGCTTAAGAAAAGTCAATAAAGTATTAATAATGTATTAATAGCTAAACCTTACTTGCTCCAGAAATGTAAGAAATATTAGTGCGTACTCTATAATTTATCATGAAAGTATGTCGGACTATCCTATGAGCTCTTTATCCTGAATCTCTCTCTCCCTCTCGCTCTCTCTCCTCAGAGAGTGTGTGTGTGTGTATGCGTTCACTCTCTCAGTGACTCCTGTGCCACTCGGATCACACTCTCACACTCCTCTATCAGGATTACTGCAGCCCTGAGCCGCTTCCCTCTCTCCTCTCGTCTTCTTCCTCCTCTGCTCTAGATGATCCCTTTTCCCGCCGGTGATCTATCGGTAAGTGTCCCGTCATATGTCCGTCTTTTCACCGCGTCTCTCTCCTTCTCTTCATCTCTCTCTCCTTCTCTCTCGTTCTCTTTGTGTCTCTCCCTCTCTCTCTTTACCTGCGGCGGCTTTTCCGACTGCGTCTTGAACTGCATCCAAAGTCTCACTGTTCCACTGATAGGAAGCGAGAATATATACATAACAATTCGGATTGAATTATTGAAGGAGACGGACCGCTTTACTTGTGTGCAAAGTTTTGTTTTTGTATTTCCTCCAAACCGTTTAATGACTTTACAAACCCGATCGAGCGCAAGTCTAAGCAACGTCAACATATATGAAAGCCCTTAACCCTATTGAATCCTAGTCTTAAAAACTCGTAACTTTTTATACGATTTAAATAGTGCGAAAGTGTATAGAGTACTGAGATTTCTGGTGCTCATAGCGCGAGCGCGCTCCTCCGTACGGCGTTATCCATCTCTTTATTGCGCAATTCTGTTGTCTTTATAGCAAACTCACTTAACTTTTTTCCCCTTCACCATGCATATGAAAGTCATTGATGAGATTTTTCAGATTTTCAACGCTCTAAGATTTACTCGTTTTTTTTTTGGTTGAGCAAATAGACCACATGGTGGCGCTGCTGTAGATTATATCTCCTGTCTCGAGCAGGTTTTATTGTTTTTAATTCTGCTGCATGTCCTATACTCCCCTGAATACAGGATAAAGCGGTATAGAAGATGATCCTATACAATGTAAGGTAGAATACTTGCCCTAATATTTACATCACACAGTGCACAAAGAATGTTCATCAAATTGCTTTACACTTCTTCTGTTCACAAGGATGAAGTATGATAACTGTTCCTGTTGTCTGAAATAAAAAAGTGCACTAATTAACTAAGTAAAGATATTAATATAAACAATGCATTAAAAAAAATTAGTGCTGCATTGCTGGATCCTTCTGTTGGTTTTATGCTGATTTGCTAAAAAAAAAAAAACGCATTCAAAATTCACTGAGCCTCTTATAATGCAAGTGCAAGCGTTTGGGATTTGTTTGTTGATTCCTTTGCTGGATATGATCCCTCCTCCTGTTCAGTTCTGAATCTGTCATTTCAAAGTGCAAGAGATTTGGGGAAATACAGGGATTACACTCATTTTCACAATGAAAGAAACATCAGCTCCACATAATGCCTAACGAGACAAGTTTTGCATGATTGCTGCAATCCAAATATTTATCTCAGTTCGTCTCATCAGCATTTTTTCACATTTTTCTAAGAGTGTATTTTGTCTATGAAAAAAAAGCCATACTTCATATAGAACAGCAAATACACCAAGTAAATTTAATTGGTAAGCACTCTGAGTAGTACAAAATAAAGAAAATATTAATTCACAGTGGATCTGGAGAACTTTGGGCATTAGTGCACACATCCATAAACACATTCACACTTTAACAGAACCAATCCATCCACTTAGGGAATATTTGTTGGAAAGTACGTAAGTAGGAGGAAACTGAAAAACCTGGAAAAAAATAAGTGAAGTGAACACAAGGGAAACATGCACAGAAACTGCACAGTCAGTAACCCAAGCTCAGGATCAAACCGCAGAGCCTGTCAGGTGCCAGTGGGCATGAAGTCTAGCCCTCAAATAATATGCAGAAGATCTTTAAAACTCAAGACTCCTTAAGAAATCTAAGACAACTTTAGTTAGAACATTTAAGGAAATTAGCCCTGAGGACACCTGAGGTGTTTACATTTTTACGGTTTTAAAAAGTTCCTGAAAATGTCCCCAATATGTCGCTAGTCCTGAAAACATCCTGTTTTTGTACACTGGGGTAGCAACACTACTCGAGCGCTGCCGTACCACAAAAAAAAAAAAAACAATAAATTTCATGAATATAATTAACACTTTAAAAAGTAGATAATTAAGATATCAGGGATAGTCAATAAATCACAAGTAATAATTGATGGATTGTTTCACTATTTTTATGCTCTAGTTTATTTTTTATTAAATCTCTTGACAATAACAGTTCTTCTTTCTTAGGCCTTAAAACACAAGAATAATTAAAGAAGGTCACTAGTTTGCATAAATATTAGAGCACTAAACCCTGAAGTGCTTTATATGTGAACAACATGCTTTTAGATGAGACAGGTCTAATATCATCAGTTTTCTTTGATCAGTATCTCCTTTCAACACACAGGAGACTCCAGGCTGTTCTGCATTACAATAATCCTGAAGTCATGTACAGCACTCAGCATGATTTATAAACAGTGAGCATACTGCTAAGCTTGATGAGATTATTATTGATATTATTTTCAGCAGTGTCATATCTGTGAGTTGCGTGCTGCTTTCAGTCATGGTTGACGCAACGTGGTTTGGCAGGTCATTAAGTGTAATAGAACAGCAGAGAATACCGTCCTCACACAAGCACACATGTACCCTCAGTGGAAAATAAAACAGTCTTACGGTGTGTTGGACAAAAATAGGAATAAGCAATGGACAGAGTGGGTTATGACTGAAAACATCATATCCTTATGAATATTAATATCCAGTTTCAGGAGCACATTTTTGTTTAAGCCAGATTGAGGTAAGTGTTATGGCAAAAAGGGAGTGAAGGTAATTTTATACTATATAATGTGTATTATGAATATAGGGTTTACTTAGTGCTAGGAATAGATTTTTTAAAAAATAAATCTTTCATTTATATGATTTCATAAGAGGTAGCAAAATGTTGCAGTTCCTCTATAATCCTGAAGGTGGCACGCTTTAATTTATTCACGTAAAGGCAGCTTAGCATCATGTCTGGTTATTTTACTAAGTTTGTTTAGAATTGTAACAAAATCTAAACAAAAGGGGATATTAATAGAATTGAAATACTTATAATAATAGTATCGCAATAAAAATCTAATCAACACCTATATTGTGATTATATCATATCAGGTAGTCCCTTGTGATTCCCATCCCTAGTGAAAAATGATTCAATATATATTTTGACAAATTATGAGTAGTGTAGTATTGTTAGTGCAGTAAGCAGTGTTCTTGTAGACATATTGCTGCAGCATCACTAATTTGATCCTGAGCTCAGTTTACTGTCTGTTTTGAGTTTTGCATGTTGTCTGTTTGGGTTTTCTTTGGGTTGTCCGCCTCCCAAAAAACATGTTTGACTACTTTGATTCACCGCTAGATGTGAATGAGTGTAGAAATGTGTGTGTGCATGGTGTATTCCCACCTCCTGCCCTGTGTTCCTGGAGAAAAACTTCAGATCCACATCAACCCTAGAAAAAATCTCCAATGCTAAGAAATGAATGAACAAATAAAAAAAAAACTTAAAATGCATAGTCTTGTAGTTTTGAATAATACCTAGCCAGTTGCTTGTTACTGAGAGCCACAGTGGAGTCACGTATTGATATAATACTGTTATATTGCCCTATTTTAAGGCCTGTACTCATAAAGCTTTAGTAGTATGAGGCTGTATGAGTATTCTTAATAAAAAATAATGTGAGAAAGGTTGTTATAAACTTTTACAATTCCCCATAAAGCTCAAACTGACAACAAAAACATATATCACTGTTTATCGTGAGTTCTTTGGCGCCTGCATTATTTTTCTACTGGATAAAAGCATCTTTAATATTAATAAGCATCTAAAATTAACCATTATACTGTAACGTCATCACTAAGTGGCTAAGATCACTTAAGTACTATAAACAATTCTGCAAAAAAAAAAAAAGACTGTGCGCGTTACCACACATCATTTAAAATTTAGAAAAAACATTTCCAAAGCTAAGTTCCATACATTCCCATAAAGTTCCATAACTTCCCATGAAAATCTTACAGTATATCAATGTTTTAATGCTTCGCAATCTTATATTAGTTTCAACCCGATGGTTGAATTGTACCAATTACTTTAAAAAATCTTGTCTAGTGAATATACAGTATGATTATAGTTATTATGAAAGTTAGTACTGTATATATGAAATTATAACTGTTTCACGATAGTTACATTTTACAATCATAGTTCCAGAGTGTCTGTTTTGCCCTTCAAATAAAAATAAGATTATTCTACATTAAGCTGACCTCCAGTCCCAAACTAAATAAGAAAATTTTGAACACCAAGAATGTCATCAAACCACTCCTTTAAAACCTCATAAGCAACCTGTTAGTCATATAAAAATCCAAAAATTACATTATAATTTATTTATCAATGGCTAAGTAAGACTTTTAAGTCACTCAATTACTTAATTTGAAATTTCTTTTATTTAGAATTGAAACATATTGAGCGAGTGATTTATACCCCTGATTATACCTTTCCCGGTAGGCATGGAATTAATTGAAAGCAATGAAATGAATGATAACAATTTATTGACAGATTTATGGTGTATCATTAGGAGTTTATAGAATGTTCACTTATAGAACTATCTTCAGTATTAAGCAAAGCTATCCTGACTTTAGTTCAAGCTTCATGGAAAGAATTACTGATTCCTCCTGAACTGTACAGTACATGCTGTAAAATAACTTTTTTTTATAATGCGAGTTTGCTTCAGTGCTTCAACAGACCAACTTTAAATCTGCTCACAGTCTTAATTCTAACTTTAACTCCAAATTCTCTATAGGGCACATGTATAATTACCTCTGCTGAGACTGAGCAGGAAAGTGACCCTTATCCAGATGGTTCTGTTATTTTAGGTCCTTGCGGAGACGCAGTTGTTGAAGTCACGAAGGACTAAAGAATAATAAAACAGAAAAATGCTGAATTCTGAATGAGTTGTTGGATCTCCATTGTTTTTTTCCCCCTTCGCTTTTAATATTCTTCCACTTTTGCTTTCATATGTCATCCTGTAAAAAAAGTCCATAAAAACTCAAAAATAATCCTGGAGTTTATTGAACTGTGAAGATTTTCTATTCACAGTCATTATAACCATGTGGATTGAATTATTCATAAATACAAGTGAATGCCGGTCTTGGTATTTGATTTAATTTTGCATTATTCTTGCTCTAAATGCTCTCCAATTAAGCATGGTATGGATTGTAGCAGGTAGATTGTGGTTTTTGGTTTGGCTAGTTTTATTATTGTTATATTATATTATTGAGTTTTCGTCATTATTAAAGCTGAACAATCATGTTAGGATTCCTTTGTACTTGTAAAACAATTTTTTTAGATCAATTCAAACTAAAAAGAAATTAATGGGAATTATGAGAACTTTCAACACGACCAAATAAAACGGACTGAATTAACAATATGAAGAACATTCAAGCCAAACCAGGACTTTTGATTGTGCAGAATAACAGTACATAGTTATGAGAGTAAAAACTGCTATAATTCTATACATAATCCCCTGTTATATTAATATATTTATCCCATTGTTTCACTAGTGCATGGACACCATCAAGGTAGAAAGTTTTCTCAAAACACTGCAGCCATAATTGGACTCCTTTAATGGCAACTGGAAATGGCTTGGAGTAAGGTCAGAAGGTCAGGGAGGTATGGCAATAAGTTCCTGTAATGTGCAAGTGGTGTCCGTCAATGATTGTGTCTAAAGTTCCCACAGACAGGTGCGTCCATAGATTGGTCCGCAGCTTGGCGACAAGTTATCTGTTGATTTTCAAGGCCTTATTCCACTAGCCGAATGTTTACAGGATCAACTGCAGTGGTCTAAGGGCCAACTCTTTGTGTTGTCGTTCACAGACATGCGGCCTTCTTTAAAACGTTTGCACCGTTCAAATTTGACTGTGGTTGAATCTCATCGCTTTACTCATCTTTAAAATCTACGCCTTCTTTCACAAGAAATTTCACCACAAGTCCCAGTTTGATTGGAACGAACCTTATATTCAAAATAGAATACAGAAAGACAATTTACAGTAATTTGTAATTTGACACATTTAATGTAGCAGCTGCATATGAGTTGCCGAGATTCCTTAAGGCTTTAAGAGGGCTCTTCGGAAGTGGACTTTACAAAAAACAGAAATTCTCTCCAATCATTTGGATTCAGTGATGATACGGTGTCATGCAGCTTGCCACACTTTTCAGCCGGATGGTTGGTTTTCTTTCAGTCAGCATGGCTAAATGCATTATTGATAACTTTGTTAGCATGATCCATCTAGAGTAGCAATAAAAAGTGATTAACTGGTCTCTTTGACAGAATGACATTGCTGTTTCAGAGGTACAATGAGGCATATGTTACCATAATTTCATCATTCCCAAGTGGCAGCCATATCCTACAATACATATACAGCAACTGAGCCTTTTCAAACTGCCGTAGCTTTCAGTTAAAAGAAAGTACTAACTGCTCTGTTTTGTTCACTAGATAAAACCCTGTTGTCATCTGGTATTGATCCGATCAACAGGGGAATAGGGAAGGCCGTCCTTCCTATCCAGAGAGCACAGAAAAAGAAAAAGCTGTGGTAAAACGGGGCCTTACATGCTTAAACTCCTGATGTAACCACATGACTTTTTTAATAAATTTAATAATGCTTTATAAGCAATACAGCGTTTTCCAATAAGAGAATGTCTTAAAGAGTTTTATTACTCATATACCACAGCAAGCTGCCAATCACTACAATTGTCTATGAATTAAAGAATGACAGCCTGTACATGGATCCATTTGTAGTTGCGTTTATTGTCATGGAACGCGATAACTTTTCCTGTTATCACTTTTGTTATAGCAGCTATAATCGATCTCTCACCAGCCGATATTTTTCTTTTTGTCAGGTTAATAAGACCAAAAAAAAACCCCACAAAAAATGACAACAACAAGAACATAATAACACAGTCCTCTGTCTTGATGTGTCCTGTAGCAGAAATAAAAAAAGCTGACATGAAAAAAGTGGCTCCTCATATACAGTATACTGTATTTACAGACTATACATGTTCTCCTTACAGATGTACAGATTAGTTAAGCTTAGATCATGTAAAATATCTGCCTTTCACAAAATATTTCAAATGAACTCAACAATATAAACATATAATGGTTAAATTAGAGGACTGCTCTTATGTTCAAGAATTCAAAGGTCAAAAATCCTTGAAATCTCAGAAAAGCTACGTTGAACTTGTTCTCCTGATGTTCATGCCATTACTCTGTCTCTGTGTGACATTGATCTGCGACAGACACATTGCCATGACTACACCTCAGACCTTCCATGAAAAATGTGAAGCATCCAGGGACACAATTGGAGGTAGAGGAAAGAAAATTTATAAAGTGAAGCTTTATAATCACTGGTGCTGCTTGTAAAGGTTCAGCAATGTTGCTATAGTGACTGAGGAAGATCAGATCATTATAAGACATTGACAAGAAAGATTTGGAATGAAAGTGAGGTGCTGAGGCGTGTGTGTGTGTGTGTGTGTGTAAACTTTCTTTTTTCTCAATTGCATTATTTAACAGTACAAAAAGCATGTTCATGCATATTCTTACCACTTGCCACTAGCTGATGTTCCTTTTTGTATTTGGCAACCTTCAGGCTTAAATCATCACACATTCATCTCAAATCACTTCCCAGAACAATCTTTTGATTGGTTAGTAGGTGTTAATTAAAATATGAAACAGTTAGTTCCAATCAAGTAATTTAATTGGACAAGAGGCATTTCATGAGTGGTGACAGAGTGTAACAGCACTGGGATGTTTAACTATAAGATGCCGGCAGGGTAACAGCTTTTTTACCCTTAATAAATAAAACCATTATTTAAAAACTGCATTTTGTATTTATTCCTTATTACTTTGTGTAATAATAAAATGTATTTGATGATCTGAATCATTTAAGTGACAAATACTTTTTCAGGGCACTGTATTTATCACTCTGCTTCACAGGTCTTCTAACAATCGTTAACAAGGGCACTACTTGGTGTGTGGGACAAGGCATTCTACACCCTACAGAGCACTCTAGCTTTCCATTTTACACCATTTGGGATTAAACCCCATTACAGTTAGTTAGCTGAGGCTATTCTGAAGTGGAATAAGTGGAGATAAAGAGAAACCTATGAGATTTACAGCATTATCCACCACCTCCATGGGTTATTCTGCTCACCTTTTGGCTACATAGTACCCGTAAGCATTTAGAACAAATTTTATCCCTGTTAATTGCACTAACTGTTGGTCGCTAACTTGTCTGTGTTATGCTGGTTCCACCAGTCGTGGAGGGAAATGTGTTGGCGTAGCAAAATAACCGGATAAATAAATATAGCAATTATAATCTATTGATATTAAATGGTGTTTGTGGCACTGTTGCATAAAAGCAATATCACACTGAAGGTTGTGCTGTTGTGTCCCTCTCAGCAGCAACTTTGACAATAGTGCTTACTGCATGGCAGATACCCAGGTTTATATTAATGTGTTAGTGGCAATATGTTAATATTTCAATAGCAACAATTATTTTACTAGGATGCTCATATATATATATATATATATATATATATATATTAGATTCATAATTTATTTATTTTACTTTAGGTAAAGGTGAAGATGTAAAGCTTTTTTATTGACTTTTTGGTTTTTCACAAAAATATCAAGCTGCATTTTTTTTTCTTGATCTCATTAATTTCTTGACAGGAAAAAACTCATCTATCTAATGCACTCTCAACACCAATAAATTTAACTTTACATGTAAAAAAGTAGTGTGCTTTAATTTAATAAATGCAATCGTTGACTGGCGGCATGGTGGATTAGTGGTTGGCACTGTCGCCTTGCACCTCCAGGGTCTAGGATCGATTCATCGTCTCTGTGTGCATGGAGTTTGCAAGTTCTCCCCATGCTTGGTGGGTTTCCTCTGTGTACTCCGGTTTCTTCCCACAGTCCAAAGACATGCAGATTAGGCTAATTGGTCCCAAAATGCCTGTAGTGTGTGAATGAGTGTTTGAATGTGTGTATGTGCGCGTGCCCAGTGATGGATTGCCCTAAGTCTCCTGGGATAGGCTCCAGGCCTCCATGACCCTGTATACAGTATAAAGAGGTATAGATGATGAGACGATGAGACAAGTTTTTACGATTCGTTGTTATATGAGAAGAGTAAAATTATTCAGAACATACTTTTATTGGACAAAAATAAACATCAATATGTCTGGAAGCTGAGTCATGGAATGAGGACTTGTTTTGTTTTGTGCAGAACATTTTACTTGCAACAGGGAACTGAGAAAGAATAAACCATCAGTACAGTAAGGATCTGACACAGGCAACCGCAACCTAGGCCATAGAGACCATACCAGATCCCCACCCAATCAACAATGCAACAACCAGACCACCACGTAAATGCACAGGCAATTCTTGCTCAGGAAGGGAATGTAGATTTGTTAAGCGGAAATTAAAGGGGAAAAAAGAAAAAGCATGAGGAAAAAAGGGTAGAAGAAAAAAAAAATGTTAATGACTGTTAATGACATGTTGATGTAGCGGATGTGCATGATGAAGGGCTTGTGGCAAATGACTTAAATATCTCTTTGTGATGTTAAACTAGGGAAAATTCAACACTTCCTCACAAGCATGTCTGTCTTTCTCTGCTGGTTGTCAAGTGTATCAGAGGCGGCGAGTAAGTGTATTGAGGCCCGGTGGACACATCAAGCATTTCTTCCCTCAATTTAAACTTAACACTTTTTCAGGCTGAAGGGGGTGAGGTACTTTCTCTATTGTCCACCTAATGAGCCTATTCAGGTCAGGTGATACAATAACCCTGGAGGATATATTAGAGATCCCTAACCAACCTTTCTCAAACTGAAGAAGCTACTTGGATGAGTGGTGAAACGTTTCAGACCAGTCCAAAGAAGTACAGCTGCCGTGACTCAACTTCCAGACAACTTCACCTGCATGACTGAGAATCTCAATGGACAAAAAACATCAAAGTGTTAGCAGGGTTGATTGTTTGTCTATAACATTACATCAGGTTATGCTTTATTCCTTATATAACAATGTCATAATTAACACCAACTGCCTAAAATCACTTTTAACCATTCAAGAACTGGTAAAAAAAAATTAAAGTCATTCTGTTTTGGTAATCAAACTACAATTTAAATTGAAATTATACAGTAAATTAATTTTTACATCTGTTCATAATGAACATTTACATTCATTTTCACTTAAATCACATGTAAATCTCTATTTATTAGGTAGTTTAAAGACTTTTTCAAATTAACAAATTTTTTATTGGTTGATTCAATTGATTGAATCAATTTGCAATTTAAAAGCACAATTCCCACTATAAATAATTTTGGTAAACTTATAACAATAAATGATCTAATATTGAAGAACTCATTTAAAATATACCACAGTTTTTGAAGTAAATACAAATTTCTTGCATGTTACATTACAGTAAGTACAGTACAGTAAATCCCAGATCCCAGTAAATCACAGATACGAGCGGACCACGGATCTACGAAAATTCGTAGATGCGAACAATTCATGGACATAGCTCATGTGTATTGCACAAAAAATAGACACTGCAGTGCACCAGATAACAATATTTACAATTATGTACAATATAGTATGTATAAAATGTCCCCTGGTATATTGTATGTGTGAGCGTGTGGGGTGCGGGGGAAATCAGTCGGCCTTACCAGTTTCAGTAAATCAGTCCAGGAGAACGATGATCAAACATTGCTGTCCTGTAAAGCTGTCCCAATGGTGAATAATCCTATATACAATCCTATATAAAAATCCAATACAGCTCAGAGACAAAATGCCGTCCGTTCAAGCACGCAGTAAACATACACACATCTTCCCCGGGCTCCCTTTAAACGAGGTAAGCTGACCCCGCTGCGTCACCGGGATTCCCCTCGCGATTTGGAGGCCCAGTCTCACAACATGTTTTTTATGCTTTACATTGTATATTTATGTTAAAGATTCACTTTGTCAAACTTACAGTATGAACGAATCTGACTTAAAAACTCCCGGGACTCATTCATAAGTTGGGGACTTACTGTATTTGCAAAATCATTTCTTATTCTTTTAAGTTCATGCATGGTTGGTGCATTATCGTCACCTACTGAATTGGAATGCGAAGCAGAAGATTGGTGGGGGACAAAGCATTATTGCTTTGTTCAATACATGGCGTTTAAACAACCATTACAGGTTAACCATCATTTTAATATTCATTAGATACTATTAGTATTTTTTAATAGCATACCAAGAGGAGATATTCCTCGTTCATTATTGGAATAGAATCACTTACCTCACGTTTTGGTGTAACATCAAAGCCAAAAACCTCCAAATCCTAAGCATTAGAATCCTCCATTACTGTTTGTGAAATGTTGTTAAGAACTCGTCCCGCTTGTGTGTGCGTGTCCATAAATTGTTATCAAACAGACCTAGCGATACCTAGTTAAATAAGGAGAGTCTTTTCTGTAACACTAATAGAGGTCTTGTCCATGTCACCCATCAGAGCTGATGTAAGTTTCCCCAGACTGCTTTAATGAGATTCCTGTTTATTGTGAAGATGCAGACAAAACTCTGGCCAGGAGAGAGAGACAGACAGAAAGAGAAGGAAAAGGGAAAGACAGATAGACAGGCAGTGAGAGTGACACAAGCAGAGAGTGAGAGTGACACATGGAGAGAGGAAAAGAGACGATTGAAAGAGAATGATGTGGACAGGTTGACAGAAAATACAGAGAGATGATCAGAGAGAGAGAGTCAGAGAGTGAAACAAGGAGACAAGAGGGAGACGGCTGAAGACGGGAGGGAGAGAAAGAAATGAAAAGAGAGATGGAAGGAGGCAGATAGCAAGGTGAAAATAGAGTCAAAGAGAGGAATGTCGGTGGTGTAGTACTGTAGTTAGCACTGTGGCCTCCAGAGATGAGGGTTCGAGTCCCACATTTGGGTCTTTGAGCATGGAGTTTCCATGTTCTCCCCATGGTCGGTGGGTTTTCTCCGGGGAATCTGGTTTCTTTTCACAGTCCAAAAACATGCAAATTAGGCTAATTGGCGTTCCCAAATTGTCCGTAGTATGTGAATGAGTGTGTGTGCTTGTGACCTATGATGAACTGGCACCACATCCTGGGTTTGTCCTGTCTTGTGCACCAGGTCCTTTGGGATACAGACTTACAGTAATGAAATAGAGACATGCCAAGACTGATGAGGAGGGAGATGGGGGGGGGGGGCGGTTAATCTGTTTATTGTTTTATACGGAATAAGATGGAGAAAGTTACCTGTTTCTGTTACCTTTCTTTCTTCCTGCCTTCCTTTCTTCCTTCTTCCAGGACATGGTGAAACACAGACACCCAGAAAGAGTTAGAGATAAAGTGACACAGGAGCAGAAGTGAAGAGTCAGGTTTAGCTGTCTCTGCTCTTTTCTCTCTGTGATAGTTATGGGAGTTTCAGACTTATTGTCGCTGTCTCAGGCTGAAATTGAAACATTCAGACACACATGTTGATACACATTATAAAAGCAAATAATTTCTGTACTGCATATAACTAACATGGCTACATTGTTTTATCATTTAAATATGAATAATAAAAAAACAATTATAATAATAAATCACAGAGTGTACTGGTGTGATATGACCCCACATGACAATTGACGTCAATTTTTACACAACAGTTCATCATTCAACTTCTCTCATATAACAGCAAGTTGAGAATGATTTAGTTTTTTTAGTTATTAAATTTCTGTAAACAATTGATATTTTTCCTAAATGTGTAAACACCTTATAACTTACATTATAACCTTATAGCAGTCATTCCTTCGCTTTGTTTTTGTTGAATAATATCATGGATTTATTATGTTTATTATTAGACTATGTGAACTGTAAATTTTACACATCCCTGTAAATTTTCAAATACTTCAGGAACACCTTCTGACCTATCGATTTTTAAGAGATTAACATTTTGTTCCCTTGGAATTATAAGGTTCTACTTGTATTCTAAGCTTTTTTTTTTGGATACTGAGCTTCAAAGTTTTTGCACTGCTTAGAGCAAAACTGTGCTGTGGCTTTTCATTCACCTAATGATGAGTCAAATGCATATCCAAAAAATAAAAAGAAGAAAAGAAAAATAAAATAAAATAAAAATAAAAAATAGTATGCTAGCATATTGTCACCTTCCACCTCCAGGGTCCAAGTTTAAATTCTTCATCTGGTCTGTGAGCATGGAGTTTGCATGTTCTCCCTGTATTTAGTGGGTTTCCTCCAGGTACTCTGATTTTCTCCCACAGTCCAAAGACATGCAGATTAGGCTAATTGGCGTTCCCAAATTGAGCGTGTAAGTGTAAGGTCTGGGATAGGCTTCAGGCCCCCTGTGACCTTTTACCACTGATAAAGTGGTATAAACGATACGTTTATGGAATAATATACACTTTATGGAACATCTTAGTTTATCTACACGTTGTTAAACCTGACTTACTAGGTATACAATTATTCCTTTGATACATTAGTAAAAATATCAGAATTATTCATTTTGTAAAAACAAAAAAACAAAAAACTATTTAAACATTGTATTCAAAGTCCTCTCTAGAGTATACATTTGTGCTAGTGATATTTTTTTGTTGTTGTCTGGGTCAAATATTGTTCACCTGTAGGTTTCTACCAATTAAATATCTCCACAGTGACCAGTAGAGATGCTGAGCCAGCTCCATGCAGAGACAGCAAAACCCAAAAATCTGAGTAAACAAGGAACTTTCAGAAACTCATAAAGTTTGTTGATGTTTCTCCAAAAAAAAAAAAAAAAAAGATCTCTTCACTATTTCAAAAAGAAATGATAAGTTATCATAATAAGTACTGTAACATTATTAACAAAAGAAAATCATAGCTGTAGTTTGGGATGGTTTACTGATTTGTACTTTTGTAGCCTGTTACTAAAGAGCCTGCTCTGTTCTTGCTTGATAATTGGCTCATTAGCAGTTTGCATAAGAAAAAGTGCAGTTCCCACACAGCTCCAGTTTGACAGAGGACACAAATGATTTTAGCTCTGTGTTACAGATGAAATAGCTAATTTTCAATTCCTAGCCAAAGCCATGTCCACTACATGCATGTTACAATTGTAAAACAATGCACAAACAACTCCAAGATTATTTTGAATATAACATATTTTTGTTAAAAATGTCTTCTTAGTGTATAGTCCTTGTTCTAGCAATCGCAATATTTTTTTCAAGT
Source organism: Clarias laeviceps (assembly GCA_030014305.1). NCBI lineage: Eukaryota > Metazoa > Chordata > Actinopteri > Siluriformes > Clariidae > Clarias > Clarias laeviceps. Next base: position 14,236,229 of record JAQMYJ010000019.1, on the reverse strand, counting down.
AAAAACTGTAGCCGGATATGAACTCGTGTTTTTAATGTCATTTTTGTACACAAAGAATAAACACCAGATATACAGTAGTATTCTATATTCCTTCCTCTTAAGAGCTGTTATCCGTGGCTGTTTTCATGCCTTATAATATAATTCGCTTCAGTCTCTGGAGGTACTTTCTTTTATTTCCTACATCTTCTGTTTTCATGTCCAACTTTCTAGACTGTCTTTGAAATTCCTTAGGAATGCCTTATTTGTCACCTTTTCAAGAATTATGATAATGAAACTTGCTTTATTCTGCTCGCCGTATGACATTAAATGCCATCAAGATTTCCGCCCTCGGTAAAATGTCAGTGACTCATGAGGTGATTCATAACTATTGCCTTCCTCCGGGTAGATTGATCCTTTTTTCCTTTTTGTGAAATTGAAACGCACCGTTATAGACTCGATATTTGGGTTTTTGTTATGTTTTTAGTGGCTCAGATGACGGCTGAAAAGCTCACTAGACCAAAAGGACAGCAAATGACAGAACAAAACAGATGAACATTTGTTCCCTTTTTTGTGCTGTCACATATGAAATTGACTCATACGGGAATTCAGTATGCTGCAGACTTTGCCTCAACGTTCCTGTAATGTTTACTACAGCATTCTGGGTCTTTGCCTCAGGCCATTGGTTTACATTACCTATAAATACAGGTGTACTGTTTAAAATCCCCAAACTATCTTCTAGTTATAATGAAAAGATGTCAGAAATGAAGGTGTGTATACCTTCTCTATTGTCCACCTAATGAGCCTACTCAGGTCAGTTGACATACCACCCTGGAGGACATATTAGACTTCCCTAACTAACTTTCTCAGACTGAAGCAACTACTTGGATGAGGGTGGAATATTTCGTACCAATTCCGGCTGCCAACTTCCAGACAGCTTCACCTTGAAGACTATGACGGGGTATTGAGGTTTGCGCACCACAGATTCAGTCGCTTTTGCCATCGAAAGAAGCTTTAAAACCTGCCAGTAGAATTCGCTATTGATGGTCTGGCCCCTGGGGAAGAATTCTCGACGCACAATGCCACAAATGTCAAAAAAGTTTCACACAGAATTTCAAGTCCTCTCTTTGTTCTAACTTGCTGTCCATGATGAAATAGCAGATGTGGTAAGGCACGTTGCACAGCTCCTGATGTACACAGGATGAGGACTTTTGGCACACTGACTTATGAAGGTCAGTGCTCCCTGTGAGTCTGCGTGCAGCCTTGTCCTGCCATCTGTTGGCACATTACAAAACTAGCCTCAAAACCTTTTGAGGTATACCCCCTCATATAAATGTCAATGTGGCAATAGTGTGGATTGTGTGTCTACAACAACATCAGAAGAATTAGGATCAGAAGAATTCTTTACAACATCAGAACAATTGCCCATTTCTCTCCACACAGCATGGTGGACGAATGGTGGACAGATTGGATAGATCAACCGGCTTACTAGATTCCTAACTAAGTACCCATCAAGGAAGAAGGAAAAGGAAGTCCATTCCACCACCCAGATGCCAGAACAGAAAAGAGTCTAGATGTACATCTTCTTGATCTCTGAGAGATGGTGGGACCAGCCAAGCAGTGATTGAAGGGAACAACGTGGTGTGGTGCATGGTGTGATTAGAGCTGAGAGGTAAGTGGGTAATGGGCCGTTTTTAGCTCTCTAAGCAAGCATCAGTGTTTTGAATTTGATGTGGGCAGGTACAGGAAGCCAGTCCAGGGAGCGGAGAAGTGGGGTGGTGTGGGAGAACTTGGGAAGGTTAAAAACAAGACGTTCAGCTGCATTCTGGATCAGCTGCAGAGGACGAATGGTGGACAGAGGCAGACCTGCCAGGAGTGAGTTGCAGTAGTCCAGTTTTAAAATAACAAGGGACAGAATAAGGTCCTTATTCAATCCCTTGTTATTTTAAAA
>JAQMYJ010000019.1:14199217-14212413 GCA_030014305.1 Clarias laeviceps | reverse complement strand
GCTCGACCCAGTTTCCCAGAACAAACAGGTATTTATAACAAAGCTAATGAGCTTCCTCGGTTCAGGTGCGCACCCACACCTGACCGATGTGCCTTCTGGGAAACTGAGTCTACAAACTAAAACTACAAACAAAACATTGCCCTCTAGTGGTGAACCCTCACAGTATTAACATTTTAGACATTCCCTTGTCATAAATCTATCTTCATTTCCCCTTGCTGAAAGCACAGCTTGCCCTGAAAACATGGCAAATTCTCAAAAAAAAAAGGGTGTTCCTCTTTTTTAAATGAAAACAAGAGCAAAAAAAATTAGTAAAATTAAGACTTTAATAGTGTACCTCTGCTTCAGCCGTCTGTAAAAAGATACCTTTTCTCGTAGCTGGTTAATGCAGTAGGCAATCAGCTCACTAACTAACAATGTGTAAAGTCTGAAGAAACCCATGTGTGTGAATCTCCAAGGAAATCTTGAGCCATAGCGTTCTTGCTGCTGAGACGGAGTGTGTTCATGAACAGTCTGCTCTCCAAAATACACTCTTCTCTCTGTGAGCACACACACTTCTGAACTGGGGAAATCAAATTGTGGTTACTGAAGTTATCATTTACTACAGTCATTTAAATCTTGATGTCAGCTGAGATTCTTTGAAATCCATCTTCTTTGTTTTTTAAGTGTACTCCATACTATGAACGTTTTTTTTTTTTTTTTGCTTAATTAAGTATACTTGTGGTGCATCAAGGGAGAAGAAAAACCCATATGATGATGTTTATGAAGTGCAGTTATCCCTCCCTTTTTACTTTAATTGGTTTAGTTCTGCGTTCAAATAAACTTTTTTAATATGCTGAATTTTAATGAAATCTTTTGACTTTATCATTATTTTTTTCTCCTGCTAAGATATAAATAAGCTAATTAGGCCTAGGCTTTGTCCCCCACATCAGATAAGAAAGTGTTTTGACAAAGAAAAAAAATCATTCCGGCTTTTAAGGATCTGGGGATTTAATTCAGTGTATGTGATTAAGTGCATGTTATGCATACAGATTGTACTATATTTCATCAAAACAAATCCATCGCCCCAGGTCTTCTCTTTAGCTTTCTAATTATAAATGTTCTAAATGATGATTAATATAAACGATCCTAATGGAAATAGAGTCCCAAAACTTTTCTTTGCTTGCGGCTCCTCCTGAAAGCAAATATATATATTGGAAAGTTACCCTGAGTGCCATGTGCCATTGTTTATCCAAGTCTCCTTGTTCTTCAAGTTTTCCAATAATGTGAACTTCTAAGAATGAGCCCGGCATTCATGTGAATTTTTACCTCTGTGCATGCATACAGTAGGGTGCTCTCTGATGTCATCACTCAGCACCAACAGCGCAGGGATTTCATTGGTAGCAACAGCTGGTAAAATTGCTAAAGTTAGGTGTCTGGCTCTCTTGCTTTATCTGGACGTTAACAAATACAGCAGGGTAACTGCTTGCCATCCTCCAGAGCAAAATCCTAAGCATAGTTTTTACTAAAAAAACATCCATTGTACAGTGTTTGCACAAACATGATGTGTGCTGATTCAGAGGACAGATGCGTTCACATCAGAGTCAGATAAATGTCACATGTTATTTGAATGTGAACCTTAATGATGTGCAAATCCGATTAGACAAAAAAAAAATTGAACTGAACAATGCAAAACTGAAAAATTTGAACGTTGATGTAAAATAAGTAGAATGTACCTTCAAATATATCTATTATCAACAAAATCACAAAATGAAATGAGACTGTCTCCTACAATTACTTAAAAAATCCTAAACATATGAATTACTGCTGTCATAGGAAAATAAACAATGACAAATGGATCTGATTTTGTTATGACCCCAAAGTTAATTATTTTACAATAAATGTTGCAAACCCTTTTATTTATCTTATATTAAGGTAATTTCTGATCAGTAACGATTTGCTACATTTATATATTTAAAGTTACATTTAATGTTGCGAAACACAGGTGGTCAGGGGGTTAAGGCATTAGATTATGGCACAACCACCAAGTTGCTATTGTTGGGTACTTGAGCAAGGCCCTTTACCCTCAACTTATTAGGTGTATAATGAGATAAAAATGTAAGTTGCTCTGGATAAGAGCATCGGCCAAATTACATATTGTAAATGCTCTGGTTGTCATTGGTTAATAACAACACATATTTAAAAATGTTTACTGATATAGTATACAGTACATTTAGATAGACAGTATATATTTACATACATATTAATATAACATGAGTTTTCACTATTGATGGGGCATTTATTGATTATAAAAGACCTGTGCACTTCAAGTGATCGACTATGGAAAATGGCAATTGATTTTAATCTTTTTTTTTTCCTGCACACTCAAGCAACAGCGTGGAACATGCATGTGTATAACTGCACATGCTTACATGCAAAATGGCAGCTGATGTACTGTATACCAAGGTGACCTGTTATATACATTTCCTAGAAACAAGGCCATTCCCAGATGCAGCCATAATGTAGTTTTAGGTAGAATGATTTTCATGAAACACAAGTGCAAGAATCATTGTACTGCGCATTTAAACTGAACATCGATCAATCAGAAATTTCTGTGTCCGCTCTCGGATGTTCTTTGTTGTTGTTCCTGCTACTGTATATAGACATGCAGCTTGGAACTTCAGATAGTACAGTATAATTTCCTGAGCGTTTCATCCAGCATGTGTTAACCAAGCGTGTAATTAAAGTTCTAAAAATATCAAACACTCTGTGTGACAGGCATTATATGTATAATTTCTCAATCTCCAGGTGTGTGAAGTGATCATTTAGTCTGCGTTTTTCAGGTTTAATCTTTATTAGATCAGACTTTTGTTTTCGCTTGTGTGGTGTTCTTTGCAATGATGGATGTTTAGTGTGCAAACTGGAGTCAATTAACTTTTTAAAATAAAAGTAACTAAAGTGTACAGGAAATGTGAGATGATATAAGTCAGTGGATAAAATCTATTGATGACATTCATATTATGTAATTTCACCTCACAGCTTCTCAAACAGTTTCTTTACAGATAAAATGTCAGCCTCTATTCTTAATAATTGCTAATGATAATAATGAACTACAGTATTTAGTCCTTATCAATGTGCTAAATGTAACACAGCCTTTAACATTGAGACAAATGTTCTTAGTTATTAATATTCGATAAAAGCTTGTGTCTAGCTAGCTAATGTTAATGTTTTAAAAAAAAGGAACTTTTTGCCCATTAAAATTAGCCAGATAGCTTCTTGGTTCACTCATTACCTAAGAACATTTCTGTCAGTGGTCATTGTCATGCTCACATATACTGTAACAGTGCTGGAATATGCTTCTTAGTGCCTGTGAAGAAAAAATTATATAAAGACATCATGTACAGTTGAGCACTAAACTTTGTAGTAACAATATAAGAAAATAACATGCATGTCAATTTTTCAGAAATTATTTTATGGTGATGATAATAATAATAATAATAATAATAATAATAATAATAATAATAATTTGTGACAAAAAGTGCCTAGCCAGCTAATGTTAATGAGCAAAAAATTTATAAATTGCTAGCTAACTATAATGAACAAAAAAAGGCTAGCATGGCTAACATTAGTAAACAACGGGACATTAGTTGGCTTAAGAACCATAGTTATTGTTAGATAAAGTGAAAGAACTAAAAAGTGAATGAACAGCTTCAGTGAACCAAAAAGAGGTTAATTAATTAGTCACCCAATAGTAGTAAGTTAAATACATCAAGTAGGTCTGCTAGCACACATGACTGAACAAGAAGAAAGAAAGCTAGGTAACTTTAGTGAATAAGAAATGATTATCTAAATAAATTGAATGAATAAGGTTAGTTAGCTAATTTCAGTGGAAATCTAAAGGACTAGATAAATAACTTCAGTGAACAAAAGGTTTAGTTCATAGCTGAGCTCCTAAATTAGCATAAATTTGGGCCCCAACATCCAGTATGTCGGGAATCAGACTTTTTATATAAGATTATTATATATTATATAACTTTGTTTATAAGACATATTATCAGTTTAATGTTTCTATGGTTGATACTGTTTATTAAAAGTTTGCACACCCAGCCCCCTCAACCCCCATTCTCCAACAACCCGCTACCCCCCAGTTTTTATTATAAGAAAGCAATGTGCCAAAAAACTTTTGCTATTATCCATGTGTATAAACTGGAGTAAAATTTATTATTTTTATTTCATCCAAGGGGAATGCTTCTGCTACCTTACCCTTTTTACGCTCTTTTGGACTCAGTTTTAAATATAAGACTTATTTGACACCTATTGTTCCCTGAATTGGCTTCAGATTCACCAAGGCCCTAGCCTGTCTTGAAGATGAATGAATAATTTATTTAAGTGCTCAATGAATACTTCTAGGTTGTCGCATAATAAAAAGTTAGGAACATGCCTGCATTTTGAGATAAAGAGATGTAAACATAGTGAACAGCTTCTTTAGGTGGTTTATTATTGTACTTTCAGTATGATTTATGAAGTGGTACAAAATTCATTCATCTGTTAATCATGGATGAGAAAATTGTTCTATTATCTTTTAGTGCAGATGAGAGAATGTAAGGAGGAGACATTTTTGTTGAATGTATTTTACAGTTAGAGATCAGAATTGCAGTTCTTAGCTTCCCTCCTTCTCATGTTCACTGCTAGAGGGGATTCTCTCATATTTTCTCCATGTGCTTTGACATTGATAGCTTTGTGGGGAGATAAAGTCACTGTAACAGAGGAGGGAATTCATCCTAATGCCCCGAGGAATATCAGGTGTGGTGTGCATGATTCACTCTTTGAATAAAACTCTCTTTTGGCACCAACAGTTCAACATCAAATTCAGAGGAATTAAAATGAGTGATTTAAATTAATGAAATATGGCTCTGTGCAATATTGATTTTCCCTGCTTGCAATATACCTTTAAAACATTATTAAGTATCTTCCTGTCTAGAAACAACAGGGAAAAGCATTTCTTGCACATTTGGTTTAAAGAGAGTACAGGAAAGTGTTATAATGTTGGAAACTGTGCAGTCATGGACTGCTTGCTGGCAGTGGCAATTAGATAAACTCAGATGAATGGCTGGATCTTAAGTGCTATAATAGGCAGTAGAAGGCAGTAAACAGGACATTTTCAATACAATACTTTCAGTTACTGTACAGTACGTCTGAATTCCACATGACTGACATTTCCATGGTTGATTTACTGCTCAAGCTGTGTAAGTGTTGACTGGCATTTAAGGCTACAATCACTGCAGGCAAAAGTGACCCATATGGAATTCACTGACCAAATGCATTATTTTTTGTTAGACTGTTCATGTTATATTTTGTTAATGTGACCTGTATGTGACATTAGTCTGAACAGATCATATTCCTAATCTGACCTGCATGTGCACAGGAACATTGTGACATGAGATGTGTTCAAGCACACCATAAAAGAGTCACCATATTCAAATAAAGCTGTTGTTTTGTTGTTTTAAATGGTGTTTTGCTGCTCATTTTTGTCTGTTAACTTTAGCTACCAGTGCAGCTGTGCTGCTGAAATTCTACTGCCAGCTTTTAAGGTGGAATGTGGTGTTGAATTAATCAACCATTTCATTAGTTTTTATTGGTTCTCTTCAAAACATGTGCTTTACTAGGATTGGATCTTCATGTACGTATGAATAATAATGTATATAAATAAGTTTGAACTTGATTGTGTTTATATCATTTCTCCTTTCTTTGAGAAAAAACAGGCGGAAATCCCGCCACTGAAATCCCGCCACTGAAATCATTCTCCATCCTTCCTATCGTAAAACTATATCAAGTACCATGTTGACGTTACGATTGACATTAATGTTGCATGAATTTTGATTTGACTGTTTAGACTGAGGTTGCATTGCAAAAGACCCTTGTTTGTAAGTGGTCCAAAACTGAATTCAAAAGATCAGATTCCATGTGGTTCGGGCTTTCACACTGGCTTGAAAAAAATCAGATCTGAGTCACATATTAAGATTTATGCCAATTCAGCTGTCAATGTGAACGAAGCTCCATAAAATCATTATTACCATTAACATTATTTGTAAAGTGGTAGATATCGTATTTAATTTTAGGCCTGCTTAATCATTAAAAAAAAAAGTATTTTTTTTTTCAAAGAAAATAAATGCTATTATTATTATTATTATTATTATTATTATTATTATTATTATTAATATCTGAGTGTTTCTAAAAAGTGATGTATGAGGAAGTACAATATAAATTAAGCATTTTGTTCTGAAAGGACTCAACTTGGTTAAAAGTTATATTGAAATATCTAACATGTAAAATAGGGCCATGCATCATCTATACCACTTATTATGTATTGCATGTCGTGGGGAACCTTAAGCCACAAGGGAGGATACACCCTGGAGGATAAACCCATTGCCGGGCACAACCACACATACACACACTTAATCACACACTATGGGCAATTTAGAAACAACCTACCATGAAAGTCTTTGGACCGTGGGACAAAACCAGAGAACCTAAAGAAAATCTATCTGGACCATGGAGAACAAGTAAACACTAAGGCTGTGAGGGAAGGTTCCCCCAACCCTGGAGGTGCAAGGTGAAAGTACTAACCACTAAGCCACTGTGCATCCCAAAAATCTGCCAATAAACTAAATAAAATTAAATTCACCTTCTTCATCAACAAAATACTCAGAAAATAATTTTGGGGCAGTGTTTGTGCCCCTTTTATATATATGAATGGAATGTTAATTTATAGGTGGTTGTTGTCCAAGTATCTGTTTTTATAGCATAAATGCATAAAAATGAATGAAAAGTTATGGTAAAATGCTGTAAAGTTGATATACAACATAGTAGATTAACGAACATGAAGTTATTTTCTAAGCCAAATATTGTGATGTACAGTATAAAACTTTCTTATAATTATAGTCGCATAAACTCATATCATAGTGTATGCTAATGCACATCTAAAACCCAAATTAACCAAGGGTTTTTATTTCAAACTCAAGGCCTGGGAGCTTCAGGTTTCAGGCTGTGGTTCTGGTTTTTGGAGTTCCTTGTGTGACCTTGAGGGCAGAGGGAAAGGGTTCAGTACAGTACGGCTCCCTCAGAATGCTGCGTTGTTGCTGTGTGTCAGTCTGTGTGTTCAGCCAGGGAAATCCAGTTGTCCATTCCTTTCAGAGCCAGAAGAGAGAAATAGACAGTTCAAAATAAGAAGGTGGACTGGGGAGCTCTGGGAGCTTTAGGGTGTGACAGGCTGAAATTACTGGGTTGACTGGCCCAGATTTAAATTGGACTCTGTCTGTGGTCATTCCTCTTTAGCAGCCCTCAAATTCCTCTGCACCGACTAACACAGCCTTCAGTATGTCAGATTTAAGCAGCGTTGTTGTCTTAACCAGCCTGCAATTATGGCTGCCTGTCTCCAGCAACATTACTCCAGCTGCGCCAAAAGCATTCCCATCCAACACGGTCTCACAAATTCCCAATCCAAATTGGCAAAAGGTTTTTTTCCCTCTCCAGCTCATATGAAGTCAAATGGATTATTGTGATGAGGGCAGACTGCAAACCTGCTCTTTTCTTACTTACTTACTTTTATTTCTATTGTGTCTTAATTTCCTCAGTGCCACTCTTTCTGGGTTCCATTTATGAATAGGTGTCTTGGATAGACAATGTTTTAGGAAGTGTTTGTGGTCTAAAGTTAACATTTGTCTCATGTGTCACTTTGGTCTAATTTGTGCTTCTCAGCAGTGAATCAGATTTGAGAATCAGATTTGAGATCAGATTTGGGAATTCAACAGTATTGTGGCGTACTTTAAATGCTCCTGAGCATAATCAGTATTGTATGTTACTGATTAATTCCATGGTTACTGAAATGAGAAGAAGTAGAAAAGAAGATTTTAATAGCAGAAAATCAGTTTTCAAGTTTATCAGGCATATGTAAAATTTTGTCATGCACAGTTTATTAGGTAATCATCAACAATCATATCATCAACAATCGTACCACCAACATCATAACAAAAAGCTGCAGATTTGTATAAAATTTTGAAAGAATTACAAACAAATTCCAAATCATATTAAATAATACTAAATAATTTATTACATGTGTTGGATTATTACACTAAAAGCTGCAGAGTTGTAGTACATTTGTGGTTGATCACATTTGTGGGTAGATATTACATTGGTGGGTGTTACAAAGACTTTTGTATAAACTGTACTTCCAAATAGATAATAATTATAGCTAATTAATAAAAGACTATCTAATTCAATGGATTTGATCTCTACTGAAAACATGGGATTTGAATTTTCCAGGGTTGCCTATAATTTTGAAGCTGACTGTAGCTAGCTACCTTGGATAATCGCACAATCCTACCCTAACCTTTTTGAACATGATAACATTTTGATTACAGGTTAAGCAGTCATGCTGATGTGAAAACTGAATACGGAATGTATGTCTGGTTTGACAGATGCCGTCTATTCCAGTGTCTATTCGGTCGGAACAATGTTTTGCTATCGGACTGAACACTGCGGTCCTGCAACAGTGAGTTTTTAGATTTTAAATGAGAATGGAGAAAAATATATGAACAGTGGAAGCTATGCTAGCAGAAAATGTGTTTTTCTGTAGATAAAGTAATGTTTTCTGTCTGCCAAACATGTTGCAGAAATATCAGGCATATCAGTAGGGCTTTATTCACCTCAACTCCACCACTCACTCCATTTTCATTCATATTTAGCAGTTTTCCTTTTTTTTTTTTTTTTTTACATAATTACAAAACTAGGTTATTATTTTGTATGAATTTATATAATGGAATTGGGTGAATTCATAAAAATATTGAACTTACTTGAAGAAGTTGTGAGCAAAGATACAAAAATCTACCTCCCGTGTAGGTCTATACTTATCTGCTTTTATCAAATCTTGAAAATTATATGATTTGTATGCTTTTTCCTTCAGATGTAAGGGGTGTTCATACACAGAGCAGTCACACCCACACAATTCACACACTCAACAGAGATGCGCTCTTTTACAAAATGTCCTGAGTATGTAAGATGCTGGATTCCAGATGTTTTCAGTTTTACTTTATTTTTCATTCCTGTTGTATGTAAAAAATATGAAAGATTCAGTAAATTTAATGAAGTAAAACCCTGCCCTGTTGGCAATATTACACATGATGCTATCATTCTACACATGAGCTAATCAACCTAATTTAATACTACTGTACCACTGTATAGGATCTGTTTTTCTTTCTGTCAGTGCCACAGGAGCTTATAATGTAATTGGATCATGTTAACTGGTTGCAATATGATTACATTCACTGTACATAATTCATAAACTTGTAATTATAAGTCTGTTTAAATTAAGTGTAGTATAAACAATGAAATCACATTTTATTGAGAAAGTTTACTTAAAGTAAATTTTATGTAATGTATTCTCATAATTCCGACTAACCATATACAGTCTCTTCTGAATGTATTGAAATGGAAAGGCCATTTATTTATTTATTTACTTACTTAGCTGTACACTAAAGAAAATTCGGTTAGTGATCAAAAGATGAATTTGCAATTGGATCAGAATTTCATTTTGCTGATATTTTCATCTACATGTGTTAAATAACTTAGGACATGTCACTTTTCAGATTTACATTTACATTTAGGCATTTGGCAGACGTCTTATTTGTAAGTGGAAATATTGGACTATGCCTGTGTTTCTTGACGTGCCCTGTTAGATAGATTGATTGATTGATCGATTGATTGATTTAAATAATTAATGCACCTGAATATGATTTTAGGCCTTGGTTTTGATGTGAAGGCTGTATTTTTTTTTTTAAAGGACACAACCAACTTAAAGACCAGAGGGCCTTTTTTAGAGAGCATTTTTTTAAAAGCTGATAAAGCAGGAAAATACGTCAGACCGATTACATATACGTCAGACCGAATTACATTACCAATACAACAATTTGAAATGTCCTGAAAAAAAGAACAAAAACACTGGTATACTAAGAACCCAAACAGGTTGTTCAAAGAAATAAGCAGCAGCTGATGACAAATACAGAACTCTCACACCCTCTTTAGTGGAGGGGTGAAGATACTGTATTATCGTCCACTCTGTGAAGATGATTTCCAAAGCAGAACTATAGATACCAAACCACAAAATGCAAAGCACTCATCAGCAGTAAGCATTAGAAGACCAGATTGGAAATCACAAAGAAACACAAAAGAGGCTGCTGAGGTCAAGTAGATCACTGACAAGATGCCATATAATAAAAAACAAAAGACTATGAACCTTAAAAATGTTTAAGGAGTAAGAAAACACAAGGAGTATGGTCTGTATGTTTTGCAGGGAGCATTTTGTGATTTGTGTGCAGACCCATTGAGGTGAGGTCATATAGAATTGAGGAAAATCTTTGGATCTGCTCAGACTGGAATACAGCCAACCAAATGTTCTGACATGCCAGATATCTGTCCGATCTTCCAGGAGCCAGATTGTTGGTCGTTCAGGTGATTAATTGGGTGCGGGAACCCTGCTCGCACTGCAATTCAGGCCAATTAGAAAATTAGTTGGGGCGACTGATTTGGGGCTGAAATCCATACACTTTGCATGACCTAAGAGCTTGACATCACTTCCAATGAAGCTGCAGCAATTTTCTCATCCACCATAGGGAATGGTAACTCCCAACCAAAGCAATTGATTCTGCTGGTTGACTTTTGGCTTGTCAAAACCAGTGAAATGTTAGGAAATTAAATGAACCATCCCAAATCAGACAATGTGATCACTAACATCTTTCCAGTAAAGATAATTAATATTGTTTATTTTGTTCCATATTGAATTAAACAAACTATGTTTGTGGTCACGGGAACATGATTTATATGTTAAAATCTTGGCTTTTTATACTACTGTATATATAATTCCACACACTACAGTTTTTTTTTCAGTTTTTTTCTTTAACGTGTATCTTGACCATAACTCATCTTTATTTTTTTTACTTAACTTTGTCTGGTTACTTCTACATCCCATTAAACCATCACATACCTATCAGTATCTGATTCCAAACTGAACTTGAACCAAGCATGACATCGCCTTGTACGTCCGGGGTCCGAGTTTGATTCTTGGCCAGGCTCGATTCCCATCTCTGTGTGCATGGAGTTTGCATGTTCTCCTCGTGCTTGGTGGGTTTCCTCCGGGTACTCCGGTTTCCTCCCAAAGTCCAAAGACATGTACGTTAGGCATGTAGGTTAGTGTGTGTATGTGTGGGTGCCCTGCGATGGATTGACACCCTGTCTAGGGTGTACCCCGCCTCGTGCCCTAGGCCTGCTGGGATAGGCTCCAGGTCCCTGCGACCCTAATTACAGGATAAAGCGGTATAGACGAGTGAATGAGTGAGTGAGTCAGGTTGACTGTTTTTACTATTATAGTTAAACTGTAGGTGGCATGGTGGCTTAGCGGTTAGCACTGTCGCCTTGTACCTTCATGTCCTGAGTCCGATTTCTGCGTCGGGTTTGTGTGCATGTTCTCCTCATGCTTGGTGGGTTTCCTCTGGGTTTTCCGGTTTTCTCCCTCAGTCCAAAGAAATGCAGTTTAGGCTAATTGGGGCAAATGTGCTTGTGAATGTTGATCTGAGATCCTACCACGGTCGTACAAGTAGGGAATAAATACAATGGTCACCACTGGCCTCCACGGTCCCTAGTTGGACTACAGAGGTTCCTAGATGGATGGATGGATTTGTTAAACTGGTTCCTTACCCAATATGATCTTTGCTGGAAGATAGTCAAGACAGAAATAAAACAAAAACATTAAAATATATTAAACAGTAAATTAAATAACAGTAAAATATATTTATGGTTTTTAAAAGTCAAAATCTTAAAGTACTGTATACTATTTTAGGTTTTTAGTAAGAGGGAACAAACATCAGTGTGGGCCGCAAGTGTACAGCAGGTGAGCAGTGAGAGACTTCTTTTAGATAACACATAAATAAAATGGTTTTAATTTTCAGTTTTGTAATTAGCATAAAATATTATAAAATTGGCATAAAATATTTATGATTAAGTATTCATAAGTAAAAAATTAAAACCTAACTAATAAAGTGTTTTGATTAAAGTCTTGGGAGCATCACCGAAGATTTTCAGCATTGTTTGAAAATTACTATAAATATGGATATACAAAATAGAATAATCTAGCAATGCTTGGTGCCTGAAAATACATTGTCATTGGCCTAATATGGGACACAATAATATTGTTAGTCCAAATAAAAGCTGTGAATCAATTAATTCATTTTAGGCAGTTTTAAAAATGAAATCAGTACTGCATGAAACTTCAAATTACCATTCTTTACAAGTTGAGTGATGATGGCTTGACAGACTTGAAAACAGCAGGCTGTAATAAATTCAATGTTGTAAATTCATTATTTCAATGAATTCAATATATCACAATTATATTTTAGATGTACAGGTAGAGCTGAAAGCCTTAGTGTCAGCTCATTAATAAACTGTCACTACAAAGAAATTCTAATATCAGAATTGATTTAAAACTGCTTTTGCTTATGAAAAGCGGTCATATCAAAGATATTGTATTATTAAGAGTCAAGTACAACATTTATTAAAAAATAGAAAGGAGCGAGTGTGACAAAGTTACCAAAAAAACTCAAGAAGCAAGCTCAGTAAAACCTAACAGCTGTTTTACTTATAGTACTGTGCAAAAGTCTTGGGCAAATACAAAAATATGGCATAAGCAAAAGATGTTTTTGAAAACATTTCTGCATAACTTCTATGAAGAGCAATAAAGAGTAATAAAATAAACAGTCAATATTTGGAGTGAAAACTCACTGCTTAAAATCAGGGGTTTTAGATACAGATTTGTGCAGTTTTATAAGAAAACAGCTGTTAAGTTTTACTGAGCTTGCTGGAGAATATGAGTTCTTCTGGTAACTTTGTCACACTCGCTCCTTTCTAGTTTTATGCAAATCCCAGGAGTGTACATTAGGTTTTTTGTTTCCATCTGAAAACTGGTCTGTCTTGTACTATAATTGTTTTCTGTATAGCCATGCATATAATCTCCTGTAATGTTATTTATTAATTTTTAAGTTTTTTATGGTGCCTAAGACTTTATATATATATATATATACTCAGCAAAAAAAGAATCGTCCTCTGACTTTCAACTGTTTTTACTTTCAGTAAACTTAATGTGTAAATATTTGTATGAACACTAAAAGAGTCAA
>JAQMYJ010000019.1:14176126-14189149 GCA_030014305.1 Clarias laeviceps | reverse complement strand
TTGTGAGTGCTAGATGGACTAGGGTATTTGGCATCATTGTGAGTGCTAGATGGACTAGGGTATTTGGCATCATTGTGAGTGCTAGATGGACTAGGGTATTTGGCATCATTGTGAGTGCTAGATGGACTAGGGTATTTGGCATCATTGTGAGTGCTAGATGGACTAGGGTATTTGGCATCATTGTGGGTGCTAGATGGACTAGGGTATTTGGCATCATTGTTGGTGCTAGATGGACTAGGGTATTTGGAATCATTGTGGGTGCTAGATGGACTAGGGTATTTTAGCCCCTAATGCTCCATGTTTTACAGAAAAAAAAAATCCAGTAGCATGATAGCTGACACGAAGGTCACTGAATAACAAATAACCACTTTTTCAACTCTAGCGATCAGAAAAACATCTCAGAATCCACAACGGTACCCATTTGTGACAAGCAAGAACAGAAATCTGCAGCTACTGTATCTGAGGTATTGGTCACCCAAACCCGCCGGGTAAAGATTGGGAAAAGAACGTTCTGATCCCTAATTTTTTCGGTGACCCTGTACATAGTGTACCTTAAAATATCCAATGCTTCATAGAGTGTAGACTCCCTTTGTTCCACACACCAAGTCATGCCCTCATTCAGGGGTTAGAGAGTGCTTTGGGATTCAGCCTTGTGTTAGAAGGTAGTTCGATTTGTAGATTAGGTAAGAACAAAGCAGTGAGGGGAGTCATGAACCTGGCAGCATGTTGGTGGAAGCTTATTCTCACATTAACTAGCAGTAATGAAGGGTTGAATCTTACAAAAAACAGATGGTTACGAGGCAATTCAGAACAACATAAAGGCAATTACTAAGGCGACTAAGTGTTGTTTAAGATGTTAACAGATGTGATTTCTTGCTGAAAGTATTACCATGTGAGTTTTGGTAGACAGCTGCTCTCCCCTCTTTCTGCTATGGCACATTGCCACAGTGCTACAGTACTGGTCTATTTTCACCCATATATGTATGTGTGTGTGTTAGTATTAAAAGATCCAAATGTTGTTAAATTAAGGCCGTGACATGAGGAGAGTGAGTGATTAAAATCATCCTATACTTTCTATAAAAAAATAAATAATTGTTTTGTACATGCATTGGCATGCGTGTTTGGCATGCGGTTTGTAAAAGCATGTTCTCGAATATAACTGGGAGCGCCAGACAGGCGAATGATACTGGTGAAGGAGGCAAGGCATGTACAATATTCAGGGGCGTATTCAATTTTCATATGCATAAAACTCTAGATATTATACTTATTGAGGTTAAAGTGTTATGGCATTAGTATTCTTACAAGCTCAACTGTCATTGCAAAGATTGGTGTGTACAGATCAATTTCAAGACAGAGAAGTGGCACAGAATTGCACATGGGGCATTGTTAAATAATACATTTTTATCTTTACATTGTAATAAAAAAATACCTGGAGATTTTACAGTATCAGTGTAGACAGAAAAGCACTGTACAATGTTCAGTGAATAACTATTAAGTATACATAGTTAAACACACTAATATATTACATAATACATCTATTTCTATTTGCTCAATTGCCTAATTATTTAAAAACAAAGACTCATACTTGGGGAAGGATGTAACTGAACAAAAGGTTAAGGCTTTTGCATAAGAACCCATGACATCTTGGTGGTGTTGGAAGTTGCATTGCTCTAACTGCCTAGATTTGTAACCGTAATACTTGTTTTATACTGTAAAACAATAAAAAACACATTTTGCAGGGTGTGTGCTGGGGTTTGTGTGCATGCTTTGGGAGGTTGTAAGCTTGATTAAAACCTAGACATTTTTTTTTCTATAAACATGAATCGATAGATGAATTATTTAAAGTGAAATTGAAACCTAAAATGTTGCTTAATTTTTGGTGCATTTGGGAGACATTAATTATTCATTCCCTTTTTTAATGGGTGTCACATGAGAAAGCTGCCTATTAGGTTTCTCTTTTTTCTCTCTGTGGTCAGTGATGTTCAGATTCAGGTTAGATTTGGACAGATTGTTCTGGTTTTAAATTTCATCGCCAGTAAGAGCTCTAATTAAAATGTCAGTGGCACATAACTGACAAGCCATTAACCTACCAAATGCCACTTTCATTAGAGGGGCCCATGTGGTGGCCAGTCAGATTTTAATGGAGTCACTTCAGGACCCCAAATATGTTCCTGATTGAAAAACCTCAAACTTTGACTCTCTAAAACACACCACTGACTTCACAATCGTATTGTGAACTATAGATTTTCAGAGTACTTTATTGAGTACTTTATTGATCTGTTAAGGGAAATTATGAAAAACTTAAATCCTTGAAACTACTGCAGAGTAAATATACTATACAATCCTCACTGGGCCAATGAAAAGCACCAGTAAGTTGTGTTTTTTTTTAATCCATTTTGGTGTCTATATCATCGATTTTAAGTTAAAGGTCATTGGTGGCTCAGTGAAAGGTTTCTTGCCTGCCATGCAGAAGGATCCTGGTTGTCGAGTTATCTGGGAATTTGCACATCAGCTCCTGCTTCACACTCGAAAAAAGTCATTAGCCAACTACAGGGGACATGAGGGTCAACTCTGGAATCACTTTTCTGGTCAAACAACAATTGTTCAAAGTAGATTCACCTAAGTGGTCGATAACCCTTAAACAAAACAAAAAAAACCCACAAAAAAGGTACATCACTATTTCTGATAAATAATAGGTAAATCATTACTTCTAATAAATAATAGTTCAATCACAACTTCTAATAAATATTAGTTAAATAAAATGTAAACAAATACAACAAAAGTATTTAACTAAGCTTAACATACTATTCCATAAATCATTTAGCAAACAGTTTATACACATCATATTACATTCTTTGTGAATACTTGGAAACACTTAAATAACAATCATAACATAACATAAGTTACTCTTTCTCTCTTGTATTGAGCACAATAGCAATTAAATCAAATATCAAGTAACTCAGATTCAAGTGATCAGTCCTTCGTATAAGTAAAGAGCGGTGTTATCATACCATCAGTGTCCCTGAGAGGACCAGCAGCCGATGCGCTTCCCTGTCTTACATGTTACTGACTGCAGTCTCTTACACGCAGTTTTTTATACACAGACCCTATACTGTTACAGCAGCTCCATCATTTCACTTATTTTAGCTTTACACCTGGTACCAGTTCCAAGCCCGGATACAAATAGAAAGATTGCGCCAGGAAGGGCATTTCGGCCTAACCTGTGCCAAAATCAAAATCTGCAGACAGGATAACTCGCAGAGGTGACCACTCACTTATGATAGTGGCTAAAAGAACAACGGAATAAAAAAAAAAAAAAACCTGTTATAGGTCATTCAAACAGATTCAGCGCTGAACCGAAAGGATTAAAGTAAAATGATTAGATGTCATACTTCAGAGAGTCAAATCTCAATACTAGCATCTTCCCAAACTCTTTTTGAATAGCTGTCATTACACTTTCCGTGTTTTTCATTTTTTGTTTCAGACCACATGTGCATTCTTGCTGCATGTCTTAATACAACACTGAACATCTGTCAGCGATGATGCTAATCATAGAAAATAAGAGATGACAGCTCGGAGATGATGATTCGTGCTCATTCAATCATTTCGAAGGGTCTGCTTTTCAGCAAATCCTCAGCAGATATCGAGCCATCTATTGATTGTCCATTTTAATTCACTTTAATCTATTCTATTCATTTAAATAGTTTTGAATTCTAATTTAAATAAGTTTTAATAAATCTTGGTGATTATATTAGAAGTGTTCTGGGGTTTAATGATCGGCCAAGTGTGAAAGGGGTGTGTGGCGGACAGCTATCCCGCCTTACGACCCCCAAACAGAATAAAGCACTTACTGTGGATAAATCATTGGTTTTAACCTTTATGAGATTGTTTACTCTAATTTACATATGTTTCCAGGAATGCATTATTCATTAATATGTTTTTGTGGAATGTCTAATCTGCTGTCAGTTTTAATTCCTTATTAATTTTTCATTTCCTTGTTGTTGATATTCAGGTTCCCTCTGAAAATGAGGCACAATCACAGCTTCTCTGATTAGTGATAAATTAAATAAATAGGGGGGATCATTAGAAAAGATCAGACTTAAAAAATCTCCCAAAAATGTAATATTCTGTACTATACAATCAATGAATCAACCAATCAATCAGCCAACTAATAACTTGGTGAGATTCCCCATTGTGTGTATTGTTAACGTAAGAAAGAAATGTAATGTCTACAAAAAAACTTGATATTATCTTATTGGGACATTGAGAGTATGTCTGCTACTCAAAAGAGCATCATGACATAATTTGTCATGATTTCGATTTCATATCAATAGATTCTCTAGTCCTATGTGCAAAACACAGGATATTATACAAAACATATACCATCTTGCACACATTCTGAAACCATAAGCCTTATTTGCAATTACTTGAGAAATCTGCAGGCAATTACTAAATGAGGTGTTAATGTCAGCCTAGCAGATTGGTTTCGTATACAAAAGCAATTCTCTTGTTTACTTTCGACTTGAGCTTTCTTTAAGATAGAGCTGGGCCTCATTATACTGAGTGACCACTGATGGGTTTCCAAAATACCCTCACACACACTGCATTGTTAGGTAGAGTTTATTTTAACCCACAGTCTGGCCAAGTGAAATTCCCTGCTGATTGTAGCGGATTACTAGTTTTGACTTTTTTTTTTTCCAATGGCGTACCAATATAGGCATTGGGAATACTTAACAATATAGACATCGGCCCTTTGCGGCAATTTTATCTTATTGAACTTTCGAGAGTTTTTTTTGTGGTAATGGAATTCCCGTTACCGATCCCTACACAGCACAGAGCATTATGGATACATATGCTATAGATATCACAGTGGTATTGCTCTTTAAACAGACAGCATGAATCAATGGACAGAAATTGGTACTGTACGTAAGTAGTGAAAACTATAGAAGAGTCGAAACTAATAAAGCATCATTTACATACTTGCTTATGCATTGCTCTTCCCTCTGTCTCTGTAGGTCTCAGATGCGCAGTGCTGCGTTGGCTGCCTCTAACCGCAGTGTGTTGAGTCTCGGTGAGGCCGATGGCGCCCCGTGTTTCGGGATTCGGCCCGGCCCGCTTCCTGGTTCTGCTGCTCCTAATGCCTGGAAAAATGTCCCATTGGGGTGTAGTGATGGCCACAGAGTCACCCTGCCACCGAGCTGAGCATCCATTCATCTCACACACAGGTAAGTCTCAATTATACACTACAACCTCAGTCACTCTCACTCATCATTGATACCGCTTTATCCTGTGAGCCAGGAGACTTAGGGCACGAGGCGGGGTACACCCTGGACAGGGTGTCAATCCATTGCAGGGCAAATTATACACTATAATTTGATTATAGTGCTTCATTGTAGTATCCAAGCCCGGGATAAAATGGGGGGGTTGCGTCAGGAATGGCATCCGGCGCAAAACCTGTGACAAGCTTGTATGTGCGGACCGGTTGGCGACCCCTTGCCGGGAGCAGCCTAAAGACAAACAACACAATATAGCATATTTGAACTAACACCCAGCAGTGTTTATGGGAGTCCAGTACTGTATAGAACTCACAGCAATGTATGTTCAGTAATGAAGGAACGAGAGGATGCACAATAAGACGAGAACGCACAGGATTGGGACTAAACAAAGCAATTTAAGCAATTTCCCTTTGGGATTAATAAAGTTCTTTGAATCTTGAATCTTGAATTTGAAACAGCTGTGAGGTGTACACTGTGTGCCATATTCAAAGCTAAAGGTGGTTGAAAGAAGAATTTTTGTGCATTTTTATCCTTTTTTTTTTTTTTTTTTTACTCCTACACAGTATAATAGCACTAACAACTCTACCAAATACCCTAATCTTCATTGTATTTAAACCTTACACCATAAACTTTTTCTTGTACTTTACTTAAAAATTAAAGTATTGCCCAATTTGTTGTTAGGTTCCACATCAGCCTCAGCAAACTCTTGTGAGAATGAGATTTAAAGCCAAATTAGATTCACCTAATTAAACAATCATTCTTACTCGTGCTGATCACAACCTGATTTTCTATCCTTCATCTCGTTCTCCGGGAGTTGTCCCCTGCCCAAAACAAATCACATCAGGGTTCCATTCAAATCAGCTAAATGCTGCATGTGAGAAAACACCCTTAGAGACTAAACAGTGCTTGCAAACTTTTTTCACTGTCTTAATTACGCCTCTCTCTCTTTCCCTCTCCATGAAATTATAGATTGTGTGATCAATGTCATTTTAAGAGTACTCAATAAGTAATCAAGCTGTTCACAACCAGAAGGCCTCCAGAGTGTTTAGAAGAGGACAAGGTCACTTTCAAGGAAGTGGTTCTAAACGCATGCAGTGTTTGTTTGAACCTGTATTTATTTCTTTAGACATGATTAGCTAGAGACACTAAGGTTTTGTTTCTCTACAACCTCTGAAAGAGACTGACAGAAGCAGATTATGACTTAGTAACCTTGCTAAAGGGCACACTATTTACAGTATATTTATATATATATTTTTTTGAGCAGCACCTTTCTGAATAATACTAAAAACTACAAGGACAGATTTACACAGGCGTGAGGCTCAGTGTGTGTATACACACATGAACACACTTAGAAATCACATAAGGCTGTCAGAAATGCAGAGCGAGCACAGTGTTACAGGCAGCCGGTTCTCCGATTCTAGGAATGACTGTCCAAGAATGCGGACACATACCCACATGCATAAAAACACACAATGTGAAACTTTTAAGCAAAAATAAAAATGGAGCTTGTTACAATACAGCCTTGTGTGGTTTTCCCAGTGTGTGTGCATGTATTTGTATAAACAAAAGAACTACACACAGTTCAGAAATATTATAACCACACAGCCGTTAAATGACAATGAAACCGATTCATCTGCAAAGACGGCTTTACGCTGCCCCAGCGTACACAACTCACCACATGCGTTTACACTACTTTAACCCACCACTATTTTAATATTTCTTCATGTGTATATTTTTCATGTCCGTCCACCTTGAATAAAAATAACTGCTTTCTCACATTTTACTCGAAAAATTTTCATCTGGGATCCAGATTGTGCCGGAGCAAGAGGTAGTGGCTGTGTCTTAAATCATTTTTATGCACTTTACTTACATAGCGTACAGTTAGATTTCGAGCATTTAAAAGATGCCTTTTTGCCCAAATGTGCTTAGACAGCCAGGGATAACTTACACAGGTTGATAGCAGGGTGTAATGTGATGTCACCTCAACCTTTATTTATTCATAGACATTTTTGCTCAGCCACTGTTCATGACCATCAATTTTTGATGGAGAAGGATGTCTGTATTTCTGACATAGCCCTCAAACCACATTAATTCCACTGGCACTGTAGCACTTGACTTATGCTGTAAACTACTAGCTAGTGAAGTTTTAGAGTAATCCTATAGTAGGCAGTTGATAATAAGATGGTTAAGCTTATTTAGGTCATCCAGATAGTTAGATAGACAAATAGATTGATTTAAAATATAATATAGGAATATAGGAATATGATATAGGAAATATGATATTATAACATTAGAAAATGTAGTTTTAGAAAAGTAAAACTAGTGCTGTCAATCGATTAAAACTTTTAATCAAATAATACTCAAATTTACTTATATTATAAACAGGCAATGTTGGAATTAAGAAATGCACGACAAACTGGTTAGAAGAAACAGATTATGCAGTTTTATAATATCTCAATGTTAAATTAAAAATCCTTGAAGGGGACCAGTATTGCATGCAGTACTGGGTAATATGAAGTATGGTAAACCTACCAACCGGCTCGAACCCAGATCCAGGAATCAGCAACCTATAGCCTTAGCCGTCTGAGCCACCACCCTCACATATGCCAACTGCATTTTTTTCAAACTGCTCACTCGCACAGCAACGGGACGACAGTGTTATCCACTCCTTCCACTTCTTGGCGAGCTCACAGACGCCCCTGATTGGCGGTAGAGCCGTGATTAATGTGGAAGCACTAAGTACCTCTCATCCCTCCCCTCTAAAAGAGCTCGGCCAATCAGCTGTCTCTAGACCTCCAGCTTGGAGAGGTTACAGCATCACCCGGGAACCGAACTCTCGATCTCTGGATGATAGGGCGAGCGCTTTACCACTGCGCCACTCGGAGGCCCCTGTATACATACGTAATGTTGTCAACATAACCCATATATCAGAGGTGTTTTCTCACTGAAAGTGCTTCTGTGACTAGTTTTAAATGTGGGTTTTGGTATTTAGCTGCTCTCGCCGCAGCACTGCATGCTGTACTGACTGTACTGCAATTCTTGCTGCTAACCAACAGTTGATGCAGTGATACATTGTTTGCGGAGTGATACATTGTCTAGTTGACGCCCTTGTCTGTTCAGATGCATAGTTGGAACTGTGGTATAATAAAAAGTAATATATAGTATATATAAGAAGTATAATATCTTTAAACACCTCATTTCCTGTAGTTTAGTAGTTGTTCGTCAACTGCTCTTTTCAATCAACCACTAAATTTAATTTAAAAAAAAACTATAATTAAACAACTATATTTAAAAGGTGTCTTCCACCTGAAAAAAAAGAATACTATTCACTGTTTCCTCTGAATAATAAGCCCTGACATTCGTGTACATGCTTTAGGTGAAAATTGCAAAAAAATTCAGTGATCCTTAAATTTGTTAGCATTTTTTCCCCATTTATAGGAGAGAAGCAGATTGGCAAGTCAAACCCATAGCTCTAATCTAAACCACCAAAACCCCTGGTTTCCTTTTTTCCCTGATGAGCAATACAAAGACTTTCTATCCCCATAATTGGCTTGTATGGTCGAGGCTATAGGCTCTCTTGTGTGTAATTTGAACCGTCAAAAATCAATACAGATGTTGGGATGCCTGTGTCCGAAATCTGAGTCAGTCACCAAGAGGTGCTTTTTTTTCCTCATGTACTACTGTATATCACTGTAAGCAATCATCTTTATTGTTTCACAGACAGTGACTCTCTGAAATTCTGCAGAGACAACAAAGACTGTAGCATCAGTTTTGTCTACTGTACATTTAGAAAAAATATTTATTAGATAAGATTCAGGAATTTGTGTAGGCAATATAGTACGTCTAGGCTCAGAACTGGCACTCTGTACATTGTTGTATACTTACTTTTATACACTGGTTCCCAATGAGAAATTTTAGAACAGTGTAATACTGTGATCTTTTTACAACTCCTATATACTTGTGTACATTTAACTTTTTGATAATATTTCTACTTTATTAAAAGTTCATAATATACTTAATTCCATTTATTTAAATTAAACCTACCAAATCCTACCATTATTTACCAATATTTACTTTGTTCAATCTTAGTTCAGTAGAAATTCAGCCCTTAATAAAAAAATTTAAACGGGGAACACTTTTTTCATTGTATTAACTAAAGGTATTCCATAAAAAAAGTTTACCATCATATGTACTATAGTTTACTATAATATAATATTGTACACGCCATAATATACCATAGTATTACCGTGGTACTGTACTTTAGACGTAACCCTGGCACCATAGTAGAGTAGGTACTTTGGTGGATACCATAGTAGTACTATGGTGTTTAACATAATACTTTGGTGAATACTATGGTACTTATTGAGTACCTATTGAGTACTAATTTAAAGCAACACAGAGCAGAAACAACCGATTAGACCAAAAAAAGACCACGATAATATCTCAAGAAAGGACGTGCTTTTTTGTGCATTTATCCTCCACCACCGTGCTTGATGTACCAAAGTATGATAGAATTGTATGGTACAGATTGCACCAAAGTATGTACAATGGTACGGTCAAAAGGACATCCACTAATACTACAGTATACCACAAATTGTCAAGTTTCATCATCTTTGCCAATGTCCATGTTTACAACTGTAAAATGTTAGAATTTCAGAACTATGCTTTGGGATTGAAAAAAAAGAAAGGTTACATTTATTAACATGAGCACATATTGACAACTGCATCCTACTTGCACAACATGTTTACTGCATTCACTGTTTCCATCTTTAGAAAATGCTGTGTCCTGGTAAGGGTTACTCTGGGTTAAGTGACTAATTTGTTTTCATTTTGGGAAGAAAACCAAGTACATTTATGGACTATATTGTGGGTGGGTGCATGATGTACAAGTCTGGAGAATTGGTTGGAATTTCCTTGGGAAAGGTTAGAAGTGGGATTGAAAAAATAAAGAAAAAGAAAACACTCTAGCATTGTGGGTTTTGATGGACACTTCAGTTTTACAATATTGTGAAATAATGTGTGTAATAGTATTGATATTCAATACCTAAGACACTTGACTTTAACCTCCGTTACGCCCTTCTATATCTCTAAAAGTGATAATGATCATATTCAGTAAGTGATATACAGCAGTGTTCTTTAATGGATTGCAACATCTACACCCAGTCTGAGTGCCTATCAGCTCCATCTCTGCCCACACTAGATTTCTGATTTTAGCAGCAAAGTTAGACATTCAGGTGCAACAGCTAGTCACTTTGCACACCACAAACCTAATAACAAGGGAAAAAACTGTAACTGTAGTGTCTGTCATGCTGAATTTGAAACAACATCTGTGAAAAAGGAAGAAGAAAAAAACAATAAAGCCTTTAAGACATATGGTTGTCTTTCAAAGTGTGTGCTACACAACAATACAGTGGTTGCTCATTCTTTCATCTCCGACGTCACTAGAAGTGGACATTTTTTCAATTTCACAGATGGCGGCTCAAAGCCTGTAGAGACAACACAGACCACAGCCTCAATTTTGTCTTCTATAACGCTATCAGTATGATATATGTTTGCTATATCAATATACTCAGAGGCATTTTAGCAGAAAGGGCAGTTTTGACTACCCACAGATTATGTAGTCCATTGAGTAATGTGCAGCTATGCATCAACACACTGCCTTTTTTTTTTACATGTTATCTCTTCTGTTCTCTGAGGATCAATATGTTTAGCAGAGGCATTACACTGTTCTGCAAAAAAAAATAAAAATAAATAAATTAAAGGCAAAGCATTTTGATGGACTGTGCAGTCCTGACTGTTGAACATTTGAACATGTTTTTTTTTGCTTTTTTTTTTCCTTCTAGCCGAGCTCATTCAAAAATTCTTGCCATTGTTTTGTCTATTAAATGCCATCATATTATATATATATACAGTATATATAAGTATATTTATTACCCCTATACCCGTACATGCTCTGCTATTTTTTGTCCCTGTCCACAAGGTTTCTAATAACTTAGAAGTTAGTTAATAAGATGTGTTGCTTCCAAAATATTGTTTAAACTCATATTGAGAAAATTTTTTAATGGTAATAAGAATTAGAATAAGTATAAGAATAATAAGAATGGTAAGATCAGAATTCATGTGATTTTTTTTGACTCACATGAAAAGTCACATGCATTCTGATCATACAATTCTAATTGAAGTCACATGACCATGTATCAGGTATGTCAATCCAATCTAGGATCGCATACGAAAGGACTTGTTCAGACTGCAGGCGAATTCAATACGTTATTTTAAAAAAATTATCAAATCAGATTTGGATCCATCCAAATCTGACAGGTTTTGCATTGGTTGCCTTGGTAATGACGTCAGGGACTCGCATGCAGCACATTACATATAGCCTTGTTGTTTGTTCTTCATTCCCACCTTGCAGTTAAACCAGTGACTCTTCCTAAAAATTTAACTAATTTAGCTGCAAGAAAAATTAAAGGGCACAGCTTTTCCATACTTAGCGGTACTAGCGCCAAAAGCAGAAAAAAAAGACCATCCTGAAGCATAACTACTTAACTTTATCTGAACATATTATTATTTATCTCCATCTTCATTTCATCATCTACCTGCTAATTTTTCAACCATGGGTCCATGTCCCATACCACGTGATTGTGTGGACTTCTCCATCGGGTTATTAGCGATGTAACAAACATATCTTTAGGAATCCTATTTAAATCTGATTTTAAAACAGTTCTGGATGTGGCTTAGATTGGATTCGCAAAAAACTGATTCAGTTTGATTTTTGTTCTGTTCAGACTACATGAAAGCAATCTGATTATAAACTGATTCCAATCTGGATATGCCAAAAATTGGATTTGGGCTGGCGGTCTGAACAAGGCCAAAGTGTGTTCCGACAGCCCTAAAGAAATCTGAATGAAGTCTATTCAAATTGGTAATTATATTGAAAAATGCTGGCTTTTCTTTACTTAACAAAGAAAATCTCTTAACAAAAAAAATCTACTGTAAGATTTCTCTTTATTTCTTTGCACAGACACTCATTTACAAATAACTAATTTGAGTGTTTCTAATTTAAGGATGTAAAGCTCCAGGACAAGAAAAACAAGCAATTTCTTAATGTTGTTGGAAGAAGAGCTTAGTTAACATTACACTGTAACTGTTATCCATGCCTGAACTTTCATCAGTGCTGGTTTTGTTAATAAAACCAATTGTTCATATTCCTGTTTTATTCAGCGGTAATAAAGAGTAAGCCACTATATCTGTAATCTCCTTAATGAGAATCTTAGCAGATTGCGAGCACTGGTAGGAAACTAGCACACTATTAATTATGTCAGAAAATGAAACAACTCTAGTCACGCTAGTGCTGCCAAAGAAAAGTGAAAATGTTTCATAAAACTAAAATTTGCACTGTTTAATACAAGCAGACAAAATGATCAATTATAAATATAACACCAATCATGCAACTAGTTCTGACTCTGATGCTGATCCATAACTTGGGGTATTTGTTTGGGTCATAGTGATGAATCATTTAGAGTGGTGAAGATCATTTAGAGTTTACTAGTAAGATTTTATGGCCTGGACTGCGTAAAGTTGAGGTACAAAAGGAATAAAGCAGGACTCAGGCACGGTTTCAGAAAAATAATTATATTGTGATGAGGCTTCACCGGAAGGAGAGTTAAGAGCCTGAAGCTGATATATATATATATATAGACTTATATATATATATATCTATATATATATATATATATATATATATATA
>JAQMYJ010000019.1:14158425-14176026 GCA_030014305.1 Clarias laeviceps | reverse complement strand
TTCCATATGTGTTATTTTATAGTTTTGAAATCCCCAGTATTGTTGTAGAATGTAGAAAATAAATCAATAAACAAAAAAAAAGAAATTTGCAAGTGTTCTAAAACTTTTGAACGGTAGTGTGTATATATATATATATATATACGTATATATATATATAAAATTTCATCAAGGATTTTATTTACCTCATATAGCAGTTTGCCACGTATTATGTCTTGTTTGATTAATAATTAATTAATGTTTGACTGCAAGATAAAATTGTTCCTGTTATCACTTACATTTTAACAGATATAATCACTTTTCATTTAATGTAAAAAACGGGTAAGACCTGCTGACTGTTGACACTGAAGACTCATAAATATACATGAACTTTAAACTTTTCTTGTAGAAAATGATCCATTTTTCTTTGTGGGGGTATTTTTTTTGTTTGTTTTATTTATTTTATTTTTTTATTATTAGACTTACTGTACTGTATGTGGCCCATATAGGTCCTTTTGAATGAGCTGTTACTATGGAAACGGTAATTTATTGAACAAGTGCATTAATATGAACCTGTGATTTAAATTACAAGTATGCACTATTCTTAGAGTCGCTATTATAGAAACATAATGAACACCTTCTGACCAGCCAGATTTGAGATTTCAACAGCACAGTGGTAGAAAGATTATCTTACCTTACCTTGACAACCATGATTTTCTATGAAATAATATATTTGTCATGTAATAATATAGGAGTTATTACATGGCAAATATATTATTACATAGAAAATCATGGTTGTAAGTAAAACTAGGTAGAGATGTTATGTGAGTGGAATAGTGAATAGCCTTGCACTGTGGTAGATGTGGTTTTGTCGGGTGGCGCAAGTGAAGAACCCCAAATATGAGCGAGTCCACTGGTTACGCCTTCTGCTGCCTTCTGCACTGTAAGTCCATCTGGAATGGATATCAAGGTTAATGATAGACAGTGGTGTCTTACAATGTATATGTCTGCAAAGTTGTTAAGACTCAAACTACTTCAAACTCCAGACGACTGCATTTTCTGTTATATGGAGGAGGGTTGAAAAGAACAACACTCTAGTGTGGTTGATGATAGGTTTGGAAAACAGATGGCCTCTTTCTTTCTCATCATCCTGACCTGCGTGAACAGAAGAGTTTGCACAGACTTGTCTTTTAAAGGTTTATTTCGGTGAAGTGTAAACAGAAGAATAAACTCTAAGCTTAACTTCACCGTCTTTAATGGCCAAGTCTGTACTTTTGAAGCTTTCCAGGCTTGCTTTTTGAAAACGCTTTTTAAAATGTGCGTATTTTTCTGCCACTTGATCGGCGAAAGCTACTAATAAACATATTTTGCTGCTGTCATTATTTATATCTGGTTGGTTTGTTAGAAGGATGCGCAACACAAACTGCTGTATCAGACTCAAAGCAGTCTTTAGTAACATCAGCATTTGCAAAACTTTAATTGGCCCTCAGGGTGAAGACTTTTTTATGGCTTCTTTAAATTCGCCGATGCCGCATGTAATCCGGAGTGTCTGTCATAGTCCATTTCCGTCTGCCGAATCACTTAACATGTGTTTTATTCCCAGTGCGCACCGCATAAGGAATGCATTCGGTCACTTTCTTTTTTTGTCCAACAACTCACAGGAAGCTTTTAGCTATTTTTAAGTGGTAAAATCAGCAATTACATAAGTTTTTGTAATAGATGTTCACTTCATTTAAACCCCCCCACCCCCACTCCAAGATTGCATTTTTATTGCCCACTTGTTTATGGCTTTGGAGTGGCTTGTCATGACTGATTTATAGGCTTGCCTTAGGCTCTCCTCCCTCTGTAATTTTGGTTTGAAGGCTATTAAAACTTTAGTTTCCAAAGTAAATTTACAGTTGAATAAAAAGGGCAAACACACAAGGCGAGAAATTAAAGGCTTCTGGTTTGGCTCAGCTGAGGAATGACTGATATTTCAAATCCGTTTCCAAACTGAATCAACTCGCTGACGTCCAGGTGAGCGGATTCGATACACAGCAAATCTCAAAGGAAACAGCGGGGAGCTTTCTGCATGCAGAGACCTTGGACTGTTTAAATAGCTTCAATGATGAACCAGAGGCATGAAAAGCAAACTTCTTGTTTTACAGCTGCAGGCAGAAATCCAGAATGAAATGAATTCATAGCTTCATAACTGTCGAACACAATATCAAGGTTCACAGTATAGCGCGGTATCGGCTTACAACCTCCTGTTTTTTTATAAAAATATTTCGAGAGCTTGCAGAGCCGGAAACATCTTCACACTCTTAGAAATGAGAGTATTAAAAGAAATCTTTTCTTTCGATTTGGTTGGTGGCCACATATTTTGTACCTTCAATGTACAAGGGACGTTCAATTCAAACCTGGACTTTTGCTTGTGCAGAAAAAAGAACACAGTTATAAGAGTAAAGACTCTTTATTTAAGAGTTTATATAAGAGTAAAAAACTCTTTATTTCTATACAAGCCCTTCTACACTAATTTACTTGTCCCAGCATTTAGTAGAAGGTTTTATTAATACGCTGGTGCCGCGATCAGACTTCTGCATCATGTTGACTTACTGTACCAGGAACTCCTAATGTGGAAATGGCTTGGAGCGAGGTATGGGACTGTACGGGGGATGGTGTCAATAACTCCCAGCCAAGTTCTGTAATGTACAAGTGGTGTTGGGGAATGATTATATGTACCGTTCCCACAGACAGATATGTCTCTTCCTCAAGTAGGAGACAAGTTATCTGTCAATTTTCAAGGATCAGGCGTTCCACTTACTGAATGTCCCCAGGGTATGAATGCAGTGGGTGCTGATGTGTGGCCTTCTTTAAAACGTTTTAAATGTTTAACTGTGATTAAGAGTCTTGCCGCTTCTATATCAGTGTTATGGCTTTATTCAGCAGACATTTCGACACAAGTCCCGGTTTGATTTGAACACCCCTCACCAAGACTTAAATTCGGATCTACAGTAAAAAAAACAAAAACAGAACATACAGTAATTGGACTGTTATTACCTGTTCATGTAACTGACACATTCTTAAGATACAATTGGTATATACTCACCTGTATGACCACAGTAACACGTAGGGCCAGGGGTAGCTCAGTGGTTAAGGCATTGGACTACGGTTTGGAAGATCCCAGGTTCAAACCCCACAACCACCAAGTTGCCACTGTTGGGCCCTTGAGCAAGGCCCTTAACCCTCAACTGCTCAGATGTATAATGAGATAAAAAAAAATGTAAGTCGCTCTGGATAAGAGCGCCTGCCAAATGCCAAAATGTAAAAACAACAAAAAACTTTTTTTTTACGTGTACAATGTTAGCCTATAACAAATGCATTCAGGAAAAACTTTTAAATTTGTTATCTGATAATGAAAACTAACAAAATCTTCTCTGTTCCCTTATTCTGAGGAAGATCCTAGAGTTGTATGTTGGTTATACCTGTAAGACTTTGGTTCACACGAAACAGCTAAGAAATAAAGGTAGGCAGTTAGAAAAAAGTATGGGAAAAAAAGGAAAAAAAGCCACGTCTGCTAATACTTGACAAAGGACACAAGGTCACAAAGTTTTTTAGCTTTTACAAATAAATGGCAAAATTTGCACTAATTTTTACACCTTACATGGATAAAGCTTAAATTTCTACAAATATTGTGTCAAGTGGATTGTTCCATTTTGCAATTTCTCTGTACTAAACTGAATCAGACCATCTTCCATAATAAACCTTGTGAATAATGCTGTTTTGGGGCAGAAAAATGTGGAGAAAATAATTGCAAATTACAGGTTTTAACTGAGGCCAACTGATTCAGTTGGTGTTGTGGTTAGCAGTCCAAAGACCTGCAGATTAGGCTAATTTGCATTCCCAAATTGCCCGTAGTATGTGAATGAGTGTGTGTATGTATGTGTGTGCCCTGCAATGGATTGGCACCCTGTTCAGGGTGTACCCCACCTTGTGCCCTAAGTCTCCTGGGATAGGCTCCAGGACCCCCACGACTCTGAATACAGAATAAAGCTGTATAGACGATGAGTGAGTAATGTTTTAACTGACGGCACGGTAGCTTAGTGGTTAGCACTTCTGCCTTGCACCTCCAGAGTCTGAGATCGGTTCCCGTCTTGGGTCTGTGTGTATGGGGTTTGCATGTTCTTTGTTCTTTGGTCTGTTTCTTCCAGGTGCTCCGGTTTCCCAAGTCCAAAGACATTCAAATTAGGGTAACTGGTATTCCCAAATTGCATGAAGTTTGTGAATAAGCATGATTAACGCCCCGTCCAGGGTGTACCCCATCTTGTGCACAGGGCCTGTATATAGTATGGAGCGGTATAGACAATGAGTTTTGAGATTGGTTTTAACTACTGTACTATCCTAAGATGCCCAATGTTCTAGTTAGTAATGAGACATAAATTCTATCATATGAGTAAATTTTTACTAATCAGAAATCAGTACTCAGATTCTTAAAATGTGAAACCTATGTTTAGCCTCTGTGGCTCATTTGAAAACCTCCACTGCCTAATTTGTTCCTTCCAATGCTCTTGTTCTCTTGTAACATTGTCCAAGTCAGCAACTCTTGAAATCTTAGGGCCAGAGCTAAAATGAAAAATTCTGTGAATTATAGCTATAAATGTTCAGGATTGGACATAAAGTGACAGTTTTAATCAATGGCAGCAACATGCGAAAGATCTAACCCAGATGAACTGGTGACGATTCACAAATGTCATATGACCTGGAACTGTGGAGGACTAGTGCTACATCACAGGTCATAGAAGATTTTGAACTGAAGTTTGAAGTTGAACTGGCAGGTGTGATGCTGCTGCCAGAACCTGACACACTTCTACCGTCGTGGCTCTCTTTAATCTCTGAACCTGTCAGACTCATTCTCAGGCTCTACTTCTGTTTAAAGTTTTCAGAGCTCAGATACCCTAAAAAAAAACCCTGCTTATCCAAAACAATTTCTTCCTGAATTTCATGCTTTAGATATACTCATTGGATATTGCAATCTTGAATATTGTCCTGTTCTCATCCCATTTACAGTACTAATCACTGTTTGTATCTGTAATTCTGTAGTGTAACTGTTTAAAGTCTAGCGCCACCTAGATGGCAATGGGTTCCATTTTGAGATTTATCACCATTACAACCAAACCCACCAGAGCTATCTACACCAAAACGTAGTTAATCACATGAATCTTTGTGAGATTTGTCCATTTACCCATGAGGACTTTTGAGCACTGTGTCCTGAGTTTGTTGTTACATTTACCTTTACGTTTGACTTTTGCTTCTTTGCTTAGTTTCTGAGGTTGACTGCAATGCATTATTCTTGATGTTTCGCTGATTGACCCCCGCATGCTTTCTGATTACAATTTTACCTGCTGATTTTGATTATCAAATTAAACCTGCTGCTTGCACTTCATGACATTCTGAAGGTTTCCTTCTTCTTGAAGTTTTTCTTTGCTACTCTTTTGACATGTACAGTAGTGTGCAAAATCTTTGAGCCGTTCCTCGTTTCTACATTGTTTGCTTCTAAAGAGCCAGGTTTTCTGGTATTATTTAATGTTCTCTTAAGGAATAGGTTTCCAGGCTTCCTGAGTAACTTTTTTGCCTCTCATTTTTGCCAAATTTTTGACTCTCATTTTCCCTGTACCTGACCAGTTTCATGTAAATGCTTTTTGTTTCTTAAGCCACACAGTGACCTATGGATCATTCAAGCATAAAAAAAACATCTAACTTAAGACATGAACCAGTGAGAACAGATGATATTCAGGCCGGTGATTAGTATACTGGTGATGCTGATTGCTGATTGGTTGAAACAGACAAGAGTGGAAATGAGGTTGCTGCCTAGGTTCTTGCATGAACATTTTTTTAAATTGTATCTTTAGGCACTTTGGAGTCTGTAAAACATTTGTTCCCATTTCTTTAATCTACAATTTCCAGTATTTTGAAGTTCTATATAACTAAAATTACCCCCAAATGTGTGGACAATGCCTAATTCATAAAATTTTAAAAAGGAAATCAGATCAGAATAAAAATGTGAATTGTGAGAGATTCTGATGCACTTCATCTCCAGTTTTATAGACAGATATAAAGTCTATAAAGTAGATTTACCATCAGAGTATGAGGTAGATTTGAATTTATCTCCCACAATTCAAACCTTGATTAGTTTAAATAGTTTAAATAACATTTACCTTTAGTTAATCAGGTATTGCATATGTTGGTTGCCTTCAGCATTGTTTTACAATGTAGAAAGAATACACACGCACACACAGACATACACACACATAGCATAGTATTAGACTTATATAGACAAAATGACACATGGTAATGAATGGCAATCAAGTTTAATGAAACTTCCCCTCTTCTCCCCTCTGTTAATATGTTGTAAGTGTCGGGTGATATTGCTTTATAAGTGTCAGTGAAAATAAATACCAGGCATGCTGCTAAAACTGATAAAATGTAGACATATTTGAAAGGAAAAAAAAAAGAAATGAAGATAGACAAGCTTGAAATCGGCATGACCGTTAAACTTTATGTCTATCACTTGTGAGGCTTTGATGCCAGTGACTAAGGTTAATATGAGATGTCCTGAAGAGACAGTGACACACAGCTATAATATGACTACACACACTCTAACCTGTCTCCCCTTCTGTTGCAGAAATTGAGCCGTGGCTCCATCGTTTCAGAGCTGAGGGCACGGTGGATTACTCAGAGCTGACCTTCGACCCTGGGCAGAACGAGCTGATTGTGGGGGCGAGGTAATGAACTCGTACTTTGCTAGCATGTCAAATTTGATTCTTAAGCTGTAGTCAGGTCAAATGAACCAAACTTTTACAAAACCTGCACTTTTCCAGCCATATTACAGGTTGTTGTCTCGACGTCCGATCATGTGCAAATGTAAATTAGTGGCATGACGATGAGGTACCGCTAATTTGATCAGGTTTAAGATAGCTTCATTAACTGGAAATGAAACCGTAAATGTGAGAGCGTCCTTGGTGATGATTTCAACACCCTCCTGCAGAATATTGTCACAGACCTGAGAGAAAAAGGAGAGAGAGAGAGAAAGGAAATGTGTTGGCAGCTGGGAACATTCCCAAGCAATTATTTAGTGACAACTGCGGGTATGAGATGAACGAGTGTTAACAGTCCACTTCCCCAAAGGAACACTGCCAGAAGAGTAATTAGGTGTTTTTTTTTTTTTTTTTCACTTTAGAATTAATTCAGTGTAGGTTTCTTATTTGTGTTATGCTAAACCAGTCCTTTGACATGAAACAGGAAATGAAGTCTGGCTTTTTAATCCACAGCTTAATCTGTTCAGGTTTCCACTTTGCATTAACTTCCTTGCAGTCTTCTATTAGAAGAACATACAATATATTAACAGTTCTTACTGTGGATTCTTTTGGACCGGATTGTCTGATTGGAAAGATTTTAAATTATTGACTGATGATTAACTGTCAGTAGTTTTCCACAAAAAAAAGAAAAAAAAAGAAAAAAAAAGTGTACTACTTCTGTCTAGCACGAGAGTAGCATCAACTGGTTCTGGATGTAATGCAGTATGAGACAATCAATAGACATGTCAATACAGTAAATGGCCCCTAATCACAGCAGTGCTTATTTTACAAATGCTCATGATTGCTACTTCATCAGGCTGGAGAACCCAGTATTGAGTTTTTTTCACAGTACAACATGTTGTACAGGTTTATACTGTACCTGTTTTTTAAATTTTATATATATTAAAAAATAAATAATAATAATAATAATAATGTCTTTGTTTCCAAATGGCTGCAGTGATTCCTAATCATTTATCAAAAATAAAAAGTAAAGTTTATGACTTTTTCCATAACGCAGACACACAAATTTTATTTTAAGCTTTATTCATACCAAATACAAAAAAAACTTGTTTTATTCAATGTTTAAACACCTTCACAGTTAGCAACCCCAGTGTAAAAGTCATGCCCCCCTCCAAAAATCGAAAAAGCTCTTATTTTAATATTGATTCTCATCATGCTGGTGATTCTATTACTGTAGTTACGTCAAATATGTGGAAGTGGAGCATGATGCTCAAAAACGTGCAGCTTCTCAGTGTATGCAGCCAATTTTAAAGAGACTCCAATATGATACTCCAATCCATACATTAATTTTCCGAAGGTGTTTGCTTCTTAAACGCTTTTCCAATGAGCTCTGATGCCAATGGAGCTGACAAATCGTATTCAACGAAATGGCTTTGCATCTTATCACAAAGTGATTTGTCACGGATATCAGAATCAGGTAGGGTTTGGTTTGGTTTGGACCAATAATAAACTTTTAGGGT
This sequence comes from Clarias laeviceps, assembly GCA_030014305.1. Taxonomy (NCBI): domain Eukaryota; kingdom Metazoa; phylum Chordata; class Actinopteri; order Siluriformes; family Clariidae; genus Clarias; species Clarias laeviceps. The sequence continues at coordinate 14,167,736 of JAQMYJ010000019.1, read as the reverse complement.
ATTGTATGGTAGTGCTGAACCATCACCTCCTCGGACAAAATATGGTCAGGAAAAAAAATCATGAATGGAGTTCAAACAAATGCTTGACGAAGGTGCATCATACTTAATTGATTAGTGAAGGTAAGAACATTTAATGTTCTTATATACAGTGGGACCCCCATGATTGGAACAAACATCTGTGTAGCCATAAGAAAGCCACATGTTCATGAGACTAACTGGGAAAAAAGCTTTGTTTAAGGTACAAGCCACTGTAGGCAGTGTTATCTGAGGTTGCTTCAGTTGGTCAGGTCTAGACTCAGCAACATTATGAGGTGATAAAACGACGTCAGCTGATGACCTGAATGTTCTAATTGACCATTTTATTCCATCAATAGAGTTTTTCTTCCCTGATGTCATGGACATATTCCAGAAATTGTAAAGTGTGTCTGGGATCATGAGGAATCATCTTCACAGACACATATATATCGGCCACCACATTGTAATCAAAACCAAATTTGGTTGAAAAAATAATTTCGACAAGAAAAAAGTGTAGGTAGAACAAAACATGCATAAATGTGTAATTCAAAGCATTTCCATTTTTCTAAACTGAACATTATAATTCCTTATTTGTTACTTATATTTTACACTCTAAATATGTTTAATACATTTGAGATAATGTGTCATCCACTGATATAAAATTTGTTTTCACTGTACAGTTAATACTTGGTTTAAAATTGTACTTTCTGAACCCTAAACCTTCCACGTGAATTTAAATAAGAAAATAAAGTTCAGAAATGGGGCATTCTGCTTATGCATTTAGGTTTAATTGTCTGGTTTTATATACAGTATAAGGAGAATCTATATATATATATATATATATATATATATATATATATATAAGCTAGACATATATTTTGCCAAGAGCAAACCAACCTTGATGTCGGTTTTACATAAGCTGTGCACACATCTATCAATAAGAACTCAGAAAATAGAAATTAACAGCTCTAGTTCCTACAAAATTGTGTTTATTAGACTCAGCGTTAAGAGCAGATATATTTGAGAAGCACAGACTAATATTTTTTCAAATTAAAATATATTTGCTAATTAAAATTAGTTTTATGACTACGATAATCTAAAAGGAACTTACTAAGTAATGAATATGACATACACTATAATGGCTAATTGCATGTGCAGATGTTAAAAAGGTTGAGAAAGACTCAATTATTTCATGCAAAGATTTTAATTAAATCTGCACAACCTTTGGCTTGCTGTAAATAGACCATCCATCCAATGCATTAAAAAAAAAAAAAAAAACTCCATTAGTAAAGTCACACTGGTTTGTCTTTTCTCTCCTTTTTTTCCAGAAATCATCTCTTCAGGCTGCATTTGGAGGATCTCTCATTGATCCAGGTGTGAAAACCAGTAGGCTTTTTCTCATTTTCTCTTTTCCTATAAGCCTCAGAGACATCAGGTCGGCCTCAGATGCTGTTGCTGCGGCTTTGTGCACGACAAAATTACACTGGCATTTAGAGAGTCTATGGATCAAGAAAAAAAATGTGTTGCAGAGTCTGAAAAAAAATTTGCTGCAATTGGGAGTGGAATACAAGCAGCTTAAATAAAACCGAAAATTGGCAGGACCTAACAGTACGGTGCACGTTCTGATGTTTGCAATAATTCTGCATTTATAGAAGATGACATTTAAGGCAAGTTATAAAGACGAGAAAAAGAATGCATCTGAAATAGATATGTTCTCTTATTTCGAAAAAGTATAGTCATAGTTTTTGGTCTCTACTCATTCATCACTGTTTATATATTCTTACCAACCATTCAAAGTCAGCAGTTTCCTTTTAAGGAGTGTATATTAGTGAACCGCGCAGGTTTCTGTTATTATTGTGTGGCTGCAATTTGCACTTTGTCATCTTTCCCCTGCTGAGTTAAGCATCTTGTAACCCTGTGGTTAGCCATGTAAACATTTAACAACTTTGGGAAATCATTTGGGCTTTCTCCATGTCAACGAGGGACTCCTTTGAAGCTCCATATGGGAGAGACAGCAACTGTTCAGACTTGTAAAGATTACATAAGAGACTGGCCTCCCCCCACAGCTTAGTGTTAGGTGGTTGCAATCGAGCATGCCTAGGGGGAAAAAAAGAAAGTAAAAAGATGAGTTTGCTAATTAATTCCTTGTCTTGCTCCAGTCCATGCTTCATCATTACCATCTCAGTTAGGGTTAAATGTCTCACATTTGTCGATCTTTTGTCATGTCTAATATTGTTTTTTTATTGTTTAAATAATAATGCTGATTAATTTCATCCGGAGCATTTTTTTTCAAAAAGCATTATAATATTACCAACATTATCACTCTCCGTCTATACCGCCTTATCCTGTATACAGGGTTGGAGGGGGCCCGTAGCCTATCCCAGGAGATTTACACCTTGAACAGGGTGCCAATAATACACATTCACAGGCATTTGGAACGACAGTGAGCCTAATCTGCATGTCTTCGGACTGTGGAAGGAAACCCACCAAGCAGGAGGAGAACATGCAAAATCCATGCACACAGACAGGAGGCAGGAATAGAACCCGGACCCTGAAGGTGCGAGGCGACAGTGCTAATCACTAAGCCATCAGTCGGACACTGGTTGGCAATTTTGTGCATAATTTCAACCTCCCCAGTGGAATCCAGCACCCTTCACATACATGCATGTTACATAGTAGACATTCCAAAGACTTTTGTTATTCACTCGATTTCTATTGTTTCTGTTTAAAACGAGCCTACAAGTCTGTTCATTTCTGATTTTTTTCATTAGCTCGTATTTGCATTTCATGACACTTCACATTCATACAGTGGAACCTTGGATTGCAAGCATAATTCATTCTGGAAGTAGATTTACAAGGGTTAGGGTTAGAAGCGAATGCGTGCTACCTGATACTCTGTACTCGTAAACCAAGACTTGCTCGTTTTTCAAAAGTCAAAATCTATAAAAATTTTTGCTCATCTTGTTCCGCTCACAAACCGGGTTACTCGCAATCCAAGGTTCCACTGTACTTACAATTTACTTTTATATGAACCTAATATGTACGTGTCTTTCCTCTGAAAACGTCTTTGTTCACACCATCTGGCGATCAACGCATAAAAGTCAAAAGGTCACATACATTATGATCTCATTCTCATTCAATTCGGATGACCACTTATCAGATATATATCTGTATCTTGTTGAGTCAGCATTCATCTAAAAACCACTTTGGTTGGCATCAGTAATAAACATATGTAACTAATCTGACTTTTTATTGCATAATCACAAGCTAAAATTCAGTCATGATCATGTTAGGTTGGGGCTTCCAGGTGACATCCGTTAATATTGGTGAGCTCAAAACATCTATTCAAATCATTCTAGTTATTAATATTAGGAAGAAAAGACCGGGCTAAACAGGTTGAGAGGGTTGGAAATATATTGTAATATGATTAGAACAGTTGTCCTTAGCTATTGTGGCAGTGTAATACAATATAGAGATAATTAAAGTGTTATATCACACAAACATAATTGTTATCTTACGTCAGCTTAAATACCAAATGAGTAGTGTTCTTTCCACATATTGTTCCTGCAGCTCTGAAGAATGGTTTCTTGTTGTTGTTTTTTTTTATTCTCTGGTCTATGCTTCCCAATCTGGGTTTCTGAGTCCTTGTTACTTGGATCACAGCTCTTGCATTTCAGACAAATAGCCTCGATCCTGCTCCAATCTTGCCTGATCATTGTCAGCACATGTTCCTAATAATCTAAAAGAAAGTCTGCCGAATGCCTAAATGTAAATGTAAATTAGTCTTATGTGTAATGTGTATCTTTTTCAGTTTTATTTGCTTCATTTTTTACGTCTACTGTGTGCACATTATTACAGAAGTTCTGGGTTTTTTGTAGCTTTTTGCTTGTTCCCTCGGCTTCCAGGTTTTTAGCTTTTTCGTTTCTTGTCAAACTTGTCCTTGTTTCTTAGTCGATGTTTTCCACTCTGTGTTTCTTGTTTCTTGTTTCTTGTCAATGGATCTCGGATCTCTTGTATCTCATCCATCATCTCTTAGTCTGTGCTTCTCAGTCTTTGTTGGACTTGTCCTTGTTTCTTGGCTTTTTTTTTTCTTAGTTCTTGTTTGCTGATCATGTATTTTCAGTTTTTGCATCATGATTCTTGTTCCAGGGTCTTTATTTTCTTTTTCTTTCACATTCCTGGTATATTTTCTTACAATCTTTCACATGGTTTGCATTTCTGCATGTAAACCTGCACATTCCAATCTCCTTCTTTGACCTATACACCCACAGCTGATAAAGGAGGAAGGTACATGAGAGCATTGCATTTAACATTTTTTCCTGATATATATTGATCGTACAGGTACAAATAAATTGTGCAAAAAGTGAAAACACCCTTTGCCTTTGTTTATGGCTCTTTTTTTTCAGCTTATTTCTAATTGTGCCTTTTCCTGGTTCTTGTCTCCCAGTCCTTGGTTCTTGTTACTTGCCCTTGGACTGTTCTGATACTTATTTTCCACTTTTTGTTACCTGATCTGTGTTTCCTGGTCATTGTCCCTGGTTTATGTTTGTAATTTTGTTATACTTTGTTACCCAATCCTTTCCTGTTGCCTTTTACTTTGCACTAAACAGGTCTTCATGTATTATATCCTCCTTATAAACCTTGGACTCAATTCCTGATAACACTAGACTTTGTAACTCCCCTTGGCTCCCATAAATGACAAGATCACCTCATGCTTCTTTACAAAAGGGTTCATGTATTCTATGTACCATCAGCTTATAGCAAATAAGCTGAGAAGAAAATAAGGTATCATAATGCACAAAGCTGGTTGTTACACTATACAGAAAACTTTTCAATCATGTAATGTAGGACAGCACTGAAACAAGCAGTAAGATGGATTACTGCCAAATCTTTAGTAAAAAAGGAAAAATATTATTTTGTAGTTGCGAAGATTGATTGTGTGTTCTTTGTAAGCGTTGCCTCTGCAGATAAAAAGGCAGTCCATTTGCACAACAGAAAAAAAATGTCTTGTGCATATGAATAAAATGCAATGCGTCACATGTAAAGAGGCTGAATAGACTGAGAAAGATGAAAGATGAAGGGAAGAGCTTTGATATTAATCCAGTTTGAAGAGCCCTCTGGCAGATGAGTTAATTGGTTTGATGGCCTAATGGATGTAGCTGTTCATGAATGGGGGAGAATCTGCCAAAATGTTTGTTCCAGATGTAAAGGAATTAAACCATAGCCTTGATGGTCTGCAGTACCTACTTTTCTGTCATTGAGGATTTTCAGCCTCTAAAAGCTCAGCCCATTGGATAAGGATAATATAATAATGCATTGATAACATTTTTGGTTATAACCTCTAGGATTGATTGGCCTTCCATATTTTCCTGTATGGACATTTTCATGCACTGGTTTCCAGCAAGGTAAATAAAAACCTTTAGCACATAGTGACTGGATTCACAGTACAAAAGCTTGCATTATTCTTTTGTTAAAATCTACAGACTCTTGAATGAAGCAGGACATTTTACTCATGAAGGCATAAAGCAGGCACATGGTAATGCTACTGGTGTCTTTGTAGAAGCTTTTAACCATTGGCCTACACATGTAAAAAGGTTGCTGCATTTATCTTGATTTTTTTTTATAAATAAAACTTGTGTCTCAGGATGCACCCTAACGCTTACACTATGTACTATTCTAGACCTACAAATAAGTCTGCTTTGCATAGCATATTGTTAATTAATACATACATTATGAATAGAGCAGCATATTATGACAACATGATGTATACACATTATGGAGGGTTATACAGCCATGTGTCAAGATCTCAGATCTGTGGTCCCACTTGTGTTTGTCGGTTCATAGACACCCATGTTTGGTTAGTACTGCTGTGATAAAACTTCACCATTTCTTTATAATCCTACAGGTGGTGCACTCTAAACTATTCACACACTGGCATACCCTGTAGTAAGAGTGAATTATTTTCATAATTATGTCAGATGACACAACAGAGATATGTGCTGCTCAGTAAAAATGCAGCTTTTGTGCTTCATTAAATTTCAAGTTAAATGTTAATCCCTTGTATTTGAAGTTAGTTTGTATTGTTTAAATGCTGCACTTGTTTTTTAAGTGCGAAAACTAATGTTATAAGGAATAGGCAAAACTTAATTACTTATGTTTGGTTCAGTTGTGAAGCTGTTGAGTAAAGTTAAGGTATAAAAAGTATAAAACGTTTGAGTTATGAAGGTCTTAAAATTGTTATAAAAACATTTTTTTTTAATTTTTTTAAAATAAAATTATCATGCTTACACAATTGCAACATAAACCAAATCAGCACCTACTGATAATAAAAATTATTTTATTGGGTGATTTCCATCCCTGCTTTTCTGCTTACCGTGATTGTAAAGGGTGGTCAAATTAAGTTACAGATTGCAGATTTGTAGGTTGCAGATTTCCTGTTAGCTCAAATCAGTTCAACCATTGCTGATGCACTTTTAACCACATTCCCTGACTGCTGCTCGTTGGATGTTTGTTGGTTTTCCTACACTACTTTATATAAACTCTATAGACTGTGGTGTGCAAAAATTCCAGGAGATTGACAGGCTATGAAATATTCAAACCCGTCAATTTGGCAATAGAGTTAGAGTGTTAGAGGTTTATACAGTATACTGTATTAATAATGCTGTATAATGCACCTCCATTAGACAGGTTAAGCTTTTGTAATCATCCTGCTAATACACAGCACACTCTGTTCCAGTCACATCAGTGTTTGTGCCCTGTGTATTTGCCAGGTTTTCTGAATTCCAATTCTAGCTATGAAGTTCAAACATATATTGATTGAGTCAGAGGGCATGATATCATAATCTATTGTGGCTGCTGTTCTCTAGTAGACTCCCTGGCAGCATTCAAAAAATAAAGTTCAGATCAGAGGAGCAGTCTTAGCAGCTTGGGCTTGGATTATATTTTAGCAGGTTAGAAGGAAGGTTTTGTTGAACGCTCTAGTGTAAATAAGTTAGAGAAAATTGGAAAGACCAATACACATGGATTAATTTAGTTTTAAAAGTTGAAGATGCAAGAAGACGTCTAAAACTGGTGAAAGCAGTTTGTCTTTGTTTTATAGATTTGACTGCATTTTAACTGCAGTACATTTAATCCTCTGTTCAGATGAGACATTTTTGTCATGGTTGCCAGATGTACTGTATATCTGTATACATATGTACTTTTCACTGCATTAGATTACAAAAATACCTAATTCCGCTGACACACTCATTCCAACTGTCCAGCAAATTACTAAGGTGGGCAAAGGATACAAATCCTGTATTTGAGTAAAAGTAATAAAACGTAAAAAAAAAAAAAAAAAAAAATTACTTTTTAAAGTAAAAGCAAATATTATTCAAGTAAAAGTAGAAGTCCTCAATTTACTTATGTACTTGAGGAAAAAGTTCCAAAATAGTACTCACCTTCAAATTTACTTAAATACCAAAAGTATTATTACTTGTACTAGCTCACAGTAGCGTTTTACATAAAAAAGTTGTAAAATCTCTCTCTCCCTCTCTCTCTCCCTCTCTCTCTCTCTCTCTCTCTCACTCTCTCTGCTTCCTGATGTAAATGTACTGTTCTTGTCATCATGCAGAAATATATTTAAGTAAAATTACAGATATTCTAATTCTAATTATATCTAATTATTAATGCTTTAATATTTTGGGTCAGGTGTGATAAAAAGTATAAAGAGATGTTTCTGTGAAGGGTAGAAGAACTTGTAAGAAAATAAATACGTAGAAAAAACTATTAAAAAAAAACTTTTTAATGAGGAAAAAAAATATGAATTTGTAGTATAACTCACATTGGTACCACTGCTATGTGGGCTGGTGTTAGGACAAAAATGTAGCAAACTTAGAGGCATTATTATTTAAATGAAAAAAAAAAAGAATTGCAAATGCATTTAATTCAAACTTTTTTTGTGTGCATGTCAGTGAATCTAAAAGTTACAGTATGAATTAATTGAAAAAAAAAAAAATCACAATATATTTGATGATAGGGCTAATTGGCATTCCCAAATTTCCCATAGTGTGTGAATGAGCATGTAAGTGTGTATGTATGTATGTATGCATGTGTGTATGTATGTATGTATGCATGTGTGTATGTATGTATGTATGTATGCATGTGTGTATGTATGTATGTATGTATGTATGTATGTATGTATGTATGTATGTGTGTGCCCTGTGATGAATTGGGGCCCCTTCCATGGTGTACCCACCTGTCTCCTTGGATAGACTCCATGCCCATGTGTATAACATACAGTGGTATAAATGATAAGTGAGTAATTGACTGAATGAGTGTAATGATAGCTAAACATTTAACAAAGATGACATTGGAAAAACACCATGGTTTTATTGCTGCTTACTTAAAATGTATTGTTTGATATCATGCTTATACAATTACAATACACACTCACTTAACACTGTAATAGGAACACCTGCTTATGCATTTATCCAATCAGCCCTGATGCATGTGGCCTACATCAGACATCATAGGAGAAAAAATGTGATCTTGGTGATTGTGTCCATGCCATACTTGCTTGTTCCAGATGGGATTGTTAAAGTATTTCAGAAACTATTGATCTCCTGGGACTTTTAGGCACAACTGTCTTTAGAACTTGCATAGAGGAAAAAGTAGAACAACTGAGTGGTAACTCTTCAGAACTGCTTTGCTGATGAAGGAGGACAAAAGAGAACAGACAGATTTATTTGGGAAGTTTTCAGGAATTCAAATAGCCACTCTTTACTTCTGTGAAGAAACTGAAAAGCATAACAGGATGTGCACCAGATGAGATCTAGTGAGATCAAGATGAGATCAAATTCCACCTTTCAATCAAAAACAAGAATCTGAAGCATGCCAGCCGTTTATCCATGAGTAGATTTGAAATAGGTGGATTTGAAATAGTGTTTTTTCCTCCTTTTGCTTTAGGGCATAACCAGTGGTGTCAAAAGTATTCACATTCATTACTTGAGTAGAAGTATAGATACCTGTACTAGGGTTTAAAAAGACTTCTTTAGAAGTTGAAGTATCAACTCAAGCTTTTTACTCAAGTAAAAGTGTAGAAGTACTGGTTTCAAAACTACTTAAAGTATAAAAGTAAAAGTAACGTAAGGGGGGAAAAAGCATTAAGGATAAAAGCTTAGGCTGTGCCACGGGCCTATATACTGCACTAACACCTCATAAAAAAAAAAGAAAAATGTGGTGTTGTTTTTTTGTTGTATTTTTTAACGGCCATAGTGATTTGGGATACTGTATATGGCAATTGAAAAAGAATGCAT
>JAQMYJ010000019.1:14125899-14157881 GCA_030014305.1 Clarias laeviceps | reverse complement strand
AGTAAAGTATAGATACCCAAAATTTCTACTTAAGTAAGGTAACGAAGTATTTGTACTTCGTTACTTGACACCTCTGGGCATAACCAGAAATGAAAAAGTTAGAATTTGAGGCGTGTACAAATAATACAGCAGTGCGTGGAATGTAGATTTAGAATAAAGTCAATTTTTAAGAAAATCTAAACATTTGACCTTCTCCAAGCATAGAAAAATTGTTACTGACCATTGATCTCTGAGACTTTCACATAAAGTAAATTTTTTTTTACAATGTTAACAAGAAATGCATGACAAACTAGTTAGACAAAACAGATTATGCTGTTTTAGTCCAGCACTGCATGCATTTGCAGAGTAGTATGGGGTGTAGAAACCTACTGACCCATCCTCAGATCTGGGGATCAATAACTTAGAGCCTTAGCCACCTGAGCCACCACTCCCAGTAAATTCCAACTTACAGTTAATGTATTCTTGTAAAAATGGTTTCCCTTGAAGGTAGCTCACGAGTTACGAGATACGACTTTGGTTATATCCAAACTTCCATTTAGAAAATTTTTATAATGAAACTTGTTATTTAGCACACTTGGTGATGTTTTTTTACGCATCTTAGCATTCACAATAAATATTCCTTTATCACGCGCAGCCAGGTAATCGATGCAATTATGGAAAGCCATTAGGGTCATAACTTGGTCATATCTGTGTAAAAAAAAAAAAGTAATGCGTTAAAATTTCTAGATCAATTGCATGAGTTAACACGATAATATTGGCAGCCTTGATTTAAATATTTCTAGTGGAAATTCGGCTTCGTGCTACTGACTGCACTAAGCTTTCCATTCAAAAACTTGCAGCTATAAACCAGTATGATGTAGCTTAGATGCATTCACTGTTATTCTGTATTCTGCTTAACCATCTCCTGGTTTCTACATTTCTGTGTTAAATGTTCTCCTGACATGAATATACACTTTACAAAAAGGTGGAGATTTTAAATTTGCTTCTTGGCAGGTTCATGTGATGCCCACTGCGACCATTTAATATATGAAACAGCATTATATAAATCTATTTACACTCTGGGGGATCAGCAGTACAACAACAATTTATTGACTCAAATATCCTTTTTTTAGATTAGATTTTTTTTTTGTCCTCTACCTGTTTAGAATTTGGCCAATAATAATGTGCATATATGCATACTGTAGTGTTTGGTTATAGTAGTTTTCTCATTTGATAACGTATTAATATACAGGAATTAATACATCAGCAGATACCGGGAATTATTTATTATTTTTGGTAACACTGTTATTAATTGATGTATAAAACATGTATATCTTCTATTACTCTATTATCTTCCTTTTTTGTCATAATGGCTGAGTATGATGTCAAGTTGACACACTACATGAATGTAATAAGGTCAGAATACAGACAAAAGGCAGGTGTTGTGCAAACAAAGTAAACTGAGCAGAAGACAAAGACATAACCCAAAGAAAAAGAAACACTATAGTATGGCCCAAATGTCATGTGAAATTGTGTCATGCCCAAATGAAATTTGATATTTTGCTTTTTATTCAGACCCACGATGACTTCGAATCTCACAATATAAGATTGAATAGAATGAGACCTAACACCATTTAACTTTTTTCTTTGGGGTCACCTGAAGTCAGTAGTCTATCAGAATCGGCCAAAAACAACCACTGCACTAAAGTAGGAAATCGTCTCTGCAAGTAACAACAGCAGTTCTGAGACATTAAGAAATAAATTATCCTTGTATTTGCCATAGACACAAGTCCAAGGCCAGGAATTTGATTTGTACTTTTAATTATTTTCCCCTGGAGATCCAGATTTTTGAGCCACTGTCTATAACTGGATATTGTATAACAATAAGGATTGGTATCACATGTACTGTATAAGACAACAAGTACTGTACTGTATATACAATACTGTGCAAAGATCTTGAGCCAAACATCATTTCTTTCTATTAAATGAAATTATGTATACTAAATTACGGAAATGGCAACAAAAGCGTTGTTTATGTCAGAACCTCAGCAGCAACCTCATTTCCCCTCTCTTTTGTTCCAACTACTGAGCAATCACCATCCCCAGTATACTAATCACCGGCCTGATCATCTGTCATCATCTGCGCCTGTTTCTCACTGGTTCATGCCTTAAGTTATATGTTTTTATGCTTGAATGTTCCATAGATGACTGTGTGGCTTTAAAAAAGCAACATCCTTTTGAAACTGGTTAGTTGCAGGATTTGGACTGAAAAATGAGAACCAAAAACTTGCCAAAAAAGACAGCCAGGAAAGTCCTTCAGGAAGCCTGGAGAATTATTCCTTGAGACTACACTACAAAATACAAGAAAATCTCAAAGCAAAAGATGAAGAATGAGTCACTCAGACCAAGTGTGTGCAGGACTACATGTCAGCATGTGAACAGATGGATAATATCGAGTGTTTGGAACCAAATGTCAAATTGATGTGTTTTGTTATTTAAAAAAAAAGTTTTTAATATTTTCACACAATTATGTTCTTTAATCTGATCAATCAAACGTTATTGATTAAAATGATATTAACAGCAGTTAAGAGTAGTGCTGTCCTCACACAGTATGATATATACAGTATAACAACTCATTCACATGGACTAAGCCATACCGAACAGACTTGTATACTTTCTGGTTTCTCAGTAATATGATAAGAATTTTTCATGAACTTGATGAGGAAATGACTTTATAGCTGTTATAACAGGAACTAACATGTCTTATGGAGACTCCACAGCAACAGCTATCTATAAATGTTGAAAAATATAGGAAATTATGCCTATTAAAAAATAAAGAAGGTAATTCTTGGCAGACCGCTGTTGTATACAGGCGATGCGAAATCTCTTCTCTTATTGATTTCCTTTTCACTTTCTGAGTTTTCATTTATCAAGGTGTGTGTAAGTCAGATACTGAATTTGTGTGCAAGAGCACAAGAAATCCTCATCTCACTCACTCATCGCCTATACCGCTTTATCCTGTATACAGGCGAGGGGGCCTGGAGCCTATCTCAGGAGAGTTAGGGCATGAGGCGAAGTATACCCTGGAAAGTGTAAATCCATTGCAGGGCACACACACAAACACGAACACATTTAATCACACAATAGGCAATTTTGAGAATGCCAATCAGTCTAATCTTCATGTATTTGGACTCTGGAAGGGAACTGGAGTACCCGGAGGAAACCCGCCAAGCACAGGGAAAACATGCCAATTCCATGCACACAGACTCGAGGTGGTAATCGAACCCGGAACCTGGAGGTGCAAGGCAACAGTGCTAACCACTAAACCACTGTACTGCTAAGTTGTAGAAATGCACAAGAAATTTTATCACACGTCCATAAGTACAACTGTAAACTAAAGACATTGATGAATTCCAGACGTTCTAAATTAACGTGCACAGCCACGCTCATTTGAATAAAGAAACATCCTCAAATCACCATGTATGGTAATCAGCTTTCCCTGAGAAAAGTTCTAAGAAGAGGTGGAGGTACTTTTTCATGAAAAAAATTAATTGACACATTTATTTAAAACATATGTTTCATTAAAACCGGTGAGCATTTGGTACTTAAATTAGATAATTACATTTAACTCACCAATGGCACAAAAAAAAAATCATTTTTGCATTTATACTTATTTTTCATATTTCTTTTTAGTGCTTTTTCACATTACATTTTGTTTAGCTGTTATTATTTTTTCCAATAATCTTTGACCACTTTTTGCATACACATAGTCAGGAATAGGCAGAAATACTGTTTACATAAGCAAAACTCTTATTAAATTTTATTCATCATTGGAAGCGATACATCTGAGTGATTATCACTGTGTTTGCGTTGACCCTTGCTTTGCTCCTTGGAGATGGTTCTTGGATTTTGGCTTTGTTATCTGAGCTATATTGAGTTCTGACCGCTATCTGCCTTCCTGACTCTGATCTCTTGATTGTGTCTGCTCGAGATGTATAAAATCTTCTGCACATGGATCACATATCTAAGTCTCCTATCTTGCAAAAAGACTTAAAAAAGATGGAAAAAAAATCAACATCAAAAATCAATCTGAAAATGCATACAAACGTTTGCTACATATATATTTATATATGTATTTTCCCCCCGATTTTTATTCTCAGATTAATTTTTTTTTTTGGCAGGAACAAGTTTTTCTACAGCCTAGTGTATTCTACTACATACTGTACCAAGGCTCCTATAGACATTGATTAATTGCCAGAAGGAATTTGCATTGTATTCAGATCACATTGTGTTGTGAGCTTAACTGCCCACTCTACTTTCCTCATCTATTCAGCAGATGAACAGGTTCCTGAGAGCAAGCTAGATAATAAATCTACCATTAATAAGCCACCGACAGAGAAATAGATGTTCTTTTTTTTTCTCTAACCCTACGTTAATACTCCGTTAGGTGAAAGCTGCTTTCCCTCAGGTGGTGTTAGTCTGGAGTTTGGGGACTGATGCAGAATAAATGAGGATTAGCTGAGGGTGAAGATAGCTTGTCCCTTAACATCAATACACTCTTATGGTTGTTAATGAGTCGTAATTGAATAAAGTGTGAATGGTTATGATTAAGGTGAGGGGCTGAGTTGGCACTCAGAGCTTTAATATCACCATATTCATATTCATATCAAATACAACTAAATCACTCTGACTTACTGTTACTGCTGGAAATGGTGTGAGATCTGTTTGCACACACATTTTAGCAATGGGACTAGTAATTGTTTATTTGTTTGTTTGTTTTTGCAATGGATATGTAATTTTCAACTTAATTTTATGTGGTTCTTGCAGAATTATTATTAATTTTGTTTACATGTTTTAGCAATAATAATAATAATAATAATAATAATAATAATAAAACCCAAAGGAAACACAAATGCTTAACCCTTAAATATCCTCATTAAAATGCATTGGAACTGTTTTCTGTACATTTTATATTTCCTTGTAGAAAAAACAGCAACAATAAATGCTCTTCCAAACGGTTGAGATGTTGCTATATGGTAAAAGTACTAATACATTTATACAGCAAATGGCAAAAATTATTTGAAAAGGTTACAGAAAATGCTAACTTTTTGTGTGGTCATGCATGAGCACTTTATTTCTCGATGTGTGCTATGAAGTAATTGGAAAAAGGATAGTATTTAAAGATGCATCAATATTTAATGGACTTTTTTTTTAGCATGGCATACCTCAACTAATGTGTAGAGATGAGTCAGTGAGGGTTAGTTCAAGACATATTTACAGTATATAACTTTTAGTGATGCAGAATGTGCTCTTCTAAAAGGCTGAGCAGGATGTTGAAAGGTTGGTGGTTGCGATTTGATTCAGTTTATTACTTACATAATGTACTTCCTTTTAAAACCAGAAGTCAGGTAAAGCATTAAAGTGCACCAAACCACCGCTGGATCTTCACAACTTCTTCACAATATCTTAGCAACTAGCAACATTTGGAAAGCAGTAAAAGGTTTAACAAGAGTTGCTCAACCAGACCAATTGATTTTAACAAAGATAACATTCTAGAGCAATAAGTGTGAGCTAAGGTTGTCTGTTGAGTGCCACAGGGACATCACCAGGAGGCCTCAGATGAATTGGAGTGGGAGATAATATATCACTTGCACGTAATGATGGAGAAGCCCTGATGGTGTGTGAAGACAGAATTGCATTCTTGATCAGTCTGATAAGACTTAGGACACTAGGCGGGGTATCGCCTGGATGTTTATCCATCACAGGGCATACACACATATACAGTACACACACTACGGACAATTTGAGAATGGCAGTTAGCCTAATCTGCATGTCTTTGAACTATGGAAGGAAACCCGGAGCATCCAGCGGAAAAGTTCGTGCACACAGACCCAAGGCGGGAATGCCACCATCCCTCCCAGTCATGTCACATTAAAGTACATTTGTACAGTACAAGTTCTACACTCTATAAAATAAATAGAACCTTTTTCTCTCAACCAAGGGAAAGCTGGAAAATGGAATAACATGTAGTAAGATGCACAGCCAAATGCACATAGACAACCCACATTTACTACTAACAAGCTTCTAATAGAAAGGAAAGATCTGCCCCTGAGGATGGGACATAAGGTTCTAAGGAGAATTTCACTGGAAGATCATAAATCTGGTACAAGAATGTGAATTTGGGAAAAAGATATTTACTAGATGTATAATCATGTTGCTGTCCATAACAATAAGAGATGAGTACAAAAAAAATCCCTGAAACATCAATTTAGATCTCAGGGATGCTTTAATAACAAAGCCACTATGAAATGCTTCTGCATGCAGAGAGAAGGATAAGATGATTAACCCTAAGATGGTTTATCACAGTTTCTCATCTTTGTTTGTAGATACAGTATAAAGTTATCATTGTATTTGATGGTTTTGCCGTGTCAGCTGGATGTTTTGTAAGCCTCAATTAATATGATCTCTTTATCTGATTTCTGCGATTTCTTTTCCTCGCTATTTATGTTAAATAATCACATGGGTCGTACTGTGCAAGTTATAACTGAATTATTGCGAGACGGAGGTGCCTTGGACTTTGCACATTCTATACTTACACTTTCACTTTCAGAATAAATGGTAGAATCTCAGCCCTAGATTGGATTTCATTAATTTCCCCCCTGCAATTAGCCGCTGCCAGTGAAAACGATTTCTTGCACTAATTAACTTTAGCAAAGTCCCGAGGCCTGTTAATTCAATTACTTCCAATAAAAGGTTTCAGATGTTCAGGCTGGACCATGAACTCTGCCATAGCAATCGTTTCAACTCTTGTCCTATTTAGAGGAAGAGTTCCATTTGGCCGTTGGAAGCTACAGTATTGGGTACTGCTCGACATTTTCATGTGTAATGAGAGGAAATGGTATTCGACTGAATCCAGGTTAAAAGAATCTCATTCTAGAAACAGTTGCTAGGAAGGATTAGGAAGTAACTGAGAAAGAACTTTGCATAAGAAAAATGCAAGAATGTGAGCACCTGCCTAATATCGTGTAGGTCCTCATTGTGTCTCCCAAACAGCTCTGACCATTCAAGGAATGAACTCCCAAAAACCACTGAAGGTGTGCCGTGGGGTAGCTCAGTGGTTAAGGCATTGGACTACGGTTCGGAAGATCCCAGGTTCAAACCCCACAACCACCAAGTTGCCACTGTTGGGCCCTTGAGCAAGATGTGTAATGAGCAGTTGAGGGTTATGATAAGATAAGAGCATAGTCCTTACAATGTGTAATGAGCTCTGGATAAGAGCGTCTGCCAAATTTGATCCCCAATCACTTACCAGCTGATGCTTTAAGAATTGAGCCTCAGTGGATTACACTTCTTTGTCCAGCATATCCCATGTTGTTTGAACAAATTAAGATATTGGTAACACTCCTTCTAGGAAAGCCTTCTGCATACTGGGGCAGTCGTGACACAAAGGGCTAAGGTGCTGAGTTACTAATCTGAAGGTCAGTGGTTCAGGCCCCAGCTCCACCAAATTGCCATTCTTAGGCCCTTGAGTGAGGCCTACCTGCTCCAGTGGCGCTGTATTATGGCTGACTCTGCGCTCCGACCCCAATTACGCTGGGATATGCGCAGAAAGAATTTCCCTGTGCGGTAACGTATATATGACAAATAAATTCTTAACTTAAACCATTTTTGGCAATGTTGTAGGGTACATTATCCTGCTCAAAGAGGCCACTGCCATTAGGGAATATTGTTACCATGACAGGGTGTGCTTGGTCTGTGTCAATGTTTAGGTTCACAGTAAAATCCCCAGTGTTAATTTAAGACTTTCTGAGTTTATTTATTATCCAACTGGCCTCATACAGTATGAACATTGCTGGGTGTTAATTCAACACTCGACGTGTTAATTAAACAATGGGGAATTTGCTGTGACATGTGAAAGGATCATCAATATGGATGCCAGGACCCGAGGTTTTCCAACAAAACATTGCAGAGAGCATCACACTGCCTCCACAGGCTTTCTAGGAAAACAAAGTAAACTCTTCCCTAGATAAGCAACACACACTAACTCACGGCCATCCACAGGATGTTAAAGAAAAAAATATTCATCAAACCATTGCTCCATGGTCTAGTTTGGATCCTCATATTCTTGTTGTGCGCACTTTTGGCAGTAGACAGGGGTCAGCACCATACATAGCAAGCAGTGATGCACTGATCAGTGTTCTTACAACCTTCTATCATAGCATTATCCAGCAGAAAGAGCCAAACATGCCAAACTGTGCTACATTTATTGCTCCAATTCACCTAAAGTACCAATGACCCAATCATAGATGATAGATACATAATAGATAGATAGATAGATAGATAGATAGATAGATGGATCATCCAATTGATTTAATATTTTCCTCTGTTTCTGTAAGAGTTTTATCACTTCACTTATAGCTTGACACAGCAGGCAGCGGAGGTGAAAACACCACACACACACGCACATACACAGTGCTCTCTTTTCTGACAGCTCGCCAACACACATTCCAGTCTCAGCAGCCTATTTCAGGACACTCGTCTTTACAAATAAGCTGAACATCAGCAGAACAGCTCAGCATGCACAAACCACGCAGAGCTGACATTGAGGGCAAGTGTGTGTGTGCGTGCATGCATGAGGGGGTATAAATCATCTGCATATTTGACCTAGAGCTGTGAAACTTTAAACAAAAATCACTTGAACAGATTAGGTGTAATTAGTGACACTATTATCTTGAAAAACTATATAATAGGAAAGCCTTTAGTAATGACAACAGGAATAGACATTATGCATTACAGAGCCCTTCTCTTCTTTATTAATGATGTAATAAATCATGCAGTTACAGTAAATCATTAATGATCCCTGACAGATATTCTTTAAGGCAATTTAATATAAGAAAAACATTATTTATTACATATTACATATATTTCAAAAAAGAAATTATGTGAGTTTATTAGGTTTGCAGTTGAAAAAAAAAAAACAATCTGAAATTCCTAGAATTCATGCAATCTTCATTAACATTTACGTAGGCATGTAGACTTTTCCAAACAAAGAACCACAGTGGTCTGACCATCCAAAGAAATTTGTGAAAAGTGTTTATAAAAGGTCACAATCAGTGGTGAGGAAACAGTCAGTCCATTCATTGCAACAATCACTAATATAATACTGCGGTCAAAGAATCTACAGTGTCCGAGACAGAAGAATGGCTGTAATTGAGAAAAAAAGAAAGAAAGAAAGAAAGAAAGAGTGAGAAACTACAGACTCACTCTAGTGTAGAAAAAAAGTACAAGTGCTTCATCAAAATCTCCTGTTTCATTCACACTACTTAGTGAAATACAATATAGAATTCATAGCCATTCTGGCCACTTCATTAGGTACACCTTTTCAGCTGATTGTTAACGCAAAAATCTAATCAGCAACTCAATGCATTTAAACGTGGCATGATTGTCAGTGCCAGACAAGCTGGCGTAAGTACTATATTTTAAAGAGTGCTGATCTACTGGGATTTCCTTGCTCAACTATCTCTAGGGTTTACAGAGAATGATCTGAAAAAGAGAAAATATCCCATGAGTGGCAATTCTCTGGGCGAAAAAATACCTTGTTGATGCCAGAGGTCAGAGCGGCATGGACAGACTGGTTCGGGCTGATAGAAAGGCAACAGTAACCCAAATGAAATCTTGTTACAACTGAGATGTGCCGGAGCGGATCTCTGAGTACACAACATGTTGACCTTGAAGCAGATACTGTAGGCTACAACAGCAGAAGACCACACCGGGTGCCACTCCAGTGAGCTAAAAACAGGAACCAGAGGCTACAGTTCACATGGGCTCACCAAAATTACACAATAGAAGATTGAAAAAATGGTGCCTGGTATGATGAGTTTCGATTTCTGCTGCGACGTTTGGATGGTAGGGTCAGAATCTGGCATAAACAACGTTAAAGCATGGATCTACTTGTGGTATAATGGTGTGAGAGTTGGGTTAGTTGGACAGTGAGTTCACTGTACTGTACTTAAATGGCCTCCATAGTCACCAGACCTCAATCCAATACAGTTCCTTTGGGATGTGATGGAACAGAAGATTCGATCATGTATGTGCAGCTGAGAAATCTGCAGCAACTGCATCATGCGATCATGTCAATAAAGACCAAAAAATATATTAGGAATGTTTCTAAGGCATTGTGTGAAACTATGCCATGAATAATTAAGGCAGTTCAGAGGGCAAAATGGGTTGCAACCCAGTTCTAGCAGTACTGTAAAAGATGTACCTAATGAAGTGCCGGGTGACTGCATATCACATTAAATTGGACACTTTATGAATGTTTTTACATGTTTAGCTTCTTGTCTGGCATAAATTCTGCAAATGCACAATAGGGTGATTTACTTGAAAGAGGTCCCAAATATTCTGTAATAACTCTCGACAAAGACGAAGCAATCTGAACCAAACTACGTACAATGTGCTACTCAGTATATGGAGCTTCGAACACAGTCGGACTGATAAGGTAGGCGCCAGGTGGACATTGTGCCATTTAACGCCATACCTCTTCACTCAGTCGCTCGACTTTTCATCAGGATGGTGGTGTACAGTAATGAGCCACATGTCTTCATAGTGCGAACCAATTGGGTCACCAATTAGTTCAAGCGATGTCAGAGTGAATTTAGGAAGAAATATGGTCTTCCCGACTGTCAAGATTTGAAGGAAAACACCCAAACGTCAAATTGCTGTTAACGTCGAATTGCTTTGTCGATATGTCGATATATTCAGGAACATGAAACGCCACGTCGAAATGCGTCTGCCAGAAAACGGAGATCACTTTCAGCATCGCATGTACTGTAATGCAATAATTACACATACATTCAGTCATGTTTCAAAAAGTCAGTTATTACACAATATTCAGGGCCTCTTTCGAATGAATCACCCTGTACTGTATATGGCCATGTGGGTTTTCCCTAATCGTTGATATGAACTTGTAACATTTAGAAGATTTCCCTTCTCTAAAACTAAGGGGACCCTTTCTAGCATATCAATGCCCCTGTGCACAAAGCAAGATCCATGAAGACCTGTTATGACAAGACCGGAGCGGAGGAACTTGAGCGTCCTGCACAGAGCCGTGACCTCAACCCCACTCGAGACGTTTCACATCATCTAGAATGTGTCAGGCTTTTCGCCCAACATCAGTATCAAACCACATTAATGCCCTGGTGGTTAAATGAGCACAAATTTCCCACAGCCATGCTCACGATCTAGTGGAAATCTTCCCAGTTGAGTGCAAGTTATTATAAAGCCAACCAAATCTGGAATGAGATATTCAGCAAGCACATGAGAGAGGTCAGGGGCATGCCTGAGCTGACAAAAGAGCTATAGTAACTCAAATAATCACTCTACAACTGTTCTAGTTGTAAAGCACGCTATTCATGCAACCCTGAATTCTCTCTCTCTATTTTTTTTTTTTAACTCAGTAGAGTAGTGTTTTTGTTAGCCTGTTAGATGGAATAGTTGGAAGCTGAAAATGCATTACATAATGCTTTCATTTATTCTTTCATTATGATTCTCATTCTGAGCTTTTTTTTTTTACAGCTATGAGGAGAGGAGGAGCAAATTATCATCTGTTCTGCAAACAGTAAAATACACCAAATGACGAGAATGCATTAAAGTTGAGGCTGGTGAGCTTTCAACGGTTCACAGCAGGCTTCTACTATTCAGTGCAAACCAGTCAGAAGATATCAGCCTATAAGAAAAGAAAAAAAAACTAATAAAAAGACATCTCCTTATTATCTCCATAGTTCCTTGACTGCAGTTGAAATCAAATGGAACTAAAAGGAAAGCGTCGACTTTAGTCTTCTATCTTTCTCTGCTTTTTCTTTTCAGACAAAGATGCCAGACATTTCACGTACGCCTCATCATTCTGTTTTAGTAGACGACTCACACAGATCTCCTATTCAAATAAATTAGTGCAAGCATATTAATGTATATTAGTGGAGGCATAGTTTTTCTTTCTTTTTTTTTTAGCTGTAGTATATAATGTGCTTTTGCTATGTTAGTCCCAATGGAAGAGCTTATTATCTGGGACGTTTCTCTGACTTATTTCCTTCTGAAACAGAATAACAGAGTGATGTTGTGTACTGACTTACATAACGCCCAGTTGTGTTGAAGATGTGCCATACTGTACCTCTGCAAAAATCTTAGTTAGTTAATTATGACAAATAAGAAATAACAAGAGCCTTTAACTTTTACTACTACAGATTATTATTATACTAATACTATTGGTATTTATTACTGGGGTTGTGATGGCCTAGTGTGTTAAGGGTCTGAGTTACTGATCAGAAGGTCGGCGGTTCGAGACACGGCTCCGCAAGGTTCCCGCTGCTGGCCTCTTAAGCAAGGACCCTTAACGCTGTCTGATCCGGGGGTGCCGTATAATGGCTCACCCTGCGCTCTGACCCTGGCCCACTAACACAGCTGGGATATGCGAAGAATAAAAAATTTCCACCGTGCATTAATACTGTATATATATGAACTTAAAACACACAAAAAAACTTAACTTATTACTAAAGAAAAACAAGTGCCCGGCATACAAATTCATCCGTCTTTAAATAGATTGAACTCCAACTTTTCTCTAATTGTTTCCTCAATCAAAGGGTGGTTGGGAATGTGAGTAGTTCGCAAAGAAGTGCACAGCTGAATATATCCTGACAAATCATGTTTGCTGCTAATGAGCTCCTAGTAGAGCTAACAAGCTCTGTCAGCCAGACGTAGATATAGAGAGCATTTAATTGGACCATCAGAAAGTTTTGGATAAATGAACATCATTGAAAATTTAAATTTTAAAAAAAGGTGATGGAGAAGAAATTTAAAATGTGCAGAAAAATAGAGGCACTTGGAAAAGTGTGTATTAGCATTTGCAATTATGCTAATATTTGTAACATTTGAACAGGAATACTTTACATTACATGCTTCACAACTATCATTTACACTGATCAGCCATAACATTAAAACCGTCTACTGTAGGTTTCAGGTTCCCCTTGTGCTACCGGGAAAGCCCTGGCCGCTCTGCGTGTGGCTCCGCTGAGGCTCAGGAGTGAGCAGTGGTGTCTGGTACCAGGAAGTTGGCAGCAGCTCTTTTAGATACTGTGGGCTATGGGGTCGGGCCTTGGGTCAGACTTGTCTGTCTGGCGCATCCCAATCGGATTGGGATCTGGGGAGTTTGGAGGCCTGGTTGGCAGTCTTGGACTTTTTGCCTGCTGGGACCTGTGTGCAGTGTGCTGCGGTACACCGGGTGTTCTGCTGCCGTTCTATCATTGCCAGCGTTTACTTTTTCATCGGTTTGTGCATTGGCTTTTCTGTGGGATGTAGAGAAATACAGGTCTTGTATAGAAATAGTCGAACAGTCACATGTCCTTTTTACTTATTCATTAGTTATTTGTCTTTTTATGTGAACATATTTCATCTATTAATGCTAGATATGAAAATAATTTTAAAAACTAATTTGATGCAATTAACTAACCAATATGTGGTGCAGTAAAGCAATCACATCATAATCAGATGATGTTGTGTTGGAATATGGAATATGATGTGACCCTGAAAGTCAGAATCATTATTAAGTCTCTTGAGATATCAAAAAGACACCTTTAAGCAAAGGTCATATTTCCTTTGCAGAGCTACTCCTTTATGGACTGATTAAAATTGTGGACCAGAGCAGACCAAAGTAATAACCTGTGTTTGTTAATGGCAAAATGTAAAAATACAAAACACATGACATAATATCAGGTATTGTGAGATATGTGGATTGTTTCTTGAAGTGTGCCAGGAATTGGCTCTCATAAAGATGCATATTATAAAGTTATTCTCAAAATAATGTGCTTAAAGACTTTACGGCATTAAGTAAAATTTGTGTTTAACTCTAGTATCTGCTTGCATATTAAACAATTATTTTCAGACTATTGGAAGTCTAAAGATTAATCTATGTAGGCTGTACTGAATGTAATGTAAAAATGGGCACAATATACAGGTTGTTCAAATGAAACATATTGGTAGGGTAACTCTCAAATCCTCTTTGAAAATCCCCTGTCGATGACACCATTGCCAAAAGCAATTTGCACAAATGTAGGACAAGATTAAAGAAGGTGAACGAGCATTGAAGACAAACCATGCAATGGGAGACCATCACCTGTGAACACCTGTGATTTGAGAGTTGGGTTCAACTCTTGTGAGAGAACCTACCGTAAGTTGATAGTACCTTTGTATAGAGAAAAGAGTTACTCTTCCAGCATGTGCAGGTATAGTAGAACAACCTACAGTATGTAATGCACTAAAAAAAGTTGTCCACTTTATTTTCAGTACATCCATTGAAGTTGATATCTACATACTAGATGTATGTAGATTGCATTGGGCCTGCATCAACTTTTTCTGTAGTTTCATCTCGTTAAAATTTTAATGAATTTGATGAATTATCATTAAGTTTCCATTACTATTACCAAAACTATTCTAGTTTAGTCTTAAAGCACAGAACTCATCACATACATAAACTATTACACATGCACATTGGAACTCGCCCACTGAAAGCCAAATCAGCCAGTGATTACTATTTATTTTTAAGTCAAGCGTTCCAAGTCTATACACTTACTATGTCTGTCCAAACAGCTTGCACAGTAAAAAGGAAAGAAAAGTCTAGGATTCTGATGTTTGTGTAATTTGTGCGTACTTTAATTTGTAATCTGTTTGTTTAGACAATACTTGCATATTTGCCTATTTTCCTTGGAGTTTCTCCCCAAGGTATTCTACCTTGTTCCTGTTTATTACACTCCCTTTAATGTTTTATGTGTGCCCTTTCAGGGACTATTAATTTATGAAATGTTATTGATGTGCCAGCAAAGTGAGATGCAAACAAGTCAGCCCAAGTGGACATAAGACCTAGGGTCATTTAATAACCGGACACATAATCAGGATGATTTACCCCCACAAATAGCAGTGAGGGTTGGGGTGACTAAGAGTTTTGTCACGCCTTTTCATTTTATACTTAAGTCACTGAAATTATGACAGAAAAAAAGAATTACTGTACCTAGTCAAGAAAAGTGTTTTAAATAACCCAGATGTTTTTTTTTTTTTATTATTTAAAAAGTTGTCATCTTGCTTTGATGACAACTTTGCACACTTTGGCATTCTCTCAGTCAGCATCATGAAGAAGACACCTTTATTCATTTCCACCAATCTTAAAGGAGTTCCCAGAGGTGTTGAGTACTTGTTGGCAGCTTCTGAAGTACTGGTTTCTTTGCAACAATTCGACCGTGAACGCCCGACTCACACAGTCTCTTCTGAACAGTGGAGTCACTTGAACTCCGAGAAGCACTTATGTTTGCTCAAATGTGAGATGCTTTAAATTGGAAATAAGCTGGTCATCCTAATAAACGTATCCTCTGCAGCAAAGGTAGCTCTTGGTCTTCTTTTCTTGGGACTGTCCTCATGAGAGCCAGTTTCATCATAGTGTTTGTTGGTTTTGATGAGTGTGCTTGAGGATGCATTCAAAATTCATTTTTGGGGGTGACCTTCATTTCTTAAAGTAATGATGGACTGTCTTTTCTCTTTCCTTGCCTGAGTGGTTTTTGTTTTGCCATGATATGTATATTTGGAGTAATTATTATAGCACTAATAGGACTGTTGTCTCTGTACTCACTCTTCCTCTGCACAGGACAACTGAGAGTCTAACGCATGTTAAGAAGGCAAATGCCGCAAATTAACACATTACAAGGCACACCTGTGAACTGAAAACCATTCCAGATGTCTACCGCATGAATCTGATGAGAGAATGCCATGAGTGTGCCAAGCTGCCATCAACGTTAAATGTAGCTACTTTGGACAATCAAAAATAAAATAAAACATATTCAGTGTTGTTTAACACCTTTTTTTTTGCTTACTACATAATTCCATATGTGTTCTTTCATGCTTTGAAATGCTCCTGAAAAAGGAGCACATGTTTTTCACATGTCCCAATTAGGAAGGTGGGATCAGAGCACAGGGTTAAGTAGAATACAGTGCTCCTGGTGCGGATAGGCTTAAGGGTTTCGCTCAAGGGCTCAACAGTGGCAACTCGACAGTGCTGAGATTGATCCCCTGACCATTTGATCAGAAACCCAGAGCCACCACTGCCCCAGTATTAATGCAAAACTTTTAAAATAATAAAAATAAAGAAAAAAACACTGAAGGAGAAGGTGTGTATGTATTACATGCTTTGCCAGACGGTTACTGCAGCTGCCTTTCTTTCTTCATAGTTTTGCCATCATTTTGGTACAAGTTAATCTTGGTTTCATCAGTCTGAAGAATCTGGCTTTTTTGTTCTTGAGCATTACCAGCGGTTTGCACCTTATTGTGAAGCCCTATTATATATTTTTTTTCATAAAGCTGTCACTTAATTGTAGACGTTGAAAAAAAAAGTCTTGAAATTTGCCCTCTCACCAAGTTCATTAATGGTCCATCAATTGATAACCATCAGGAGTGATTTAGAATAACACTGAGCTCCATTTGTCTTTTAGATGCCATGACATACAGTTGTAGGTCTCCATTATCATAGAAACCAAACAAGACTTGGATGTTCTGTGTGTCTACTCTTTTAAAAATCACAATGATAGTGGGATAAAAGTTGTTTTCCAAGTTTCTTCTTCATGGCCTTTGATGGAAATTTTCCTCAACACTGCTGCAAAAAAGGAATAGCATCATAAAAGCAAGATTGATTACTGATTACAAGTTTGTGTTTACCATGTATATTTACAGATGTATTGGTTCTAGTATATTTATAAATGTGTTTTTTTCTCTACAGGAGGCAGAGTGGCATTGTGATGAGTTCACCAAAGGTGCCTGTTTCAGTCGAGGGAAATCAGAGGTGAGTGTTTCCTCTTGACTCTAGTGTCATTATACATAATTAAGGTTGTGAAAAATTGAGGCTACAGAACAGTCTCTGGCCCGGCTCAATTAGTGGGAATTTAACCAATCACAACACGGTAGTTAGTGCTTTTCTCTAAGTGCATTCAGCTACTTGTGGTGTTACTGTACATAAATGAATCCTACACCTCCTGTTTCTAACATAAAGAAGGCAAGAAAACTACGTGTATACTGAATAACCTTATTTATTCACATGCATACTGTATATAGTTCTTTATTTACTCTTCAGTCCATCATTTCTTTTCATCTTAGGGAACTCTTCTTGTTTAAATGCCTACAACACGGTGTTTTCCATTTACAAATAGAATAAAGCTTTTAAAAAAAACTTAACTAAAAGATATAATTTAAACCTACGTATATATGACCTATTTTTTATGAGTTATAACAAATTAAAATCAATAAAAGAAATATGTGTTTATATAGCACTGTGCAAAAGTCTTGAGCCACCCCACATTTCTTTATCTCACTCATTGTCTATACCGCTTAATCTTGTATACAGAGTCGCGGGAGGCCTGGAACCTATCCCAGGAGACCCTGGACAGGGTGCCAATCCATCGCAGGACACACACATACTCACACTCATTCACATACTACATGCAATTTGGGAACACCAATTAGCCTATTCTGTAGGTCTTTGCACAGTCTCAGGACTGTGGGAGGAAACCAGAGTACCTGGAGGAAACCCACCAAGCACGGGGAGAACATTCAAACTCCATGCACACAGAGGCGGGAATCGAACCTGGACCTGTGCTGTCTCATTTCTACATATTAAATTAAATTATGTAGATGTAATTAAAGAGATGGGGACAAATGTTTTACTGAGGTAGGCAGGCTGCAAATACACAATTTAAAAAAAAATAACAATGCATTAACATACAATTAAGAATTGGTTGCTTATGTAACCTCAGCAGCAATCTCATTTCCTCTCTCGTCTGTTCTAAACACTCAGCATTCAACATCACCAGTATACTAATCACTGACCTGATCATCTGTCCTCATCTGCTCTTCTGTTTCATTGGTTCATGCTTTAAGCAACTCCGCTGAAACTGGCCAGGTACAGGGACTAGACTGAAAATGAGAGCCAAAAACTTGAGCCAAAAAGTGAGAGACCTTCTAAGTCCTTCAGAAAGCCTGGAGAACTATTCCTCAAGATTACTTTAAAAGAATTATAGGAAAGTCTGGCTCTGTGGAAGAAAATATGAAGAACTTAAGGATGGCTCAAGCCCTGTGCACAGTACTCTAAATTAATTATTTTAGAGAAGCTGTGATGGTAGAGAGCACCAAGTGGTGCTGTTATTTATGATAGCAAAGTCTCTTGATCCATTTGACCCATATAACATAACTTTACATGACATGATAAATCTCATACAATGCATTCCTTAAGCCAAACCCTGTTACTGTATAATTACACTTCATTTAGAAAATTTGCTTTTGGACCATTGCTTGTCTCAATTTGATCTTGTAAATTCATTTCTTTTTTTTTTTTTAATCCATTCATTTTTCCCCCATATATCAGTAAAATATATTATATAAAAAACCCCAGTTTAAGACTCCATAAACACCACCATGATCTTTAGACTGTTGAAACATTAGCTGTGATGTCTTTCAGTGGCTGATTAAGTCAGAACAAATCCCAGAATCACATTCGTGGTTTAAGTGATTTCCTTTGTTAAATCCCTTTTTATTTGTGGTGCAAATATGAACCTCTCATTCTAAGCTACCGCACATCAGGTTCACCTTTCTGTCCTGTTCACGCCTCTGCACTGTTCTGTCCTTTTTCTATCTTACCTCTTATAATATAAACAATTCTGCTGGAAATAGAGACGAAAAATCCTTTCCTGTGCTCCTACTGTATGAACTATACTTTTTCTGGCCACTTAAAAGGAACACCAGTACACTTGCCTGTTCATGCAATTATTCAACGAGCTATTCATGTGTCAGCAATGCAACATATAAAATCATGTAGACACAGGTTGAGAGATTAATTTACTGTAATGTTCACATCAAACATGGATGAGGAAAATGTGACTTTGATTGTAATGTGTGGTCTCTGAGTATTTGAGTACTGAAGCGAGCTCTGGGAACTGATGATCTCCTGGGACTTTCATGCATAACGGTCTCTATAATTTGCACAGAATGATAAAAACACCTAAATGCAAATAAACAAACAACAACAACAACAATAAAAATACACCTAACATCCAACTTTGTCACATTCTGCAACTCTGTCCAATTTGCATCATCTTAATTGCATCAAACCTTCATAGAACCTTCATAGAATAAATATGCACTAGCTATTTCTTTTTCAATTTTTTTTTTAATGGAAAATTGACAATATTTTAAACACAATCAAAAGGGGTGGCAGTTTAAATATTCTGCAATTCCTCCTAAACCATTTCAAAATTCAAATTCAAATTTTATTTGTCACATACACAGTCTAAGCATGAAATGCTTAAACGACCGCCTGTGACTTTAAAACAGATTATTAATAGGGAATAAATATGTAATAAAATAAGAAATAAAATATAGAAAAACTTTAGCTAAGGAAAATATAGCTATAGAGGATAAAACAAAATATAAAATATTAGAAAATAACCTAGCTGTACATATACAGGGAAAAAAATCTGTACAAATATAGAAAATATAGAAAACTTTAGTGTAGAAATTAAATAGAATTTAAATAGAAATGTCTGGGGAATTTGATCGACCTTGCATAGTACCTTCTGCAGAAAACATTGTGCACTAGTTGTGTATATTTTTTATCTAATACCATACAGTATGCATGGGAATGGCGGCATGGTGGCTTAGTGGTTACTACTGTAACCTTGCGCCTCCAGGCCATGGGTTCGATTCCTGGATTGGTCCTTGTGCATCTCCTCATGTTTAATGGGTTTCCTCCGGGTTCTCCGGTTTCCTCCCATAGTCCAAAAACCTGCAGACTAGGCTGATTGGCGTTCCCAAATTGCCCGTAGTGTGTGAATGAATGAGTGTATGTGTGTGTGCCCTGCGATGGATTGGCACCCTGTCCAGGGTGTACCCTGCCTCGTGCCCTAAGCCTCCTGGGATAGGCTCCAGGCCCCCTGCGACCCTGAATACAGGATAAAGCGATCCAGACAATGAGTTAGTGAGTGAGTGAGTGTGAATGTTGACCAGAGGTCCTACCACCGTCATACTGTACAAAATGGAAATAAATAGAATGGTCACCATTGGCCTTCACGGTCCAGGGTTGGAATACAGAGGTTTATAGATGGACGGATGGATACATGGGAATACCAAATAACACCACAATGTGCACTTCCTTTTAATTGTAAGATACAACAGCAGAATGTGTGTTGCTATAATGGGACCCTATCTATTTCAGTCTTGCGTCTGTCTCTCGTAGCACGTCAGCCATCGTCATCACACTTTTTCTCTCAACTCTTCCTGAACCATTCATGGGAATTTGACCAAACCTTCAATGAACCTTCATTAGGAATCATAGATGCGCAATAGCTATTTTATTTTTAGAGGCAGAGGGTTCAGTGAGCAGCGACACATGTCTTCCTTGGAAATCTCATAACTTTTCATTTAGAAAACGCCAATAATGATCAAACACAGAAATTGTCTGCAAACTACCATAAAATTATGTTCTAAAACAGGGTGTTAAACATGTAGCATGTGAGTCATTCTTTTAAAGGATCTAAAACCCATCCAATTAAATGGATTTAGAAACCATGTTCTATTAAGAAAATTAGGGCAAGAAACTCAAATACTGGAAAATGTGCTAATGATGTATAATTAATTGTATGAGTAATCCAACAATTTGCCATTATAATAATATCTCTTTCCAAAAGAATTCATTTACAGATCATAACTTTGAGGGTGTTTTATTTGTATATTTCATATATTTCATTTAGCATTTTGATGATGAACAAACAAGAGTTGTTCATGTGTTATTCATCACTGAACTGATTTCTTTGGTCTGGCCCACTTGACATTAGAATAAGTGTTATGTGGCACATTAGCCGGAATGACTTTGACACCCCTGCTCTAAAATCATTTTATTTACCATTATGCTTTTGAAGCTTAGCCTTATTTTATGAGCTGTGAAAAAGTGAAAAAAAAAGGACCATGTACATCTACTTACGTTCTTACCATATCATATTGCATTTGACTTTGTTTGTATTATAGTATCCTCGAGCAGCATGTATATTACCAGCTCATTATTTTTTCCCTATTGCTCCCACTCACTCACTCATTGTCTATACCACTTTATTCTGTATACAGGGTCATGGGAGGGGGGGCGGGGGGGGGGGGCTGTATCCTGTCCCAGGAGACTTAGGGCACGAGGCGGGGTACACCCTGAATGGGGTGCCAATCCATCGCACACACTCTCACATACCCACTAACCCTAACCCTAACCCTACCCACTACAGGCAATTTGGGAACGCCAATTAGTGTAATCTGCATGTCTTTGGACTGTGGGAGGAAACCCACCAAGCATGGGGAGAACATGCAGCGCCACGCACACAGACCAGTGTCGGGAATCGAACCCAGACCCTGGAGGTGCAGGGAAACAGTGCTAACCACTAAGCCACCATGTGTATAAATCTAATGCAGGTAGCTGACATGTACAGTAATAGATGGCAAATACAGTACATGAGCATTATGGAACATTAAAACTCTTTAAACCCTTAACATTATTTCTAAACCAAGTCTAATAAAAGTGATATATGATTTCAGGGATGGTCTTAATTATAATGATTTCTGCCTTGACCTCCAGGTTTTCCCACTGTATTTTAGTCAGTCTCCTGTGGTTTAAGTGGGTTTAAGAAGCAGTTAAATGCTATAAGGTATAATAAGTATAATAAAAGAATAATAAGGCCTATGCTGACCATCATATGATTATTATTTAGAATCACAATTCACCTTTTCCTGACTGCTGGTGGTTATGAGCTGACATTTGCATGGAATTGTTTTCCATCCCATCACTGTATCAGCTGAAATGGCTAAGATAAGAACGAAAGACTTTGACTTAATCAGTTCACTCCCTGCCAAGTCTGAGACAATGATTGTTTTACATAACCCAAAATTTATTTTTTTATTTTTTTGAAAACTCATAAAACGCGAATTTTACCAGTAATTGTCTGCATCTGGTTCTCTCAGGCCTGTCGCATGAGGAGGAAAAGACGGTTTGATTGATATTAATGCGCTTCAGTCCACTCCATTTGTTTGTGAAGCGCACATCCATAGCTGCAAAATTATTCCATGAAATGTAGCATTTTGTAGTTTTTTTTCCCCTTTCCTTTTCATAAACATGTCTCGTTGTGATGAGTCAGGACCATTAAACCTTCCTTTACTTACACACAGGAGCGATGCTTCTTTGCAAAATTATGTTAGTGAAAAAAAAAAAAAAAAAGTCACTTTTTAAGAGCTGGCTTAAACCTTTGCAGAAACACAACAAAACATTGAATTAAAGCGTTAACTGGGTAAGAGTAAGATTTATGAATTACCGTATACTCAGAAAGCAGGTGGAATAATATAATAGCAGTGCAATGTAAAAACTCTGCAATTCAACAGGTTCCGATTGAATACTAAAAAAAATATTCACATGAAATGAACGATATGAAGTATGTCAGATCTTCTACAGAAAGGGCTGGTGTGTCTGTGTGAAGGATTTCATGCCAACCAAGCAGAAGCCACATCTGATAGTCTACTGAAAGCCAAGAATAACTAATTAAACAGGTGGAATCAAGTGTGGCACCCGTTTGGATGTAAAACCTGCACACACATATACTGTATATACACGAACACACGAACACACACAAACTCGACTTTTCTGGAGAAGAATTGTCATAGATATACATATCAAGGGCCTTGGCCGACAGCAATATGAAGCTACCTCAGTGGAATTAAGTGTCTCTTACAGTCTACTGTACTGTAGATTATCTTTTAATTTACCCCTTTTAATTCATGTTCAAATGCTAGGATCGCCTCTTTTATTTTTTGTTTTTGTGCACAACATAAAATCATCTGATTGTAGTTGAGTCTAAGTGTTAGGCAAAATACAACCTAAGACGAATAACAACATATAACTTTTTTCACCATGCCACATTTCACACGTGAGCAATACTAAGTACCCCTTATGGCTTCCACAGGATTTAAGTGTGAAAGTTGCAGCCAGGTGCTGCTAGTCATCAGCCCTTGTTTAATTGATCATCAGCAGGTTTGCAGACGTATAATACAATGTTTTGGCAGTTTTCTGGTCTGGAGCATTCAGGTGTGTGTTAAAGCAATGGCAAAAGCGAATGATATAAGCAATGGTCTTAAAGAAGCAACTGTTGCTGCACATCATTCTGGAAAAGGTTAGGAAACCATGTTCAAACAATTTGAATTTCAACATTCTACAGTGAGAAAGATTATTTATAAGTGGAAAACATTTAAGACTCTTGCCAGTCTTCCTAATCATATAATGCTCAGAGAAATATGTAAAAAAAAAAAAAAATAGTTACATCTCAGGCCTTACATGCCTTATTGAGCATGTTAAATGCTAAAGTCTATAAGAGCACAATTAGAAGAAGACTGAATAAAGTATGGTTTGTTTGGAAGGTTTGCCTTTTCTGTCTAAAAAGAACACAGATGTACAACAGAGGCTCACAAACTAGAATTAAGGCTTCTAGAACAATGTCCTAGAACAGATGTGACCAAAGTGCAGTTGTTTGGCCTTTATATCCACTCACTTTATATCCATAAACTCAAACAGCATTTCAGCAGAATCACCTTAAATCAAGCATGACAGCGGAGGGGTGACGATTTGGGATTGATTTTCAGCAACAGGTCAAAATATCGAAATATCGAAATTGGGTCATGCAACAGTACAATGATCTGTAGCACATCAGTAAATCTACATGAGAATGGCTGAAAACTAAACTATCAAGTTTTTGGAAGGGACCAGTCAAAGTCCAGACATGAACCAAATTGAAATGCTCTGGCAGGACCTTAAGAGAGTTGTGCATAAGGGAATGCCCAAAAACCACAATTAACTGAAGAATGGGACAAAATTCCTCCACAAAGGTGTGATAGACTGATAGTCATACAAGAAAACAACTACTCTAAGTGAATACTAAGCACATGTTATTTTGGCTTTATTTTTGTTAAATAAATATATATTTTTTTCATAATACAAAAAAGAAAAAAATGCAGAAAAGAAAAGATTGCACCCATCATGCATAGTGGCCAATGTACAAGCCTCTGGACGCAGTGTTATGATCTGGGGTTGCGTTAGTTGGTCAGGTCTAGGCTCAGCAATGTCATGGGGCAATAAAATGAAGTCAGCTAATGATTTGAATTTTTAGCATTTTAGCATTTTGATTAGCATTCACATTACATATATTCTAATCAGGGCAGTGTATTTTAAAACTCTACATATGAGGTAAATGCCATCTTGTTAATATGTAAACTGATTGATTAGCTTATTTGATTTTATTTGCTTATTTGCTTACAGGAAGAATGCCAGAATTACATCCGTGTTCTTCTGGTGAATGGAGATCGACTTTTCACCTGTGGCACAAATGCCTTCACTCCAATTTGTACCAATCGCACAGTAAGTGAAATGCCTTTCATCTTTGTTTTCTTTATTTTTTTCTTACACTACAATTTTATATACACTCAAATTAGCTGTGACACAAGCACACTCTCTGAGGTGTCAGGTTTCTCCCTCTAACCATTCAATAAATAAATAAAATGAAGCTGTTATTCTCATCTGTACACAGACTTAATTAACAGAAATCAAAATTAGTTTCTCAGTCATTTTGACTCCTAATGGCCTGTGCTCATTTGCAAAGACTGCATTTTCCCATTATAAAATAATTTGGATTATTCTGAATTATGGTTCTGTAATTAAATCAACACGAGAGCAATATTTATTAGTTTCTTAAACACAATTCTCAGTGAAAACTGAATGTTGACTAAACATGCTTAATCTTATTGCAAGCAAACACTTTAAAATTTTTAAACAGTTCAACATGAGATTCTACAAAAAACGCACCTTTTTACAATTTCTGAAGAATGAATCCGGCAGCAGTTGACTGTGATCTTTAGCAAAAAACAACAAGAGATGCCCCTCCTGAATCACAGTGAGCAACTAAAACTAAAACTTCACATTTAATACTCATTATATAAAAGGTGTACATAATGGCTTTGTAAAAAATATATGTGGAAATACATATGCACAGTTTTTGGACTTTCTCTTATTTTAGCAAATTATTGTCCAAAGACAAACAAGGTTGTTAATAATAATAATAATAATAATAAACATTTTTGGCTTGGGTAGCTCAGTGGCTAAGGCATTGGACTACTGTTCAAAAGATCCCAGGTTCAAACCCCACAACCACCAAGTTGCCACTGTTGGGCCCTTGAGCAAGACCCTTAACCCCTTACAGTAATTGCTCAGTTGGATAATGAGATGTAAGATGTAGATCAAGTGAAGTACGACCA
Organism: Clarias laeviceps; assembly: GCA_030014305.1. Lineage (NCBI taxonomy): Eukaryota > Metazoa > Chordata > Actinopteri > Siluriformes > Clariidae > Clarias > Clarias laeviceps. The sequence continues at coordinate 14,132,498 of JAQMYJ010000019.1, read as the reverse complement.
CTGACAAGTGAACAGAACAACACTGATCACCAACTGATACACCAGTAAACAGATGAGAGGATCACAGGCACCCAAGGCTCACCCATGCTTATGGAAACAAAAGACACTATTATTAATAATAAATTGCATATTTACATGGCCACAAAATACAAATTGATGATTAATTGAATGTGACAAAATTGTGGCAGGTGGAGTTATAACCTCTTGCAACATCACCCAATATTCACACTGATATAGCCAAAACAATTTTAACATAATATTTTGTCATTTATGTTTTTTTTGTGTCATTTGTGTTTTGTGTCACCTTTGCATCTGAGTAAACCGTGCCCAACATGTCTTCTAAAAGTTTTTTAAAAAACTGCCAAAATGCAGATATCTTTTTTTGCTTTCAAACTGTTCATACACAGTACATTTTTTTTTGTATTCATTTTTATTATTTTTTACACTATACTGAAGACATCAAAACTTTGAAATAATATTTATGCAAGTATGCAATTAAGTCAAGAGAAATAACACTGCAACATTACTTCAAGACATAAAAGTCTTTAAAAAAATTCCAAGAAGTTGGATTATCTGCAAGTTCATTCGCAAAAAAACATCAAATGCTTTGATGAAACTAGTTCTCATGAGGACCTTCCCAGTAAAGAAAGACTAAGACTTAACTCTGCTGCAAAGGAAAAGATCATTACAGCCACAGAACTCACCAACTAACCACACCTAGTGCCTATAGGAATCAGCTCAAGTATTAGCCCAACTTAACCTTATCTTTTCTGAGGAGATTATTTCATATTTCTTGATCATGATGCCTTCAGTATTGTTCTACAATATAGAAAATCAATTAAAGAGAGAGAGAGAGAAAGAAATTGCATTAAATTAGAGTGTGTGTCCAAACTTTTGACTGGTACCATATTTCACAATATAAAATCAAGACATTTTTTGGCGTTTTGTTTGTGTTTTGTTTTCAAGTTTTGTGTTCTCAGTGCCTTAAATGGGCTCTGTGATGTTTCACAGCTACTCAAATGTACCGTAGCTCCTTTAAGTGTTCTGGGAATTTGTATGACTGAATTGCAGCGAAATGAAAAAATTGTGTGTACAGTACAGACGTCAGGCATTGCTTCCATCCTTCCTCTTTCATGCATATCATTCAGTCATGAGAGAATCCTAAATTTTTTTTTAACAAGATTACCCATAAATCCATTCTGCCAGTGGTTGACAGTTAGCCTATTTGCAATGATGATCTTCCTCATATTGTTTTTTTTTTTCCAGAAGTGGCATTTTTTGTTTACTTCAAACATTAGGAATACCTAGTGTTCTTTGTGCCAATAGAATGGAAAAAACTAAATGAAAAAAAAAAGCACCATGTGGTATAAAACACAGCCATCTGAATCCAAACTATGGATTTCAATCTATAATATGCACTAAAGCTGGGTGAAAATTGCAAATTAAATGTGCATATTGCATAGGATTACCGGATAAAGTACAGTTAGCTTATGGTTGTGTAGAAGTTCGATAACACGGCGAGTCCTGATTAAATTGGTGCTCAGTGATTACAGCTTCCCTTCCAGCTCAGCAGCTACTCAATGCCTGTATGCACCTCAAATGCTCATGTAGTGTGAATGTGTTAGCAACTTGATTTTCACAAGCTGCGAGTGACTTCCTCCAATATATTCAAGCATGTCTGATTTTTTGTGCCGATGAACCGCAAAGTGTGAAACCCATCTGTGACTGGTTGCAAGCAAGTTTAAATATTTATTTGTCACATATGTACAGTGAAATCCTTTCTGAAATGTTTTAAAACATTACGGCCATTGATCCCTATACAACTACTGGACAGGAATTTTTGATACCTTTTCAGAAATAACGGTGGGAAAAAAGGAGAAAGATGCTCTTACTGCATTGTTTGGGGTCATTCCCTCATCACTTTTCATTTTCATGCTTAAAAACGATGGCCTGTCCTTTGCTGCACTACTTGCTAGCTAGAAGACTAATATTGACTGATTGGAAACTATGAACATCTCCCTCACATTCTCGATAAATGAGAGATATGCTTTCTTTTGTTAAATTAGACTAGAAAGATTAGACTTTCATTTAGGTGTTCATCCTAAACATTTGGGAAACTATGGGGCCCTTTTCTCCAGCTAGTTAGGAGAATAAAATTCCCACTCTCCACTTGATTGAAGTGCCTCTCTTGGTTTGGCTCGGTGCTAATACCTTGGGCATGTGGCATGGGCCACTTGGTCATTCTGGTTGCCTGCCTATTATGGACACATCTGAATATGATCTGAATGTATTATTATTATTATTATTATTATTATTAATATTATTACATTATTATGAACACATTGCACACTGATTATTAATTATATACCAGAAAACTGGTGCAGGATTATGGGCATCCAAAACTCAACCAATGTCCACAAGGATCAAAGGCCAGTCTGTCTGATCTAATGCCACAGAAAAGCCAACCCAGTACAAATCCCTGGAAAAATTAATGCTGGCAACGAGAGACACTTAAAACACTCATTGACTCCTAAGCATGGGACCCAGCAGGCAAAGAGCCCAAGGCCACCCACCTGGCCTCCAATCTGCTTAGGTCCCTGTCCTACAGAGCACCCATGGGATTTGCCGAACTATTGAGTCCAATCGAGTTAGGGTCAGAGCACTGGGTTAATAATGATATGGTGCTCCTGGAGGGCCTTGATCAGGTGCCCAGTAGTAGCACTTGGCAGTCCTAAGGATTGAACCTCCCGATGAGTCTTCCAGAGCCTTAAACATTCTGCCAGCAGCCAGGTACGACATTTGAAGAATGTTATATTGGAAGACCATAATTATACCAAACTTGTTTCCATTTTCTGTATTAATGCTCTTAGCAAGCCAAATGTCTTACTATGTTATTATAATGCAGAAGGTTACTGACCACTTTTTAGTTTAGTCAGTTAGGTTTGCATACATCCAGAACATGGAACTGGGCAAGTGTGACAGGCAAGCTATAGATTTCTTAATTTGTGCTCTGGTATGACTGTTATGACAGTTCCTGGAATGTCTTTCATTATAGCAGACTTAATGAATTACATCATAGTGGTGATGTAATGTACGTAGCTTGACCACTGAGTTTTAACAGAAAGAAGGAACAAATTTGAGGCACTTTGAAAAGGTGCTCTGTTTTGTGTGTTGTCTGAATTAAATGGTCACATCACCAGAACACCATGTGTGTTGTATAACAGTGTAGTCAATAATACACTGTAGTGAAGTTTTAATTTTAACAATTATTAACAATTATTAAGCTGTAATACAAAGTTATGGTCATGTAACTGCATTTATTTCTGCTTAATAAATTTATGACACCATGATAAGAGAAATTAATGTAATTTTCCCATGACAGTGTAATGGCACAGAGTTACATAAACTATATAGCAAAAGTATGCAGATACTGTACCAAACCATCACATCAATATGTGGTCTGTATTAAGCTGTTACAAAAGCCTTCACTGGAACTAACCTGCTTCTTCTGTACTATAGCCATGGTTACTATAACTATTTGCTATAGCCATGTACACAGAGCTATGGTTATAAGGAAAACATGTCCATCCTTCAAAGCCTTTAAGCCCCCCCTTGGAATAAATCAGAACACAGACAAAGATTCCATGCTCGATATCAGTACCTGACCTCACTAACACTCTTGTGCCTGAAAACAAGTCTCCAATGCCACGCTCTGAAATCTAGTGGAAAGCCTTCCCAAAGTATTGGAGGCTATTAAAGCAGCAAAGGCAGGATTAAATGCGGAATGGGATGATCAACAATAAATCTGACAAACCAGAAGTAGACTGAGCTACACAGCTGACCATCATGACCTGTTATAGTAACCTAACAGCTATGAACATCTGTTACTGAATTGGGTTTTACGTATTTTATAATTATAATGCGCTTTCTGAAACCTGATGTTTACTGGAATAAACCTCCATAACCTCTCATGTCATATTGTTATGTCAACTTTATTGGTATTGGGATGGACCGGCACATTTGCCTTCAGAACTGCCTTTATTCTTCATGACATGTACTGTACTGTATTCAACAAAGTGCTGGAAACATTCCATAGCGATTTTGATCCATATTGGCATGATAGAATCACACAGTTGCTGCAGATTTGTCAGCAGCATGTCCATGATGCGAATCTCTTGATCCATCAGATCCCAGAGGGGTTCTACTAGAGTGAGGTTTGGTGACTGGCCAATTGAGTACGGTGAACTCATTGTCATGTTCAAGAAACCAGTTTGAGATGCTTTTGGCTTTGTGACATGGTGCATTATCCATGTTGAAAATAAAGGGTCAGTAACAATAGTCAGGTAGGGTGTTTCATTTAAATAATGGCTCAACTGGTACTCAGGGGGACAAAGTGTGCCAATGATATATCCCAACTGTTGATACATGGCAGGATGGATTCTTGCTTTCATGTAGTTTATGACAAATCCTGACCCTACCATCTGAATGTCATGAACATTTTTCCAATGTTCTATTGCCAATGTAAATTGTAGCCTTAGTTTCCTGTTCTGAGCTGACAGGATTGGCACCCGGTGAGGTCTTCTGTTGCTGTAGCCCATAGAGATGCTCTGTGGCATACCTCAGTTGTAACCATATGTTATTTTAGTTACTGTTGCCTTTTAATCAGCACGAACCAGTCTGTCCATTCTCCTCTGACCTCTGGCATCAACAAAGCATTTTTGCCCAGAGAATTGGAACACTCAAAGTATATTTTCTCCTTTTCAGACCATTCTCTGTAAATGCTAGAGAAAAGTTGTGTGTGAAAAGTAGATCAGCAGTTTCAGAAATACTCAGACCAGATCATAACAACCATGCCACATTCTAAATCTAATTTCTTCCACATTCTTATGCACGGTTTAAACTTCAGCATATTCAATATATGAATTAAGTAAATAATTACTTACCTACTATTTAATAATGACGTTCTGTGTTTTCTTTTCTGTCCTTCAAAACTGTCCTTGTGAATTATGAAATGGTTTACATATTTTACATGTGAGTATTTATGATGTGGCTCCTTGCATGCACAAACAGCACTGTCTGGGTTTGAATCATATCCTTGAGCCAGATCTCATCTCTCACTTAATACTCTCTTATAGTAGTAAGTCTGCTGGTTAACAGAGGCATGCTTTTTTATCTCCAGAACAGATTCTGAGTAAGCACCATTCACTGGCTTGTACACTATCATCATATAAAATGAATAGCTTTGGAAACAGTATCTAAAAGTATCTAAACTCAAGCCTTTTTTTTCCCTAACACACTGGCTATTCAAAAACATTGTCCTTGTCAGCTGGGGAGTTTCATTGTGTGTCCTAACGATGTGATTGGTGAATTAGAATTCTTAAGAAAAAAGCTGCTCAATGTAAGCTATCCACAGCTGCCCGACTGTGAAACGTATCTTTCAGCTCCTCCTCTTAATATGCATTACAGCCGTTGTGTTGTATCCGCAAGGGTTTGCCAGACGCTAGTTTCGTGAAGGTGTTCGATCAAAAATGAAAGCCCTCTTTTCATTTTTTTTTTTCGTTCCCATCCTTGCGAAGACATGCAAACGACACTTCCTTTAGCCAAACATAGAAATTCACCGCAGGATTTCCTGGCAAATAAATTAGCTCTAAGGAAGTTGAAAGGAGCTGAAATACGTCCAGACCTTCCGCGAGCCAGGATTTTAGATAATCCCTCCTTTACACCGATTACACAGGGCGAGTGTTGTGGCCATCAGCTGCTTGGGAGATAAACACATCCGAGTGAGGCGACAGAATCTGAGCTTCCTGTAGGACAGATTTATGTAGTGTTTATCTAAAGGACAGCAGTTGCACTAGCTAAACCGACTGGAATTTAGTGGTCGGATTCATTTACAAGAAATTTGCCCACTCGCACCGAGACAGATATTTTAATGAGCAAAAAGGAATAGCTGGTCAAGATAAATAGGAAGATATATAGGAATAGTAAAATAGAGAAGTAGCAGCAGCATGAGAAGCAAAAGGATAATACAGAATTCAAATGCTGTCTATTATACATATACAAGTATATACCTTTTATATACAGTATTTGTATTTTCTGCTTTCTAAAACAATACTGTAGATTTCAAAACTAACACATATGCCATTAGGTAATTAAGTAACGACAACAGTCAGTTGTTATTTTAAGACACAGAGGTCAGCTGTTCTGGAATAGTTCTTGCAAGAACAGTATTATCAAGTGCATTTGCAAAACCCATTAAGCACCATGATAAAGCTGGCTCTCATGAAAACCATCTTGGGAAAGCAAAACTAAAACTCTGCTGATTAGAGATTATGAAGTCTTTACAGATCATAAATAGCAGACACATCACAATATCTACTGTTCAAATGCGATTATTTCATATTTTGGATGCCATCAGCATTGTTTTACAATGTAGAAAGAAAAAAAAACAGGAAAGACAATGGAATTAGAAGATGTGTGCAAACTTTTGACTTGTATTATATGTATGGTTGTATGTACACTACCGTTCAAAAGTTTGGGGACACTTTCTAACTCCATGATCGTTCCTGATTTTTATTTCTTTCTACATTGTAAAGGAATGC
>JAQMYJ010000019.1:14109679-14125799 GCA_030014305.1 Clarias laeviceps | reverse complement strand
GCCAGTTTCATTATGGTGCTTGATGGATTTTGCAAATGCACTTGACAATACTGTTCTTGCAAGAACTATTACAGAATGACTGACCTCTGTGTCTTAAAATAACAACTAACTATTGTTTTTGTTGTTGTTACGTAATTATCTAATTCCATATGTGTTAATTTATAGTTTTGAAATCCCCAGTATTGTAGAATGTAGAAAATCAATCACTAAACAAAAACAAAGAAATTTGCAAGTGACCCCAAACTTTTGAACGGTAGTGTATATATAGACTTATTAGCCGTAACATTATGGTCACCCACCTGATATAAGTAGGTCCCTATTTAGGCACCAAAACAGCAATGTGCTGTGTATTTTGACGCCTTTCAGTTGGAACCAGCATTAAACGGTTTAATAATTTGAGCTACAGTACTTCAATTGGATCGAACTACACTGTCCAGCCTTCACTCCTTACATGCATCAATGAGCTGCCCATGATTCTGTTGCTGTTTCACTGGTTTTCCTTCATTGGACCACTTGGTAGGTCATGACCATAGTTCTGTAGTTCCCACTAGAGCTACAGTTCAGTAGTACAGTTCTACAGTTCAGAACTCCTTGAGTTCTGGAGTTGCTCTGACCCAGCACATCACCCATTAAAATGTGTCCCTTGTCACAGTAGCTACCATTACAATGTTCCGTTATTATGGCACCTGGAAGTGGGGGGGGGGGGGGCAGAGTATATTAGGTTTTGTGTTTTTCTTCTCGATTTTGTGTAAAACCTGACAACTAATGTTAGATCAACTCCATCAGCATGCCATCTGAAAATGTGCTCGAGTGGAAGTATACTGCGAACCCTGGAATATGTCTGCTCCAGCAGGGAAGAAAAACTCTTATGATGCGAATGTCTATACTCTGTGGACTTACAGTAGCTATGAAACATAAAATAATCAACTCACATTCATATTTCAGTTACTCATCATCACAAGAATTCTCTTCTCCCACTGGCTCTTGGTTGGTCTTCCTGCATTTTCTATTACATCCTTAAAACTCACACCAAATGCTTTTTACTTGTCAACAGTCTTCCTTAGGTCACCTGTGACTTCCCTGGCTCCCTGTAGCTGCTGCATTTAATATAATTCCCTGATCCCTGCCTACACAGTTTAAAGTGGAGAAATACCTAAAAACTCTTTGAAGTATAAGTACTGTATATAAGACTCATAAAAAATGAATAATCCAGTGCTTAATTAAATAAAAAATAATATGAAAATGATCCAGAAACATGATTCATGCCATAAATAAAGAAATGTCAATATTTTTGACCTTGAGTAAAATAACACCACAAGATTTACACTTATAATTTAAAATATTTTATATCACAATTCTTGAATCTGAAAGTGTTGATTAATTTTCCATCCCAGCAGTACTGCCAGCTGTAATTAAAATAACAATATTTTCAACATAAGTTGAAATATAATTTTTTTATATTTCTCTTTAATATAAAACACAAATTGTTGTCATATTAATGGGATTAAAATATTTGGTCTATTACATGGAAAATAATAAACTTTGGGCTGGTAAGCATGTCACTCATACACAGTATTATAAAAAGTGTATGTTTTTCGAGTCCAACGACAAGCACGTGTTAAGAACATTTGAATGAAGATACAGCAGTATATTCAGAATGCATTATGTACTTTAAGAAAACACCTCAGATTTCATTGTAGAAACGAAAAAGCCATTACCATGCAATTTTGCTCATAATAGCAAAGAGTTGCCTATAAAATCAGTAGACTCCAGCATTTATGCTCTGATTGATTCAGTTTTATTTTGAGTTGTAATTGAATTTCTTTTCACTTAGACAGAGCAAGTCTTAAATTACCCTGACAAGTTTCTCAGTTTCTATTTAATACAGAACGATCACATTATCGGTTCTGCCAACACTGGTTAGTTTTTTTTTTTCTATTTCCATATATAGGGAATGTATTTGTGTCTCCAGTATGTCCTTTTGTGAAAGTTAATTCATGCCTTTATAAGCAAAATGCGATTAATGATGACTTTTCCAGCAGATTAGATGCAATACAATACCTTTGTATCTGGAGCCTGACTGTCAGAAGTATACAGTATTAATGTTTATGGACATACACTGTAGAAGGAAACCTAGTATGAAAAATTCAAATAGTTTTTGTCCATGTTATATATGTTTTTGTATGTCGTATCTCAACAAATATCAATTATTTTTCATATATTCTGGCTCCTTTTTTCCCCCTCAATAAATGTCACACAGTGTGTGTTGTGTATTTTATAACAATATAAAATTGTTGACACTGGCTACTCTTTAAATGGATAAAGTTTATCAGTTGTGAGCAGAAGCCAGTACTCCCATATTAGCGTTTTCTTATTCATTCTGCTCTCTAGCTCAGTATATGTATATACTTCCATATTATTAGGATATTATCTCAGTCGTCTCAACAAATTCAGCATGAATATAAGTGCTGTGCAAAAATGATTCAGCCAAACTAAACATTTCTCTCTACTGTCTATTCCAGCAAGATGGGTATACAGTACATTATATATATATATATATATATATATATATATATATATATATATATGAAACAAACTAACATGTTTAGCTGTTAAGACTACAATCTTGTTTTGACTTATGATTAAGGACATATTATCATTAAATGATCATAAATTTCCCTTATTCCAGCAAGTATAAAATGATATTAAGCAGTCATTAGCTTTATTAATGAATTAAATTTCCCTCCCCCAATGACTACCCAATTTAGGTTTCTTATTTCTAAAGGTATCTTCCTTTTCCCAACAAAAATTCCTCCTGAAATGGAAAAAAATTCCCTCCAGGGAAAAGTCGACTCCCTTAGTCCTAATTTTTCTCGACCTGTCAGCTAACTTTGGCATAGTGAATTACCATATCCTTATCTCAATTCCTGCTGATAACGGGAACTATCCTTGGACCTAGCATTCATTATATTTACAGGATTGATCTTTGTGTGTATTCCAGCAAAATTCAGGTTCCTTTTCTCACCTCACAGCTGCACCATACTAGGTCCATACTTGTTCATCTTATACACTTAATCACTGGACTCAGGAATCAGATTACATGGATTCTCTTAAAGTACCACTGCTACACTGATGACACAACGCATCAGTTTTTATTCCACAACCAGCCTCCTAAGCAAGAAAATATAAGACTGCTTTTTATGTTTGTGTCCTGGATGGATACTTCCAGGACAAAACAGATAGCATCTCATCTACGCAAGGACCGGGTTGGGGGATGTTACTTTTTAAAGTAACTAATTACATTACAAATTTACTGTCTTTAAAAAGTAATCAGTTACATTATAGAGTTACTTTCTGATAAAAGGAACTAGTTATTACTTTTCCATTGAAGAAAATGAAAACTCCTTTGTGATTCCTCATGCATGTTGTTTTAGTCAAGACCTTTATAATTATTCTACCATCATCACTCAGCGAAGTTTGACCCATAATCTGTTAACTACTAATACCCCTATCTCACCTACGCCGGTTTCGCACGGTGACCGTCAGTACGGTTCATCATGATTCACCACGAGTTTTGGCGCTGTGATTAGGTTTCCATCTTTCCGCACGTCGGTCCTCGCATAGTCAAACCACATAGGTGAGATAGGGGTATAACAGCAGGAATAACAGAGGTGGGCGGGTTATCAGGGGTGGGGCTTGTAAGACAACTTTCACACACACACTAACGGCTTGGGAATGACTGTTGTCTGGCTCATGGACTACATAAATTGTCTGAATAACGTATTATATTTTTGAAAAATAACTAAATAACTGAGTACTTAAAAGGTGGACTTAACGCGTTAGATTCCTTGTTACATCAAAAAAGTTATCCAAGTACTCTAACAACAACAAGTTACACCCAACACTCGCTAAGAACTTCTCTATATTGGCGAATTTATAAACTGATTGAGGTTTAATCTAAAGTAATTTTTATTGAGGTGGGAATATATATATATATATTTTAAGTAATGTAAACATTTGTGTCTGATTACTTTCAGTTGCATACTCGGTACTGTACATGCTTATGTGTGTTTGGAGTTATAATAGGCTTCTTGTATAAAAAAAAATAAGATATTGTATGTACACACAGTAAAGTTACCAAAAAAAAAAGTAACCCTTTATTTCTTGTGCAGTTCTTACTAAACAGTGGCTTGTAATGTTTAAAAATAAGTGTAGCCACTACACCAATGAATAATTCGTCTTATGTAATTTTTATCAACCAGAATGTCATTGAACATTCAATCTTGTGCGAGTAGGAAATTCTAAGCACATTTTGGTAGTGGTGGTAGCGGTAGCTGCTAGTGGTGCTTATAGTACCAGAATTGGTCTGCTGAAGAGAAAGTTGTGATTTCAAATTGCACCTCTGCCAAGATGCCACTCTTGGGCCCTTGAGCAAGTGCCTTAATCCTCAACAGCTCACTTGTATAAATGAGATAACTAGTTGCTCTAGATAAGTGCATCGGCCAAATGCCATACATTTTCCACTGTCAATTTTTCACAATTCTTGTTGTTTAATAATTACACTTGCGTCAGGTTTTGTTGTGATGGAAAAAAATAAAAGAAATAATCTGAATAATGCTACATAAACTGACTGGACTTACATGCTCATTATTCTTTTTTTAACCTTGACACCAAACTCTACTGCTCAATTTCAAACAAGTTCAAATGATTCAGTTTGAGTCTGCAGAATGAATTTATTTTGAGTGTTGGAAGTCTTTGTCTGTCAACGTCTGTTATTCTAGACATGTAATTGTAGATTATGAGTCCAGGTGTTAGTATAATGACAACTCTCTTGACTAAACAGAGTGTTTACAGTACCTTCTCATATACTTTCAAGGCATTTCTACACTTGCTACAAGGTCTGCTTTAAATCCTGCGTGTCCTCTACACACCCTTCAGATTGCTACCTGCTTGTTTTATGTGATGCCCCCTACTGAGATCACTCGATCAGCTCCCTGTTGTAGCATGAACCAAATTCCAGACCCGTCCATTCCTCCTTTCATTAGAAAATTTCATCTTTTCATTTGCTAAATAGACATGTCTAGTGCTTGAAAAACTGGCATTATCTGGTCTTTTATGGTTTATTATTTTGCATTTTAGATGCTCTGGATAGAAGCACATACTAGGTGACTAAATGTAGGAAAATAAAGTTAAACAAAGATATCACTCCCCACAAAAAAGAAACTTGAAATTATATGGTTCATGTAATCGGATTGTATTGAAATATTAAAATGTACTCTCTCTCTCTCTACCCAGTTGACCAACCTAACAGAGATCCATGACCAGATCAGTGGCATGGCTCGATGTCCCTACAACCCCCTGCATAACTCCACAGCACTTATTACCTCTAGTGGAGAGCTCTATGCTGCTACTGCTATGGACTTTTCTGGCCGAGATCCTGCAATTTATCGTAGCCTAGGAGGTCTTCCCCCACTCCGAACAGCTCAGTACAACTCCAAATGGCTTAACGGTAAGGCACCAGAGTATTTTTCTGTATAAAAACACTGTTTTCAGTCTAAGCCTCAAAATCTAAAGAGTATATGATATGATAGGCACAGTTGCTTGAATATGTATATATGCAAGCACCCCCCCTCCAAAGAATTTCGTAGGGATACAACATTTAGTGAAACTGTTAATTATGTACAAAATCTAACAAAGGTATTTCATAAAACCGAAGTGGATGTGGAAAAATAAAATAGATTGCAAGACTTTAAAAAAAAAAATAATAAAACATGTGAACGAAGGCAAAGTTAAACATTTCACCCAATTCATGTGAAAACTTTTATTTTCACATGGATTTACTAAACAAGAGTCTAGCATTCCTCGCTGCTGTAAGAAATTGAAGGCTTTTATTAATTCAATGTGGTGTCCTTTAAATGTATTGAAGCATAAGCTGACTTAGCACCCATCTGCTACACTTCCAGCTCACTTTGTTTTGTTCATAGTTTTATGCATGAAAAACATTTTAAATCAGCTAAAATGCTGAGAAGTGCTGATATTCTCAATAAGTGGTGTTCTTGAACCAATATCATGCAAGAAAAATACAGTTCAAGTTTACCATCACATGTACAGTAATTGCAACATGCTACCACTTGTGCATAATTTCCAAATAGTGCTGATGTCATGATGTATGTTTAAGGCCTAGTAAACAATATTGTGGCTACACGGTGACTTAGTGATTGGCACTGTTGAACCTACAGGATACTGGTTTGATTCCCACCTCGGGTCTGTGTGCATGGAGTTTGTATGTTCTCCCCGTGCTTGGTGGGTTTCCTTCGGGTACTCCGGTTTTTTCCCACAGTCCAAAAACATGCAGATTAGGCTAATCAGTGTTGGCAAATTCATTGCGTATGAGTGTGGATGTGCCCTGCGATTAATTGTCAAGGGTGTACTCCGCCATAAGTCTCCTGTGATAGGCTCCAGGCACCTGCAACCCTGTATACATGATAAATCGGTATAGATGCTGAATGAGTTTACAATATTGGTATTGAATTCTTACACTTGTGACTAAACTAAAAAACAGCATGTGAAGCATTTCAAAGTTATAGTTCTCAAAGTGCATAGTTTTTAAGTTCTATTAATTAATAGAGGTTTCTTTTATTTTTGGTTTAGCAATTGGCCTGCCAGTCTAGACTGATTAAGAGCTACTCTTGATAAGCCTATCTGCCTTTGTTTTACTCTTTAGCTGATACGCCAGTATTGGATTATCTCTAATAAACATGCTTTGCATCACCTGTGTTCTGCACCTCCATCCAAGCTACGCATTACTTTTACACATTGCTAAAATAGGTTGCACTTTAAATAGTTGTATTATTTCTTGGTAATGAATCATTGTAGTTGAAGGATTCACACTTTTTTGACTGTTAATCAGAGGTTATTAGAGATGAGGCAGAACTATTGATATTATAAACATACAATGCAAGGAGTAAGGTGTAACCCTAGGGTAACCATGTTCTACCAACAGCTTATCCCTTTAATTATTTCCTTGTTTTCTGTGAAGGTCAGGGCGGTGACATTTGCTTTGGCAGACCAACCAAATTAGCCTCCTGTGTTCAAATAATTTGATCTTTCTACGTCAAAACCGTCATGTTCAGATGGAAGCAAAACGCAGAGGTCAACTGCTTCAGCTACAGTACAGTTCTGTCAGTGCTGTATTTTATCTGATTCCTATTAAAAGATAATTGGAAAAATAAATTAGAGTCCAAATGCATGGCAGATGCCTTAGCCCTTAGAAAAGGATTTAATAAATTTATATTTTACGGCAAATTGATTTGGTTCCCCACTTCTCTTCATGATTGTATTGGCTGAACCAAAGTGAGCTCTTGCATTTAAAAGGAAATTAAAGCAGCACTGACACAAACAGGCTGTTTGAATCAAGTGTGATCACACATGATGATTAATATTGAAAAGTGCCTCCTATAAGATAATTAGATGAGTGCACTTCTTTTAGCCATTTCTCTTCTTAACCTTTATGCTCATTTTGATTAATGAGGATGTCTATTACCTTGGTGAGAGATTAATAAAAATGTCTTACTCCTAAAATAAATGACACAGCACATAGCACTACGAAGGTTAACTCTTCTGTTCAGATCAAGTGGCCTTATAAGAAATGTGTTCCCTTCATGATATGTATTAGCTCCTATATATATATATATACACAGTATCACAAACACCGATCAGCCATAAGATTACAACATTAAAAATTATGCTCAGTATTAAGTAGGTTCCCTACACATGGCTCCACAACATCTCTGTATATTAGCAGCAGATTTAGTGGGTGCTGTGGGTTGCAGAGTGGGGCCTAGTGGATCGGACATGTTCCCCATTTGCGTTGGGGTCTGGGGAGTTTGGAGTGGGCTGTGGTGTACTGGATGTTCTGGTGCCTTTCTATTATGGCCTTTATTGACCTTTTGGCCAAATTTGTACTGGTTTGGCTTCTTCGTGGGATCGGACCGTCATAATTCAGTCATGCAACAGGACAATGATCCGAAGCACACCAGTAAATCTTAATCAGAATGGCTGCAAAATAAAATAATCAAATGTTTTGGAATGGCCTAGTCAAAGTACAATTGAAATGCTGTGGTGGGACCTTGATATAAGCATAAACTTAAAAACCTCAATAAACTAAAGCATGTGAAGGAGCATGGACTAAAACAATGTAGGATACTGATAAAGTTATTCAGGAAGCGATTATTTCAAGTTGTTGCTACTAAAGGTCAACAAGCTATTGGATCGAGGGGTACTTAGTATTGCCCGCATGTTTTTTTTTTCTTAGCTTAATTGCACAGTGAAAATGCTACAGTATATGTTGTTTGTATTTAATTAATACTGAGACCTGCTACAATCAGATCATTTTTATGTTTTACACCAAAAAAACAAAATTAAAAAAGGTGCCCACATGTCTGTATTATTAGTTTTAACAGCAATATATGATGAGAATGTTGTTCTCAGCAGATTTCTGAACTGCACTAAGACATATTTAAAAAGGTGAAGTCTTGGTTCCATTGAGGTTTTTACCCTTTACAGTACTTTAAATTGAACTATAATTCTGGAAAAGGTAGAAAGGGGGTATTTCTAGATTAGCAGCTATTTGTTCCTGGGACATGTCCACCCTGTGACAGTCCAATGAATCTGATCTAAAGTAGATCAAAGACTTCTGCACAAACTTCACTTGCACAAAACTGCAATTGAGGCCATACAACTTGCGTGTACATCATTACGCCAAAAAGGGAACATACCGAATACTTAGAAAATCAAAAGTTCATGTACAGTAAACACTTCAAAGACTGTGTACATTTTGGCCAAAAAATAAAGTATCGGTCAATTGAGTACACTTAAGTTTGTGTACTATAATTCTTTTTGCCCAAATTGTTCCATTAATGATATATTTTGTTTTTTTCTTTATATAAAATTCAGAACCCAACTTTGTGTCCTCATATGACATTGGAAACTTCACATACTTCTTTTTCCGGGAGAATGCGGTGGAGCATGATTGTGGGAGGACTGTGTTTTCCCGTGCTGCACGTGTGTGTAAGAATGACATCGGTGGACGGTTCTTATTGGAGGACACCTGGACCACATTCATGAAGGCAAGACTGAATTGCTCAAGGCCCGGGGAAATTCCTTTCACCTATAACGAGCTGCAAGGAACCTTCTTCCTACCAGAGCTTGAGCTGCTATATGGCATCTTCACCACTAATGTGTGAGTTCAAACTCCTTTTATACATATTCTTAAAAAAGGTCTAAGTACACTGCCAAAAACTAGTGTATGTCATTAACAGTGTCTGCTGGAGTTGATTTAAAGCTATAGGAGTAATAATGTGAAAATGTAACTGTGATTGCATTTGAGGCACATAATGTTCCCTTTATTTCATGCAAGGATGTCTCAAACAGGGAAAGTTGCCTTGTCTTAGGTTTAACTCACTTTTTTTTACATAAATGATTAAATATTGAATATGAAATATTGAGCCATACATACATTTATTAGATCCTTACTGCACAATATTAAAATCACTGCTCCAGTGGAGCATATTTCTTAAAAAGTAAATTCAGATTGATTTTCACTGATGTATAAAGGTCTGTTTGCTTTAGGATAGTTTTATTTAAAATAAATAAATAAATAAATAATAATAATAATAATAATAATAATAATAATAAACAGAATTCCCATTAGAATGCACTTTAATAAGGGTTGTCTGCTGATTGTTGAAGATGTACTGAATTGTGAACTTGCTTTGAAGTTGAAAGAAGGAACCTTACTCTATTAATTTATACACATATGATATTTCAATAAATTTTCAGTTAAGTTTATTGTTGCATTTACTGTATGTATATTATACAGTGAACTTGCATGAGCTAACCAGACAGAATATCTAATAGATTTTTATGTTTATAACTTTTACTGTTAGTTGATTTGCTAACATGAGCTAACTTAACCCTGGATTTTTTAAAGGAATTTTTGTCCTTCTTCCCTTCATTTATGTTAATAATATTCCTTTTTAAGACTAGTCAACTTGCTAACACAAGCTAACCTGACAGAGTTTCTGAGAAACATTTTCACATTCTTTTCATAAATGTTAACAATCTTAATTTTTAAAACGAGTCTACTTCATAACAAAAGCTAACCTGACGTGATTTTTGAAAACATTTTTTCACATTCTGTTAATAAATTTTAACAATCTTTACTTTTAAAACTAGTCTACTCACTAAGACAAGTTAAACTGACAGGATTTCAGTTTCAAGAGTTTTTTTTTCAACTATTTTCTCTTCATAAATGAATAATAATATTCATTTATAAAATAAAGTTAATAATCTTATTAAACTTAAGTTGTTGACATGAGCTAACCTGACAGGTATTCTGAGAGAATTTATAAGTTATAAAGTTTGACACATAGTGCAAATACAAAAAAAAAATTTCCTTGTATAAAAAAAATGGAAAAAAACAACTAACAGGACTTTAAGGTTCTTTTACTGTAGGACTTTTTAGTTAACCTGACAGAATTTCTAAGAGCAGTTTAATGCCATATCCATAATTTTTATTCTTGTTTTAAGTTGTAATAATAAAGCATAATACATTTTACTATGAATCATTTAAAAAGTAATGACCTTGTTAAAATGAGAAAACCTGACAAAATTGTATTATTTTCATACATGTTCTTATTGACAAAGCTAGCTTGATTAAATGAATTAACCTGCTAGGAGTTTTGGCTGGATTTCTAAATTATATTTCTAAATAATGATAATAATCATGATGGTTAACTAGTTTAGTTGCTAACATGAGCTAACCTGACTGTTCTACTCATAAATGTTAATAATTTCTACTGTTAAAACTAGCCCAATGCTATCATATATGGTAAAAGCACAGTCTTTCTAAGAGCATTTTTGTATGTATGAATATTTATCTTATCTAGTGAAACTAGTTGACCTGCTAACATTATGTTCATAGGCATTCTGAGAGGATTTTAAAGTAACTGAGCTAACCAAATGAGCATAGAATCTGCTTGTATAATCTAGCATGCTGTGATACTGTAGCTGATGTTCGCAGAAAAAATTTGCTAGCTTTTTGAAAACATTTTAATTAACAAGGGATGCATACAGATATAAATTAAAGATTTGATAGGAAAATACCCCAGCACACCTTAGCATTTTTGTTCGGTTTGCATTATCTTGTGATAATATGGTGGTAGACACTTCTTCAGGTTTATACTGTAGCTGAATGAAGAAGACAAAGTTGTTCCATGGATCTGTGCTTAAAATAAATAAATAAATAAATAAATAAATAATAATAATAATAATAATAATAATAATAAACAGATTTCCCATTCTCACAGTTATCTAAGGCTATAAAAAAGCATATTTATGTTTAAACCTGCAACAAGCCTAGTGTTATTCAAGCCATTATTTATATCAATATTAATTAAAAAGAAGAATTTATATCTCAGGGGTTATTTCAATGGTTAATAGTTCTAACTTTGTAAAAAGGAAGATTTAAATATATAAAATGGTAGATGAAGCATTGTTTTTTGTTAAGATTATAGGAATCAAAGTTCTTTATCAGATATACTCTGAACTGCACTTTTTTTCAGAGCTCAGTTGAAAGAGATGTACAATTATTCTAGTAAAGAAAGAATATGGAATGATTTGAATATTAGTGAAAGACAATCTTCAATGTAAAAACACTAAGGTTTCTCTGTGTGTTTAATGGTCCTTAAATGTGGCTTTGTGTGAGAGGAAGAAGTAGACAGACCCATTTTTTCACATTAGAGCCTCTGATGTACTGATAATGGACAGTGTGTGAATGGGTGTGCATGTGTGGGTGTCTGAGACTCCTCTCTGTCTCTCTTCTCCCTCAGGAACAGCATTGCTGCCTCGGCAGTGTGCGCCTTCAACCTGAGCGCCATTACCCAAGTGTTCAGTGGGCCTTTTAAATATCAGGAGAACTTGCGTTCAGCATGGCTACCCTATCCAAACCCCAACCCGGACTTCCAGGTGAGAACTGAGCAAACTCTGTCACAATGCAGTAAAATCCTAAAGTGCAATTTTAAGGGCTCTTAAAAACAGCAGCTGCATTCGCATCCTGTAACTTTTAAACAGAGGATTAGATACTAATGAGTTGCTGTAAAAGAAGCCAAAACAAAAGGACTAATACAATAAAATTAAGTCTATCTTTGCAGTAACGAGAGCCATTAAGGTACAACATCAACATGGCTACCAATGACAGCTACCATTATTTATTGCACATTAAATGTAAAACGTACACTGATCAGTGATAGCCAACGTTAAATCCACCTAGATTTTAAGTTTCCCCTTGTGCCACTGGACCGCCTTTGGTCGTTCTGGGTGTTACAGGCTGGGGCCCCTGTGGATTGGGCTTCTTTGTATTGTGCATCCCATGGTTACTCCTTCAGATTATGTGGAAGGCTTTGATGCTCTGATAGCTTTCTTATCTGATATGTTTCTTATCCTAACGGTTTGTGTTGCGTTGGCTTTTCTGTGGGATCCCTGGCTTTTGGTACTGGTGGGCATTGATGGGCCTTGGTGTTATTCAGTTCACCTGACAGTGGTGTTAAGGTCATTTTATCAGGACCGGTGGCGCGAACATTTGGTGGGTTCATTTGAAGCCTTGAAGACTTGAAAGCTCAGGACAAACAAGCTTTGTACAGTATATTAGCAATGGCAAGGCAATCCTTGTACAGTAATCCTTAATAATTAATACTGTAATCCTTGTACAGTATATTAGCAATGGCAAGGCATTGACAGCATCCATGGTCAGGGTGGCAGTGGTTTAAGTGATGATATTAGTTTGCTCAGATTAACATCTCAAGTTTTTCCTTTTAGTACTGGCTATGCTCATATTAGGGATAACAATCAGAATACAGAAACAGATATGGATATTTGGAGCACAAAACAGATACAGATAATGGAATTGTGTTACACTCCTTCCTATTTGGTATTTGTAAGATTATAAGTAAAAATGTATTCAGTTTCTACCCTGTTTTATATTTTTGTCATTCTGTGTTACAATAAAACCTAAATTACTGGTCACCAAGATACCAAAATACCTGAAACCCAAATTTTATACCTCACTTTTTTGTATGTGTACTATGATCACAAAATAGGGTCCTTCATTTAAATTTGTAAAATTAAACAAACCACTTCACTTGAATGACCTTTTCAGATTTTATGTTTAAAGTTTAGTTTTAAAAACTAGACAATGCTCATCAGTGTTGTTAGTGAAGGATGTTTGGACTTGAAGTTTTATATGGATTTTATCCTCATAGCTATGGCACATTTATGCTTCTCACATCATTTTACCCTACCCACTCATCCCGTAAATTATTCTCTTTAAATCTCTAATGACATGTTTAAATTTTCTTTAAAGCTTTGCATTAGTTTCATAATTAGAAAAAAAAAACAGGTCCCCATCCTGAATTTTGGAAATTACTGGCAGCCAAATGCTGAAGAACATTAAATTAATTAATGGAAAAAGGAATGGAAAATGTCAAAGCGGACCATTTTAACCTTTCAGTACACACCACTCCGTCTGGCTTTGGTTGTGTGTCTTAGCTTCTTAATTGAGTCAATTATAGTCAAGACATCCTTTTTACAGCTTTGCATCTGGCCTAATTGTTTTTTTTTTTTCACGAATGTGGCTCTTTATGAGGTGTATTCGATTAGCACATTTAGGGGCCCTTATCTAACATTAGTTACTCCATCTGTTAACATTGACAAACCATGAACATCAGAATGAATACACTTTAACAAAGTAATAGAGTTTACACATGTACTACTCGTTGGTTTTAATATTTACTGTTTTTCTATCCACAAAACAAACATACAGTAAATAAGTAATATCATATGAGAGGGCGTGCTGTTGTGCAGAATATTGTAGGCATGAGGATGTAGACCGAGAGCTGAAGGTATCATACAGTAGCTGTGCTGATATTCAGTAAAAAAGAGATAGGGGGAAGAATCATTTATTTAGTATAGAGATGCACGGGCCGACCAGTGACTTGAACAGGGACTGGAATTGGCTGGCTTTCTGCTTGACACCATTTAATATCAACAGATTATAATTCGTCCTCCAACACATCCCTCCTTGACTGACAAAAGCAGCATTGAGCTGGTGACTGACGGTTAGCGACCAACATTATTGTAATTAACAAGAATTAAGGGAGTTTTAAACTATTACTGGTACTATTTAGCCAAAATGTGAGGAGAAGAAACCATGGAGGTAGTGGACAGTCAAGAGAAACATAGATTTATTTTATATTTCCACTTATTCTGCTATAGAATATTAGCTAATTTCCAAGTTCCAGAATTGAATACCAAATAGCGGTAAATGGAAAGCTAGTGCACTATGTAGGGTGTACAATCCCTCGTTTCATTCACCAAGTATCCTTGATCAGGGGTTTGTGCTAGAAGCTAGTTAGCTTTGTATCTTGCATTAGCTGTGAACAGAGCCACACGTACTGTTCCAAGGCAATTCAAAACAGCATAAAATCTCAATCATTGTTGTTTAAGATGACATAACATTATTAGATTTGTCTTCTTGCTGAAAGTACTTCCATGACTTGTTTTGAATTTGGATTTTGGCAGACAGCTACTCCCCTCTTCTTGTACTGCGGACTGTCCTGGCTTACTTTAGTCTAAGCTGGAAACCGACATTTAGTGCAATTAATGATTGTTAGAACACCTGTGACACAAAGTGATAAATATAGTTAAACATCCCAGTGTTGTTACCATTTATTATCACCACTCATCAGATGCCTCTTGCCCATATACTCAGTCAGAACTAACTGGTAGAATGCTTGTTAAGCATTTCCTTATATAAAATAAGGAAACCATTGGTTGTATTTTGACCTCTGGATGATTAGAATGCTAACACCTTGCTAGGGAGGATTTCTCATTATAATTCAGTCATTAGTCTTCAGTAGCTACCGTATGTTTGGTGAGGTTCACAGTTGATTCAAACCCTAGTCCAGGAACATTTCTCACGGATCGTTGAGAAATGTTTTAATAAGGTTATCACCTTATAAAACCCGGTAGCAGAAAATTTACAATGACAAAGGGGCTAATAAAAAAGGCTACATCCATGTACTGCTGTTACTGATCAATTAAAGCCGACGATTGCTTGAGAAGTACCGTTAATTTTCTTCTTAAAATCACTGTTCTCTCAGAGTCAGACTGGAGGGACTCTGGGATTTAGAATGATGATTTGGAGAAAAGTGTGTGTGTGGGTGTATAAAGCACTAGGGATCATGGCAGTAGTTTAAATGATAGCAAGACGGCTAACTCGGCTGACACTGAGCCTTTTAATGCACTTTAATTCGCTCTGAGACCCGTGGCCATCTGGAGACTCTGAGCTTCCTCATATGCTTTTGACTCCATTTTAAATAAAACTGTCTTCTCAGCATCTATTAATTTTTTTGGACTGGATCAGCTGAATTTGAGAATCCTGTCTGAAGAGATAATAGAGTTGCAGCAGCTGACATGACGAGGAAAAAAAAAAAAACTCCTCTTCTGGGAGGGGGTTTGCTGTTTGGCGAGCACTTGGGCCTCACTTTATCTCAGCCTCCGTGACATCTTCATCAAGAATTTGTCAGCATCGGAGAGCCAAGATTTACGAGCCTCGGATTTATGGCTTCCTGCACTGATGTAAAACTAGTTGCTGTCTATTCCAAGCATGAAAGGGCAACATGGAGTGTGCACTAGTGAAATTATTTCTTTACTGATTGAGGTTGATTACGCAGAGACCAGAAATGAAAGCAGGAAGCTTTACCGAAATGTCCTGCACTTAATCAGGAGTAGAAATTTGTGCTGTAATAACCGCATGATTCCTGTCTCTGCTTCAGAATACTTTAGTGGGGTGGCACAGTGACGTAAGAGGTAATGTTCCACCTACGGTGGCCGTGAAGTGCAAAACAAATTAACAAAACTGAAAACAAAATAAATAAAAAAAACAAAATAACAAAAACAAAAACAAAACAACAAAACCCAAAACGAAATAACAAAACCCAAAACAAAATAACAAAACCCAAAACAAAATAACAAATTCAAAACAAATTAACAAAACGGAAAA
>JAQMYJ010000019.1:14069227-14109579 GCA_030014305.1 Clarias laeviceps | reverse complement strand
TACAAATTAACAAAACGGAAAACAAAATAACTAATTCAAAACCAAATTAACAAATCCGAAAACAAAATAACAAAACCCAAAACAAAATAACAAATCAGTTTTGGGTTTTGTTATTTTGTTTTGGGTTTTGATATTTTGTTTTTAAATTAATTATTTTGTTTTCCATTTTGTTAATTTGGTTTTGAATTTGTTATTTTATTTTCAGTTTTGTTAATTTGTTTTGCACTTCAGGGCCACCGTATCCACCTCTCAGGTGAATGGTTGCAAACCAGAGATCGGGTTTCTGCCTGTGTGAAGGTTTTGGGAATGTTCTCCTGTGTCCCTGTGGGTTTCCTCTCACCTTCCAAAACCATTCTGGTAGATAAAGTGGTTATGCTAAACTTCCCCAGGTGTGAGTGAATGTGCGATTGTCTCTAAGTAGTGCCCTGAGGTGGACTGGTGTTCCATCTGTGGAGTATTCCAGCCCTAAGGGAATGCTTCATTTCTCAATAATCCTTCTCAATATTAATATCCTCCAGCAAAAAGTATAATTTAACTGTCTTAATTTTTATACATGACAGCACACTGTGAGTAGTGCCATTATGAGAAGAGTAGTGGTTAGCACTGTGGCTTTGCACCTCCATGGTATGGGTTCGATTCCCTCCGGGTACTCCGGTTTCCTCCCACAGTCCAAGGCATGCAAATTGCTCATAGTTTGTGTGTGCGCTGCGATGGATTGGCACACTGTCCTTGTGCTCAAAGTCTCCTGGTATACGCCCCAGACCCCTGCAACCCTGTATAGCATAGGCGGTATAGAAGATGAAAGTGAAAGGTGCAGTAAGCTGTACACTCTGTTAGTAAATGAGCTTGAACTTTCTTTCACAAATTATCACTTTTCCATGTGTCTACAATATATTATTTAAAACTGGGGTGTATATATTTATATGGTGTGAAAAAACTTACAAAAGTGTGCCAAAAAATCTGTTGACATATCATTTGTTTTGGTGTTTAAACTGTCAAGACATCACTTGATTAACACCTTCTGTTTTTGCGAGCACATTTTCTCTCTTGATTGGCTGTACTACTGATTATGTTTTCTTGTTGGTCTCCATTCAGGAGTAATGAAGCCAGCAAGGTGATCTTTAATGGGAAACATGTAGGGTCTCAGATAGTTTGATAGTTAAAAGGGACATCTTATGCAAAATGAACTTTTTTGTCATTTTTATACATCCACATTTTAGGTACTATATGTAAAACATTTTATTTAGTTTGTCCTTTTCCCATTTTTGTAATAGCCATGGCTTAAACAAGCAAATCACATTTTTTCCCTATTGTGGTCTCATATAACAAGAGACCCTCCACCAGCTCCATGCTCAGTTCTTGCCAGCTTTGCTCAGCAGATACTGTAGCATTTTTTAATTTTATTCAAATTAACACACTGAATATGGAGAGTTTTTGAGAGTGAGTAAATAAAAAAAAATAGGTACTGTATGTGATCTGTTAAGGAAAATATAGCTTGCTTTCTATAGTTTAAATATGAATCATTTAATAATAATAAATTATGACTGAATCACTTGTCAGCAACTGTGACAAAAAACATTAAAAAATTACTCTTTCAGAACCTTTCCCCTGCCACAGTGTTGACCATGTCTATCTACAGTATATCATTAAAGTGATACTGTATCAGATATATACTGAGCAGTCACAAAATTACAAAACATTAAAAAACACAAAACATTAAGCCTAATAGGTGTAGCAGCTCTGGCCCCTCTGGCCCGACTTCAGATCTCTGGGGTTGTAGTGTGATGTCTGGCATCGGGACATTAGCAGCAGATCCTTTGGATTGGACTTGTTTGTCTGGAACATCCCATTGGTGCTCGATCGGATTGGGATCTGGGTAAATTTGGAGGATAGGTTGGAAGTCTTGGAAGTTTTGCCTTTGGAGCTCCTTGTGCGGCAGATTCTGGTGCACTGGATGTTTTGGTACCTTCCTATTGTGGCCATTGTGCTTTACACTATGCCAATGACCGTTGTTAAAAGTGCTATATATAAATAAAATATATAAATATATAAATAAAACTTTATTTAATTTAATTGGATCATTGACTTTTTGGTGGCACGGTGGCTTAGTCAGCACCGTCGGCTTGCACCTCCAGGGTCTGGGTTTGATTCTCGCCTCGGGTTCTGTGTGCATTGAGTTTGCATGTTCTTTTCCTCATTGTGGGTTTCCTCCAGGTATTTCAGTTTATTTATACCATCCAAAGACATCCAGATTAGGCTAACTGGTGTTCCCAAATTGCCCGTAGTGTGTGAATGTTTACTGGAGGTCCTACCACAGTCATAAAAATGGGAATTAATACAGTGGTCACCATCGGTCTCAGAGATTTCTACAGTAGATGGATGGATGGATGAACTTTTTTATGGTGAGCTGTGCTGCATTGGCTTTACCGTGGGATCGGATGGCGTTTATTTCCCACAGGCACGGATTAGCCTTGGGTGCCCATGATCCTGTCACCAGTTTACTGGTATATTATTGATAATCAATGTTAATGCCTTAATGTTATGTGAGCTAGTTAATGTTATGGCTGATTGGTGTATTACACACAGCTCATTTTTACCTCTTAATGATTAACTGAATTACCCATTATTAACAAAGCTTGTTTTGGTTTTATTGTTGCTGCTGCTTAATAAATGGAATAAAGCTGTTTTTATTAGGAAACCCTGGCTTTTAAACCTTTACAGCTCATTAATCCTTGTGGTGG
This sequence comes from Clarias laeviceps, assembly GCA_030014305.1. Lineage (NCBI taxonomy): Eukaryota > Metazoa > Chordata > Actinopteri > Siluriformes > Clariidae > Clarias > Clarias laeviceps. The sequence goes on along the minus strand of JAQMYJ010000019.1, from coordinate 14,106,838 downwards.
TCACCTTCAGAACCTGAGGCTGTTCAGCCTGAGAGAGAGAGAAGAATAAATCAGAGTAGAAGTGTGTGCTGACTTTCGCCTGAACCCAGGGGGGATTCTGACCAATTTCATATTTCCTTGCAGATAGTTTGATCAATTCCAGCTGCCTGCACAGCTTTTTTTTTTCAAACATAAGCAATATGAATTATTTTCTAATGAATTAAGTTTGTTCTATTTCCCATAATATAAACAAAATATATATCTGCGATATAAACTAATAGTCCAAAGTTTGGAAATACCTTCTAATTCCATTCTCTTTCCTGATTTTTATCTATTTCTACATTATAAAACAATAATGATGGCGTCCAAAATATGCAATAATCTCCTTTGAACAGTAAAGCCTCCTTATGCTCTGTAAAGCCTTCGTAACAGCTCTAATCTGAGGTGCTGTTAATTGGTGATTTTTGAGGATGGTAACTCTAAATAAACGTATCTGCAGCAGAGGTACGTTTTGGTCTTGCTCTCTTGAGATGATCTTCATGAGAGCCAGTTTCATCATGGTGCTTGATGGGTTTTGCAAGAACTATTCCAGAGCAGCTGAACTTCATGTCTTACATAACATTCATGTCTTACATAACAGTCATTAAATAACAATTGACCATTGTCGTTGTTGCTGTTGTGACTTAATTACCTAATTCCATGTGTTACAGAAACCCTTTAAATTAGTTTTAATCTTCAAGCCTTGTATTCAACCGTCTAGTCCTACAAACCTTTTTTGTTCCCAGCCCCAATGCACACTACAAAATCAGCATGATGGCGGCCCCTGTGGTGCTCAGTAATACTCTCCTCACCTAGATGCCTCAACGCTGGCGCATCAGACACTCAGAAATAGCCCCCCAAAGAGTCAGGACGTGGCTTAGCTGAACGTCTGGCAATCTGGAGATTGATCTGTTCTTGAGATCTGAATAAAGCACAAAAGATGTTTGAGATTCTTAGCAGTCAATACAATTTTTCAATCCACATACCCTAACTTTCTGCTTTGTTGTCTTTATTTTTTTTGTTCCTTGTGTCCTTTTTTATGTAATGACCAAGAGAGGCACTTTATAACAAAGGGAATTATCATCATGATGATTAATGTGTAAAAGAGATATTATATAGGATAAGAATGTTAGGGGAGTCAGTCCGAAGTGGAGTGTACTGTCCCCTAACAGAAAAAAGAAGGATCTATCCATCCATCCGTTCATCCATGTCTACTATGATTAGATGGATACTTTATTACAATATATATGAATTTGTAAGACCAATCAGTGTGCAAAAAAAAAAAAATGCATTCCAACATGAGATAAATGATCAGATCAAGTGTTTACATACCTAATATTTACCCTATGGATTATACAGGACATCATCTCATTCCGATCAGGCGGGATCAGGTCAGACTGTTCAAATTCTGTTATTACATGATGCATTTTTATTCTGCTTAGCCATTTTGCTTATTAGCATAAATGTTGTCTTGACATCTTTTCCTGCCACTGGGACTTAACTTCACCTTGAGATTGTTTACATATTAAAGGAAATCCCTAGGGGGATATTATGCATTCTGGCAATTTCCTGGCCTACAGTAATTTGGGTGCACTTGTATCGTTAGCATCCCTACAAATAAATTCTATGATAAAACATTTCTATCCTGATTGGGAGTGGACTCTTCTAGGATGACTTCCTCAATCCACACTGCATTAGGGCTCACTGGATGGTTGAATCAAGAGTTTAAAAAAAATTAGGTAGATCATTCATTATGACCTTTATAGTAACCAGATCTTAACCATAATTGGACACCTATGAGAAATTTTGTAGGGATGAGTTAGACAGTGCAATCCACCAACATCATCAAAACACCAATAAAGGAACTATCTGTTGGACTAAGTGAGGTGGCACGGTGGCTTATTGGTTAGCTCTGCAGTCTCACACCACCAGGTTCGTGTTCCTAAATTGCTCATAATGTGTGAGTGTGTGATGTGTGCACGTGTGCCCTGCGATGGATTGGCACCCTGTACAGGGTTTACCCCGTCTTGTGACCAAAGTTTCCAGAAGTATAGAGGTATAGAAGATGAATGAATGTTGGATGAAGGTGCATCTCTCTCCAGTAAACTTGTAGAATCTATGACAAGCATTAAAGCTGTTTTGTTGCCTTTGGAAGGTCTAAGACCACTCTGTGTAAAATAATTTGTAAATGTTTTAGTTTTTATTTTTCCCTTTAATGTGTTGCCTGTTGGTCTCGTAGATCATTGAGATATTAGTTCTGGAGAATCCCTATACCATTGACTACATTGGGTAGGAAAAAAAGCAATTATGATTTCACAAATTGCGATTGCTGTGAACCAGCCTAGAGCCTGCTGGTGTTGTTTGTGACTCTGCTTGTTTATACACCATGACTGAAGTACACACATAGATGAGATCACTGAAGCCTGTCCTCATTCAAGTGTGGAATTTGTTCTGCTTTTACCAGCAATGTTAAAATAAAAGCGACTAAGGGAAATTGTTCAACATTATTTCAGTGTATAAATGACAGCTCTGTATCTCCAACAGAAGAAACTCTCCTGGCACTAGGCATTTGGTTAATTGGTTAAATGATGCACCAATGAGTCAGTGCTAGCATTGGCACTGACAGGATATTACTAATTATCTTCATTTTAGCTTCACTCACAGTGACTCCACAAACATTTCTGCCTGTCTTCCCTCTGCCATTATACTGTAGCACTGTGATGAATTTAATCACTAAACATTAGGAGAGAATTATAATAATAAAAATATAATCAAAAAATAATATTTAAGGTCAGCTCTAATGGACACATGTCTGGCTAGTTCATTGACCCCCAGACTTATGCTCTTTTCACAGATGTGGCAATTGACTGTTAAATCTGTAAAATGTGTGAATGCATATAAATCAAGGCCATTTCATGGCTGGTCATTGAGACATGCTGGCTTTCTAGAAGCCGGGAACGATGGATGTTTCTTTCTCATGAAACCATCCCACCCACTGGAAATCATAAATATGATTGCTGGTCTCTATTGTACGTTCCTAATTATGTCAATGTTTAATCAGTAAGTGTAAAACTTTTGTCCTAATAAGTTATTGAGCGCTTGTCTGTATCTACTCCCACAGCACAGAGAAATCAATCCTGATTGCATAGTTTTTCCTTTGAGTATATTAGCCCTTTTATTTCCAACCAAAACGAAACTGTAATATATTTTAAATCACTACTACTAAGCTGCATGCTGATTCTATAACACAAAAAAATGAACCAAGGTTAGAAACAGAAAATCCACAGGTCTTTTGTAAAGGTCAGGAAGACCCTGAGGAGTTCCTTATAATAAACTATTTGGAGAATGCCATTGAACAAATTCACTCTATAGTCATAGTGACTCTATAGTCACACTGCAGCCACATTCATTGCCCCACTCCCAAGATAATTCAGTTTCTCCTGATTGATTTATTTGTAAGGCTTCTTCCATCCTCCAACCAATTACTCATGTCCGTTCCATGGTTCTGGTTAAAGTTCAAAAGTGATTGCACGTTCTTCATTATCAGCCTCAGGCTGTTGAATAGTTTGACCTTATCAATCAGGTCTAATTCCACTATCAGCTAGCGATGTGTTCGGTTATTGGATTATCTGGTTAACCGATTGAGGTGTCAGTATCCGAGTACTGAAATCATTATTCAGTTGTTTGTTATGCCCTAGGTTTATTTATAGTCAGTGAGGAAATATGAAATGAGAAGTCTTGACTGGCAGTAGATTAATATACAGAAAGCAGCTCTGTTGTGGTGTGGAATTTATACTTTAGGTAAGCCTTGAGATTAGGAAAAAAATAATTACTTTAATGTTCACTGAAGCAGATATGATATTAAATCATATGATTAGACATCAACACACTTAAAGTCCAAAAGTACAACAGACACGAATAAGATGACTTGGGTTAGTATCGTTATCCCGGGTGACAAAAGTAGGACTCGATGTTGTCTTTTGTTGCCCATTTGAATCATGAATTGATTCATTGTATGTTCTGAGATGCTTTTCTGCTCAGAACGGATGTCCGTAGACGGTGGTTAATTGAGGTCCTGTAACTGTCTTCTGATCTCTCTCAGAACTGCTGCACATTGGATGTTTTTTTCTAGAGACCAGAGATGCATGGAAAGCCCAGGAGATCAGCGGTTTATTCAATCCTTTAACCAGCCCACCTGGTACCAACAAACATGTTACTGAAATCACATTTAAAAAAATATTTTCTACAGTGTTTCTTATGAACATTAAGTGAATCACTTGGCCAGCAGGACTTTTGTACACTGTTACTGCTGTACATAATTAGCTAATTCTAAAGATGCATTAATTCCAAGAGATTTTTATTCCTAAACCTTGATGCAGTTGGAACGTTCAGTAAATGAGAATGAATGTTAACCAGTGCTAACTCATGTGCTGTTACTGTAGTGCTACAGACGGAAATATTGAGCTGAGATTCAGAAAAGCTGACTAAGGCACTTTTAAACCAACCTTTATCTTTATATTGTAGGCCATTGAGTCAGCATTAAAATCTGTGGTACATACATATGTATTTAGTGCTCGATTGTGTGTGTGTGTGTGTGTGTGTGTTTTGTGTTGTAATTGATTTTTTATGGTGTGAATGTATAATGACTCATTTATTCATAAATTTTCTGTACCAAGTATTCTGTACAGGTGTAGTGGTTAGCACTGTGGCACTGTTGCCTTGTACCTGCAGGGTCTGGGTTCGATTCCCGGCCAGGCTCAATTCCCATCTGAATGAGTTTGTGAGTGTGTGTATGTGTTGTGTGCCCTGCGATGGACTGGCACCTTGTCCAGGGTGTACCCCGCCCCGTGCCCTAGGCCTACTAGGATAGGCTCCCGGCCCCCTGCGACCCTGAATACAAAATAAAGCGGTATAGATGATGAGTGAGTGACTGAGTAAGTATTCTGTACAAGCCTGGAGCATAGCTCAGGGAACACCTTGTACAGGGTGCCAATCAGAGGGCATACATGCACACACCCTCTTACATACTCGTTCACACAGTATGGCCAATTTGGAAATGCTGATTAGCCTACTCTGCATGTAATTGGACTGTTGAAGGAAGCAGAAAGAACCACACCAAGGACGAGTAGAACCTGCAATTTCCTCATACACAGACAGGAGTTGAGAATCAATGATGTAACTCGTTCTCTATTTCTCTCTCTCTCTCTCTCTCTCTCTCTCTATCTGTCTATCTATCTATCTATCTATCTATCTTTCTATCTTTGGCTCTTTCTCGTTTCTTCAGTGTGGAACAATAGATTATGGTTCGTATGTGAACCTAACCGAGAGGAACCTGCAAGATGCTCAGAAGTTCATCCTGATGCACGAAGTAATTCAACCCATCACCCCTGTGCCCTACTTCATGGAGGATAACGTCCGTTTCTCTCACGTTGCCATAGATGTCGTGCAGGGAAAAGATGCTCTCTACCACATCATCTATTTGGCAACAGGTAAGATCCTTAATTGGACCGCACAAAGCTGATTTGTATCCCAGGTTTCATTCTGCATCATTTGACCTTCGACGCCTATTTTGTATATAATTGTAGTTGGTCTAGTTAAAGTTGTGAAAGGATGGTAACCTCACTACTGACTTATTTCACTGAGGACATATCCTTCTCTAATTGACATGTGCACATTAATTAAAGTCATTAGAAATGCTTTCCTGTTCATGAGCGATGTAAGGAATGATTTTCATCATTAAAGTTATTCTTTCTCCTTACTAGTCATTAGAGATGCTCTTCCTGTTCATTAATGACATTAAAGATCCCCTTCCTGCTCACAAAAGATGACATACATGCTCTTTTCATTCATTAGAGAGATGAGTGATGCTCTTCCTGTTCACTAGAGACATTCAAGTTTCTCTGCTTGTTTACAAGATACCGTATGTTACGGAGGCCCTTTCTGTTAATTAAATCTAAAAATAATGAAAGTATAATTTTTTCCTTGTTCTTTGAAGTTTATAAGGCTTTTTTCCTGTTCACTTGTTCACTGGAGAGCAAACAGTTCGTGTTCCTGTTATTCCTTTAGATAAACATGTGATGCTCCTCCTGTTAACCATAAACATTAAAGGTGCTCTTTCAGTTCACTAGAACATTTTATAATGCCACTAGAGACTGTATAAGATGATGATTCTGGTTCTGAAAGTCATTGGATGTTCTTCCTAAGTTGTAGGTACATTAGAGCTTATCTAGTTCCCTAGATGTTATTCCAGTTCACTAGAGACTTCCAGTCCCTGCAAGGCAATAGAGACTCTGTACCTGTTTCGCTTGACTTTTGCTCTTCTTGTTCCCAGAGCTCTGGTGCTCTTCTGGTTCACTAGGAACCTTATAGTTGGTTAGAGACTTCTGGGGTGATCTTCTTGTTCCTGAAAGTTGCTAGAGATTTCCTCTGGTCCGGTGGAGTGTTTTGAGATGCATGTCCTTTATCACACATTCTGTTCACTAGAAATGTTGAAGATGCTTTTAGTGTATATTAGAAATATCCTGTTTACTCAGAGATTTCCTGATTTTCAAAGTAAACTTTCTGTTTAATATTATTGTGTTAATCATAAACCTCATTAGGATGACAAGTCTATGGAGTCTATTCGGATGTAGGTAATTCAATAAAGGCAGTCAATAATCTTAATAGTTTGCAAATTTGTTTAATGGATTCTGACCACAAGGCTAAATAACTGTAATAGCTGAGTCGTGTTTTTGCTCTCGGACATGCATCAGTGAACCCACTGTAAACCCATTAATGTGCATGCAACAACCAAGTGCATGGAACAACTTACGATCTGGAAAGTGTACAAACAACTAAACATTAGCTTCCTGTCAAAAAGTAGATTTATCCCATAATATTGTAATATAATATAATACCATATAATATCATATAATATAACACAAGGATTTTTTTATTTTTCATTAGTTCAATAACCTAGAGCTTAACACATGGGGTTGACCTGTGTCTAATTACAGATAATATGTGTAAGGAAGAATTGTATTGTCAGATAAATACCAGTGCCTAATACTTTTGTTCTCCATAAAGAATGCAAAGGCGAGTCTGGGTAATTTTGTGGGCAAATTTTGGTATCACACCATGCTAAAGCTATGTTCGAACAGGGCTATCAAGCAAATCGATGCGTCTCACAGGATCTAAAAATCAATGGTCTCTACACTTACGATATATGTTCCATAAAAAATACCTTTAAAGCTCTATGAAGCTGAAAATAAGATCAAGAGTAAATACTCCCTTGGATAATATCTGAGGTATTGAACTCAATAATCCATCCATTCTTCATGATAATGTGAGGCCATTGAATGAGCTCCAAGTACTTCCACACATATAAAATGGTAAAAGATGAATCATTGTGTGAGCTTAAGCCTGAAAGGTGATTCTGCTGCTAATTCAGTCTTTTTTAGACTTCACAAAAGGCCGTTTGCAAGAAGCTAATGAGTGTTTTGTGCATAATGCTTCCCTGCTGAACATTGTGCACATTTTAACTCGACTCAGAGTACCTGCGTTTGCGTGAGAGAAAAAGTAGCTTTTCTTTTTTACTTGACTTCATAAGTCTCATAGCTTTTTTAAAGTTCATCCCGTTAGATATGCCTATTTTGTTCATTAAAGACACTATTCATGTTCACAGGGGACACACAGTAAGACATAATCTTATTGTTTAGTTGGGTAAATTAGGATGTCTTTTTTGACCACTAATGTCATTGAAATGTTCTTGCTGTTCACTAGAGTCAGTAAAGATGTCCTTTCTGTTCACTAAAGTAATTAAAGATGTCCTTCCTGTTCACTAGAGTAATTAATGATGTTCTTGTTGTTTACTAGTGTCAGTAAAGCTGTCCTTGCTATACTCTAGAGTTACTAAAGATGTCCTTGATGTTACCTAGAGTCAGTAAAGATGTCCTTCCTGCTCACTAGAGTCAGTAAAGATGTCCTTCCGGTTCACTACAGTCATTAAGGAGGTTCTTCCTGTTTACTAGATTCATTGAAGAGGTTCTTCCTGTTTACTAGATTCATTAAGGATGTTCTTTTTGTTCACTAGAGTCTTCCTTTACACTAGAGTCAGTAAAGATGTTCCTTTTGTTCACTACAGTCATTAAAGATGTTCTTCCTGTTCACTAAAATCATTATATATGTCCTTTTTTTCTATGGTCTTCTAGAGTCCTGTTTACCAGAGTCAGTAAAGATGCCCTTTCTGTTCACTAGATTGGGTGAAGATGTCCTTCCTGTTCAACAGAGTCAGAAAAGATGCTGTTGCTGTTCACTAGAGTCAGTGAAGATGTCCTTTCTGTTCACTAGAATCAGTAAATGTGTCCTTCCTGTTCACTAGAGTCAGTAAAGATGCCCTTTCTGTTCACTGGAGTCATTGAAGATGTCCTTCCTGTTCAACAGAGTCAGAAAAGATACTGTTGCTGTTCACTAGAATCAGTGAAGATGTCCTTTCCGTTTACTAGAGTCAGTGAAGATGTCCTTCCTGTTTGCTAGATTTAATGAAGATGTTCTTTTTGTTCACTAGAGTCATTAAAAATGACCTTCCTGTCCACTAGTCAGTGAAGATAGACTTCGTGTTTACTAGAGTCAGTGAAGATAGTCTTCCTGTTCACTAGCATCAGTGAAGATGTTCTTTTTGTTCACTAGAGTCATTAAAGATGTCCTTCCTGTCCACTGGTCAGTGAAGATTGTCCTTCCTGTTCACTAGAGTCAGTAAAGGTGCCCTTTCTGTTCACTAGAATCATTAAATATGTCCTTTCTTATTTCTACAGTCTTTCAAAAATGTCCTTCCTGTTTAGTAGTCATTAAAGATGTTCATGTTCAGAATTTTTTTTCTTTTCTGTTCATTCAACCTTTCCTTTTCATCAGATCTCTCCTCCCCGTTCACCACGGTCATTACAGAAACTCCCTATTCATTAGTTGCTTTTCCTGAGAGTAATTCTTCCTCTTTATTGAAAATGAGATAAGCTTCTTCCTGTTTACCAAAGATACTAAAGATGTTTTAATCGTTCACAAGATATATCAAAGATGTCCATCCTGTTCATTTAAGTTGTACTTCCTGCTTAACAGAATTGTTGGAGTTGCTCTTCTTGTTTACCATTAGAGTTGCTTTTACTACCGGCATTCAAGATGCTCTCCCTGGCTATTGTAGAGTCATGACTTCCTGCTTATTAGTCACATTAATAATGATCTTATTATTTTTCACTAGAACAATAGAGATGATTTTTCCTCGTAGAAAACAGTTGCTCTTTCAGCGCATCATAGATAATTCATATTCATTAGAGTCTTTTGAGTCAGTCTTCCTGTTCACATCATTTGTTATCCCAAGCCACCAGAATCATTTTCCCTGTTAACTAAACACATTAAAGATGCTCTTCTTGAGATAACACAAATGCTTTTCCAGTGAACTGGAATATAAATTACAGATATTACAAATTGTCCAGAAACCGGCAGAGCTCATGCTATTCCTGTTTCCTTTTCAGTGGGATTTAGATATTCTCTTAATGGATGCATGATAATGGTTTAAAGACGGTATTAACATTTTAGTGCTAACTATTGCATACTTGAATTCTCTAATAATTTAAATTCAGCTCAGTTCGATTCAGTTCCAGTCTAATTATGTTTACTCGAAGAGCCGATATCGGTGTAGCCAAAGTATTTAATTGAGCACTATTTTTATATGTCTGTCATTCACTCATTTTCTTTCTTTCTCTGTCTGTGTGTATATCTGTCACAGATTATGGCACCATTAAGAAGGTTCTCTCTCCGCTTAACCGAACCACAGGCAGCTGTTTGTTGGATGAGATTGAGCTTTTTCCCTCCAGGTACTGAAGAAAAATTCTCAGTAATTGGTAGCACTTTTGATTAAATAACGTTTGTAGCATGTAGACTCAGGGTACAAGTTAAAAAAAAAAAAAAAACTAACAAAAAAAAAAAAAAACTAACATTTCCCCCACAGGAGGAGAGAGCCGATCCTGAGCCTACTCATCCTGCAGAGCCGCAGCGAGCTTTTTGTCGGGGTCAGAGATCAGGTTATCAAAATCCCGCTCATGCGCTGCAATTTCCACAAATCCAGAGAGTAAGTCTAGACATGCACTACTAACACAAAACACCTATTTGATTTTTTTTTTTTTTAACAGCATTAATTATTGACAACAATCACTGCAACAAATAACACAGTCGAATGGAATGCATTAGCTATTAAATTGCTGTTGATGTAAAATGAGTTTATTTAGAATTGTGTGTAACATTATAGGTCATAATTAAAAAAAAATCATTTCTGGTTTTAAAACTAACTTTACATTTAAGTAACGATGTATGAAATGCAGTTTTATTTTTTTATGAATTACGAGGGTTGTTCAAGTCAAACCGGGACCTGTGATGACATTTCTGGTGAACGAAGGTGTAAAACCGATTCAAGCTTCAAGCATGGTCCAGCGATGAGACTCTTAGCTGCAGTAAAACATTTGAATTCTTTAAAGAAGGCTTTACATCTGATGATCACATCCTTCACTGCAGTCATTGCTGTGAACATTCAGTGATTGGGACGCCTGATCCTTGAAAAATGATGGATAACTTGTCGCCGAATTGCGGAGGAGCCCCATCTGTCTGTGGGAACTATACACACAATAGTTTACCAATGCCTCTTGCACATTAAGAGATCTCAGCTGGGAGCTATTACCTGCTGTATAGTCCTGACCTCGGTATGTTTGGGGCATTAATGGAGTTCGTGGGAGTCCATTGTTTTAAACATAAAACAAGTAGTCTGATCTTGTCTTTGGCGTACTGAGAAATCTTTCTATGGGTTCCAAGCACTAGTGAAACACTGGGAGTGCATTAGTGTAGCAGGTGTATTATTTAGAGAAATAAAGGTGGTGTTTATTCTCATAACTGTGTTCTGTTATTGTGGAAAATCAAAAGTCTCAGTTTGATTCGAACACTCCTTCTGGAACAGAATGTTTAAGAAGTTCAGCCATGTACATTTAAATGAAATCTCAAATCTTGACATTCATTGGCTTCAATCGCGCCTTTTGTATAAAAACGGCAATAAATTGAGCAGAGGATCTCATTTAGCAGATTCAACATTTGAATCAGCAGGAGGCTGTTCAAGCATTCTACCTCATACTGATACTTGAGAGAAGTTCATAATTTCAGAGTATCAGCTTTCAAAGTAATGCTCGTATCAAAATTGATCATATACTGAAAGAGAATATTCGAGCAGTTTCCTAACATTCAATGAACGCTCACATTCAACCAAAATCGCTAAAACACTACTACAAATTACACATACGCTCATCCCTGACTTTTTTTTTTCTTTAAGAACAGTGACCTGACTGTGCCGTTTTCAGAACAGTCTCAGATCTTCTTGCCATGAATTCTGCGATATCTTGGAAGCATTCCTTTGTGATTCTGGCTCGAGATTTATCGACTGCACGTTCATGCTGCATATTCATGGAAGCAGTTTGCTGTGCTTTGTGATGTGGTGCATTATCATACTGGAACTAGCCATTATCTGATGCCTAAATTGTGGAGATGAAATGATGTACATGGTTTACAGAAATGCTCAGACGGCTTGTAACATTCAAATGACTGGTGTTAAGGGGCCTAAGAGACATTATCCCATACCATTACTCCACTAGCAGCAGCTTGAACTGCTGACACGAGGCTGTTTGGTTTTATGGATTGTGACCCTTCATATACAGTACAGTCTTGTATTAAGTCACACAAGTTAGTATAAATGTATAAAATCATACTTTATATTCGGAATCCTTCAATAGAATGGAGGACATTTTAATCCTGGTTTTAATGAACAGTATTTTGCCTGTTGCACTCCTTGTAAACACAATCGCACTTGCCATAAATGGCACCAAATTGGAACAAATTGAACCAGGATTAAAAAAAAATCAAACCACCCAAAATATGACTTGTTACATGATTTTCTGCTTTTCTGCTCACCATGGTTGTAAAGAGTGGTTATTTTAGCTACAGTAGCCTTCCTGTAAGCTTGAACCTGAACCACTGGTCCCAAGCCCGAATAAAATGGGAGGGTTGCATCAGGAAGGGCATCCTATGTAAAACCTGTGCCAAGTTATTGCTCAGATCGGTTGGTCCTCTTAGGCGACCCCTCAACGGGGATCTCATCAACAAGGTGTTTCCACAGATAAAAATGCTGTTTAAATTTGTATTTTTTGCATCATTCTGTGCAAACTCGTGTGTGTGTGTGTGTGTGTGTGAACATCCCGAACCAACCTAACACCCATGTCAAGGTCAAAATCACTGATATGTTTTGCCCAGTTTGATGATTGATATAAACATTAGCTTTGGGTTATTCTAACCCCCAATCTAACCCTCCTAAACTTACCAACAGTGTTTGACTGACAGTACTTAGTAACCTAGTAATCCAGTGTAAAGATACATCCAATGAAGCAAACTTCAAAGCACTTTTGTAAGTCGCTCTGGATAAGAGCGTCTGCCAAATGCCTAAATGTAAATGTAGCTATGGCTCTTGTACAGCTCAAGAGATATCTGCATGGATTTACGCAATGTTCTGTTCCCACATTATTGGCTGTTTTATCAAGTACAAATTCATTAATTTAAATTCAAAACTGAGATCTGTTGATTTACTATGTGAAAACTCTGAAGCGGAAATTTGCCTGAACATTCCGTTCGCATACCAGTTCGTGATAACCAGCCGTCATTTTCTCCATCTGTTTGTAACTTAACTCTGGACATTGACTCCATTAGTGCATTAGTTCCCCGCTTTAGGTGTTGTGGAGTTATTGTCCTCTCAGTCAATAAAAGCACTCCGTTTGAACTCATATTAGTAAAGATTGATGAGCTCATGCTGTTTTTATGATTAAATAAAAAGAGAAACCCAGAAACATTTTTTTTTATATGTTTATAATTTCCTGCTATTGCGATAACAGAAAATACTTGGGCGACACAGTGGCATAGTGGTTCGCACTTTGGTCTTGCATCTCCAGGGTCAAGGGTGCAATTCCTGCAATCAGCAATGCTTTATTTGTGTGCAAACTTCCTGCCAACCCTGTACAGGATAAGCTGTATAAAGTATAGAGAATGAATGAGTCTCCAGTGAGAAAAGATGTGATAAAGAGGTGCTTAGTTTACATACAATAAATAAAGGCTTCAATAAATTAAAAGCTTAAGATTAGCCTTAATAAAGCATTGCTGATTTTGAAATCAGCAACATCATGAAAAGCTCTAAAGACAAAAATAAAAATAAAAAAAGACTAAAGTCTTTTTAGTAAAGTTTTTTTTTCCAAACATTTGCCCTTACTGTTCATCACCAGACAGGTATAAATATATGACTTTACCTGTATCTTCATTTATTGATTCATTCATCTTCAATAATCACTGGTCAGGATTGATCCATAGTCTATTCCTGGGAAATCTGGGAATGTGACACTACCCCTCTGACATTTACACACTCACTGTTTACCTAGGGGCAATTTATTTTCACTGTGCCACCTACTGTTATGTTTTATAAAGTGGGACGGAACCAAACAACCTGGAGGAAATCCACAGGTAGGACATAATAAACTCGAGACAGGCAGTAGCCTAGGCTCAGGATCAAACCACTAACCCTGGAGCTATGAGGTGGCAGTTCCACTATGGCCTGTGCTTTTTAAAAACATAAACCATTTTAGTGTACATACTGTATAGGACTGTCCATCTCCTTTTAGCTGATGGTATAAGTCAGCAGTGAGCCCTCATCCTGTTTGACATTGTGCCTCCAGGCTTGGTTCCAAGTTTGTTTTTCTAATCTTCGCTGCTTAGGAGAGATCTTTGTGTGTATGTGTGTGTGTGTGTGTGTGTGTGTGTGTTTCTTGTCCTCCATATGCACACATAGCCAAGTGTGCATGACAATGAGAAATGCTGACCAAAGCGGACTTCATTCAGCCGTGTAGCTCAGCGATGAGACGGATCACATACGCTGTCTCGGGCACACAGAACAAAACATTGATCCAAAATGCTTGGACTGAGTAAATAAGATTCCTGTAGCTTAGGACAGTGGTTCTCATTTCTTTTCTCGGAGGACCATCTGCCCAGCACATCGCAGTGTTCTCTCATCTCCCTTTTCTGAATTGTACTAAGTGTGATAAAGCAGGCAAAACACTGAAATGTGCAGGGCAGGTGATCCTCCAGGTGATCCTGAAAACCAGTGGCTTAGGACACCAACACACACACACATATGGGCACAAGCACGCACACAAGATCATCCAAGGAAAGCAAAATAAAAAATTACCCCTGCTGCAGAGGAGAAGTTTATTAAGAGTCACCAGCCTCAAAAATCAACAATTTACAGCATCTCAGAGGAGCATTTTTGGCATACGAGTGAACGAACCGAGCCAAACTGAACACAGGCTAAGTTCTGCGTACGTCCAGGAGACTGTATGAGACTTGCATTTTGTGCAAGATTTAGCGAAGACATTACACCATGGGTCCCAAAAATGTTAGCAAGGATGGCAGCAAGAAGAAAAGAAAGCCACTTTCTCTTAATCTTAATTTTCATAAATTAAGATTAAGTGAGGTTTAATGTTTCATATTTTATATTTTACTTTATTTACATGTCTTTTATAAATGTTTTGATTGTTTTTACATGCAAAAATATACAGTAATTGTAGTCTTGGAAATTGGTCATATTGGTAATATTTTTGGCTGGCTGGAACGAATTATCTGATGAATGGATATATTTGTGTGTCCAAAAATAAATAAAATATTAAATATTTCTTTAACATTTTCTATGTGGGGACATTTCTATATGCCTTCTTCTTAACTTAAGGATATTGTTGGACACAAAGACAGATGCATGTTTCCATTTTTGTACAAAAAAAATGCTTGGCTTAGAGTCTACAGTTAGACATTGCTGGATCTGAGAAAATCTCACGTCTTCTTTCATTTTCATTGTGTTGTATTTCCAGCAGACTGTCTGCCTTTTACTGCTCAGAGTTCTTTATCCATGATTCCCAGACGTCGTAGTGCTGGCATTTCACTCTCAGCTTCTTTGTGTGTGTGTGTGTGTGTGTGTGTGTATCTGC
The DNA here is from genome assembly GCA_030014305.1 of Clarias laeviceps. NCBI lineage: Eukaryota > Metazoa > Chordata > Actinopteri > Siluriformes > Clariidae > Clarias > Clarias laeviceps. The sequence goes on along the minus strand of JAQMYJ010000019.1, from coordinate 14,091,740 downwards.
TTGTGTGTGGCCGTGTGTGTCCATAAGGAGTTCTCTTTTTTTTCTTCAGTTTATCTCTTTTATCTGGTCGTTATGTGACAAACTTAAAATATTGACAGTAATCTCATTCTTTAAGACCTCTATTACTCCTGGTATTTTTAGAGATATTGAGCTGTATTTGTTGCCCTTCATTGCCCTTTGTCTCTTTTTCGCTCTTATTTTCACCCTTTTTGTATCTATTTGTATTCCCTACCTGCTGACTCTCTTTCTGTTTTTCTCATCTCCTATACTGTCTGATATCTCTTCCCTTTCCTCTCCCTCTCTCTCTCTCCCTCTCTTTCTCCTCTACTTCTTCATACCCTGAATGCATGTCTCAATGTTTCTCTCTTCTTCCTCTTTATCTTCTCATCAAAACCTTTTTGCTCAATATCTATTTTTCTTCTTATTCTTTAACAACATTCTTTCCAAACCTCTCCGTATCTCCCTTCTTATTATCTACATGTCCCTTTTATACTTTATCTCTTGTGCTCTCTCTCTCTCTCTTCCACTTTTCTCTCAATATCTTTCTAATTCTATTTTGTACTTGTTCTCAATCTGTCTACATGATCATCCTCTCTTCCCTTTTCTCTCTCAGGGCATGTGTTGGAGCGAGGGATCCGTACTGTGGGTGGGATCTGGTGTTAAAGAAGTGCACCATGCTGGAGGAGAGTGTGAGCATGAGTCAGTGGGAGCAGAGCATCACTCACTGCCCTGTGAGTACACACACACACATACACACACTGGACTGAGTTCAGCTTCAGTACAAGTCCAGCCTAGTTAGTACAGTGGCAGATTTATGTATTTCTTCACACATCTATTACCATTCTTCATTCCTCATCCTACCATTCATATTGTTCTATCCTCATCCTTTCACTCCCATGTCTTTATGTTTTTGTTCCTACCCTTCTATTCTTCGATTGTTCTATTCTTATACTCATCCTTATCCTACAAACATCATTCTTCCCTTTCATTCATCCATTCATGAAATATTATTTAGTCATGAAAAACGAATGAGAGATAGATATGTGAATGAATAGCTACTTGAATAAGACTGATGGACAGAAATGTCAGATTAATAAAACAAATACAAGTAAATAAGTGTATGGATACAGTTTGACAACGGGATAGATTAAAGGATGGACGGAAACATAGAATAAGAATGGTGGGATAGATAGACAGACACATACTGTAGATAAACAGATGGACAAATTGATGGATAGACTAAAAGATGCACATATAATATAACGGCTGAACTGTAAGACAGACAAACAGAAAGACATATTGAATGATTTCATCTCTAGAGACTGAAAAGTGTCCGGAGGCAAAGAGGAAACAGACTCTGAGAGTTTTTCTAGCCTCATGAGACCTGACCCTAGCCATACAGTATACAGTATGCAGATTTTTTTTCTCTTCTACATTATGTGTATATCTTTGTAAGATGCTCATATGAGGACCAAGAGATAAAGAGATTCTTCCTGTTTAAAGGCAATCATGAAGTCCAACAGTTATTGGGTGATAATAATCATTAACACTGACAAGATGCACAACATTAGTGTTTGAAAACAGTTTCCTGGTGAATGTCAGTGTGTAACTCAGTGAGTCACTCATTATGTGAGGTATTTTAGTGTCATGAAAATTGGATGATGCAAATTTTTATGATCACAAACAACCTCGTTGTAAGCTTTTATACAACACTTATTTCTGACCAAGTCATTTGATTGGACAAGAGGAATTTCACGAGTGCTTATATAGAGCACAACAGCACTGTTTAACTATATGTCCGCTTCACAGGTGTTATAATGATCCTTCATTACACTAAGTGTCGGTTTCCAGAAGAGGTGTAGTGTTATTTCTTTAAACACCAGAGTGTATACACGCACTTTTTTTCACTGATGTTACCTTTTCAGCTGTTTCAAAATGTTTCCATGCTTACATTTGATTAGCTAATGAACACTACTATATTCTCAGCTTTTAAGGTGGAATGTTTTCATGCATGTTACCCAGTGCAGGAGTTAACCTTCTGAGTCAGTCAACACACTTTAAATGTTATCATGGCAACGTGGACGATTTGGTCCTACAACCACGTCAAACAGTTCTGATATTCAGTACAACAGCACTGCCTCTTGTGTCATATAGCTTAATTATTGGTTCATTGTGAGAGAGCAAGATTTCTGCCATTTTAGGGTAATACATGCGGTAATGGTGCTCTTACTACAGTATGTGCTCTATGGTAATGTGTGTGTGTGTAGGTAAAGAATGTGACAGTAGATGGCCACTTTGGCCCCTGGTCCAGTTGGAGTCCATGCAGTCACAGTGATGGAGGAAGTGCTGGCTTGTGTCAATGTCGAACCCGTGCCTGTAACAGCCCGAGTCCTCAGTGTGGAGGAAAACAGTGCCAAGGCAGCAATGTGGAGGTGGCCAACTGCTCTAGGTATACACACACAAAGAGACACACACACACACACACACACACACACACACACACACACCTTAAAAGGTACCTGACTCTGGCATAAACCTGAAGCTTCTGAAGCTATTCCAATAACATTTGTCCATAACCTCATAACACTGACTGGGAGAAAACTGAACGTTAAAACGAACATACACACATAAGCAGGGCAGAACAATTGTTAAGCATGTTTACTTTTATTTATCTTTATCTTACTTTTATCATGTACTGTAGGTGTAATGTATAAATAATTTATTGTATAACTGTATGTTACTGTACTTAGCTTACACAGCTAAGGAGTAGTAGTAGTAGTAGTGTTACACTATGTCTTGGTAGTAGTATACTGTACAATACATTTTTATAAAAGTATTTTAAATGTTTTAAAGTAAATATAATAGTTTTTTCTGTGCTCAGAAACGGAGCCTGGACACCATGGACATCCTGGTCCTCATGCAGTACGAGCTGTGGCATCGGCTTCCAGGTGCGTCAGCGCTCCTGCAGTAACCCGACGCCGCGCCACGGGGGACGGGTTTGTGTCGGTCAGAACCGTGAGGAGAGGTATGGACAGAAATCTGAGGCTCGTTTGCAGGCCACTCACTAAGACAAGAAAAATATAGTTACGAACAATTCTGGTGTGACCTTCACTGTTGCATACTAGCGTGTCTAGCTTGATTTATACAGTAAGTACGCTGTAATTCAACACCGTAGGGATTTTTGTCATGTAACCACAAATCTGTACAACACTTTCTGAATGGATACATGACCGACAACTAAATAGGTGTGAACACCTACACTGTATGTCTCATGTCTTAATCTATCCCGTGGATGTTGCTTTTCTGAAAAGTCTCTCTCATATAAAATGCAATAATGATTAACAATCGATCAGAAATGCTGTTTTAAGCATATCTAGTGGTTGAGATTCAGAAGGGACTTGCAATCAATACTGAAAATGTTTATGAATTTTCCCTTCTGCAAATGGTTTATTAATTGATAACTGCTTAAAGGTGCAACAGATCAAAACAAGATGATTTATTTACTATCAAAGCAGCTCTGAAAGTAGAGGTGAGTGTAATGCAAATGTCATATTTACTGCATCAACACTCTCGTTTCAATACAGTATAGTTTCCATAGTAACTAATTTACAGGGACTGTTAGGGTGGATGCTGGATGTAGTGTAAGGCTAATAATAAATGAATTTAAAAAATATTAGTATTGTTGATATGGTAAAGAGTTCTGTAAAGAGGCAAGTCGATGAGTCTCTGGTGTCAGGGTTTTTTAACAGTCAGTACGTTTCATGCCACGGGAGAATTTTTAAGACTTTATGCTTTCCAGTTTCTTAGCAACATGACAAGCTGTTTTTTTTTTTTGTCTAATTAACATCAAGGCAGAGTTAAAACAGAGAACAGTGATTTAAAAACATGATAAAATATAATATAATGTGAGTAAACTCATGGGGCAAATCAACGGCTGCGTTTACACGGACATTTTTTTTCCCGATCTGACCGAAAGTATTCGGATTAGACATTCTAGCTAAACTGTTTACATGGTTGCTGATCTAATAAGATGTGCATTTACATTCACAAAGCATTTAATCAGAATATAACTTTTTTGACATGTGCATAGTGGTTCCATCTACTATGAAGAATTTAATCTTCCAGAAACAAGTTTTTTGTTTTTTGAAAAAGGTTTGAAAAAAAAAAGCTTTCAGCTTTGAGGTTAGGTTAGGCTTCCCATTTTTCTGATAAATCACTCCTATTGCATTATGATTAGAAAAAATCATCTATGACTGGTTAGATGATTTAATAATTATGAAATAGTGAGCCAATCAGATCAACCAAAATGCAGTATGACAAGGAAACAATTTGCAGAAGCAAAAGAAAACTTGCAAGTAGACATGTGCATTTCCTACCCAATATATGAAAATTGTCAATTTAGGGTCATGTAAAAGTTAATTCAAAAAACATCCTATAACATTGCCAGCTTTAAACCTGCAAACTTGCATTTTTTTTTCCTTTGCATTCACGCCTACATCCCTTTGTAGCACTTTTAATGATTAATGGCATTATTCTATGTGCCCCTTCCACTAACGAGAAGACGATCACTTTGACAGGTCCTCCATCTCTCTTTGAGTTACCATGGGAACATGAGGAGCCTAAAATCTCTCAAAGGCTGAGGAGTTTAAGGGTTTGTACTTGGCACTAATTCTTTCCCGATGTATTGCTACACAGCCTCCTCCTCAGGTTCCTACAACCTTGATATCCAGAGTTCAGGGGCCTTTACTGCTTCAAGAGGCTTGGTATAAATAAGTAGTGAAAAGAAGCAAGCAAAACTGTGAGCTTAGCTTCACACTAGCTAATCTTCAAGCCTCCCTGTGAGATTTTTTTTTCTGTACCTGAATCACTTTAACCCAGCTTTGCATCCCTGAAGTGAACAATAGGCATGAAAGGAGCTGTGAATCATTTTCATCTAATGGAAAGAGTGTGTTATAGGCCCTAACATGCTTTGTTATGCTCAAAGGAGGAGACTGAATTGGACCTCAAATAAAGCAAGCTGTATTCTTGATTTTCTTCAATGTGGAGTCCCCTCTTCTCACCCTCACTCTTTTGATGCAGTGTGTGAAAGGTGGCTTGGTTGCATTTGTTAATAGTAAGTGAGGCTTTCTTTTTCTCTTGCAAAATCCTCTCCCACTCAGATGCTTGGCAAGTGTTTAAAGGCGTTGCAGTCACACTTCGGTCATGCAAAGACCCTTGCACAAAGCTCTGCCGCTGTTCTGCCACTGTCAGGTGTCAGGTGCTTTGTGTGCACGAGAAAGCAAGGAAAAGGCGACAGAGTTTGGGGTTTTTCCAAAGCCGAGAACATGACCCCAGACACATTTCATCCTTACTGTGTTTACTGGTGTACAACAGAAATAAAACTACCAACGGTTCTCATTGAATCAGGTTCATTTCATTGTATCCTGAAATCAATACTATTTAAGAAAAGCAATGCTCCTCAGTCGAGCAAGAGAGAAAAACACAGCTGGATGCATCAGCTTAAATTTTCTATGGCTAGTATCTGACAAAGCCTTTGCTATTGGTTCTTTTATCACTGAGCGCTGTGGGAAATCGGTGTTTAGGGATCAGTGCTTGTGATTAGAAAGTTGTGTATTTAATTAAACTCACATGACTGTCAGAAGACAAGTGTTAGGCCTTTGGGAACGGCTATTAAATGGATACTTCAGCATGTTTTAACTGAATCTCTGCACTCCTGATCATTCAGGTGGCACCTTCTGCAGGTGGAAATATGTCAGTTGATAATCTTCTGCAGGTGGAAATATGTCAGTTGATAATGGCCAGATTGGAAGTCTACAGTAAACAAAATAATCACTTTTTTCAACCATGCTGAACAAAACGCATATAATACTCAGATCTGCCAGAACATTAACACCACATAACATTATCACATTAGCAATTATACTGTATAGCAGTAAACTGGTGACAGGATCATGGCCATCCAAGGCTCATGTATACTTATGGAGACCAAAGGTTAGCTTGTCCAGGCCAATAAAAAAGAAACAGCAATGGAGCACAAATTGCCGAAAACAAAAACATCAGTGGTGGCCATGATGGAAAAGCACCAGTATAACCATTACATAACAGGCCGCTGCACACGAGGCCCAGCAAACAAAGAGCCCAAAGCCACTTCCAAACTCCTCACATCCCTATCCAATCGAGCACCCATGTCATACAATGGACAATCAAATCTGAACCACAGAGCAAGAATCCACTGTCAATGTCCTGGTGCCAGACACCACAGCACACCCACAGAGGAGTCATGCCCTGAGGGGACAGAACCACGCCATGGCCACAACGAACCTACACAATATCGGGTTTGTATTTTGTGTTGTAGTGTGATAACCAATCAGTCTACACAACACTTTCAACCTAAAGGCACATTAAACCTACAGCAGCAGATGACCACATCAGGTTTTGTTCCTGATAGGACTCTGAAGCTTGAGTGTGCATAGGCTGTTTTTTTTTTTTTCTTATTCATTTTTCATTACCCAGCCTATCTTTATAGCTTGTCCTTAAGAGTGTACTGTATGTAAGTCAAGTAACTACAGTAAGCAGTGCTTTTTAGGTTTGTGCCTACTCTCTGTTTTTTTGTTTACCTGATTGGGAAAGCTTGACCAAACTCCTGAGTCTTATATCTCACCTCAGCCAGACTGCAGCACCACCAAAAACCAAATTAGGAGCCTTGAGGAAGAGCTGATTTTCTTTTCAGCCTGAGATTTATTTGACAAATGAACCACTTTAGGGACTTCATGCAAAAATCCCCATTCTCTCTATGTCTCTTGGTTGCATCTGCTGTTAATTATTGTTCTTTTTCTTTTTATTGACTAATTGCTGTTTTTGTCTCCTCCTTCTTCTCCATAGAGTAGCAGTAAAACAATTAAAGTTGGGCAAATCTACTTTACAAAACATAAAAAGTACTTATGTTAATTGACAATAGCTGGGCTATGCTATCAATCTTATTCCATATAGATCACCAGACTCTCTTTTTCAGTTGAGAGAAGTAATAAAAACACCGTATTTATTTCACAGACGTTCCAATCAACTTCCTACACACAGCTAACATGTGATATACAGCTAAGAAATTCAGCTGATTGGTTCCTGATTCCAGTCTGTGGAAAGGGAAAAGGGATAATACAAAAAAGTCTGACCTAGTTTTATAACATCTTAACTGCCATTTCCTGTGTATATAGTCAGTGCAGACACCATCCAGTTTCTGCTAATTGTTAAGATTTTGATTAGCTTAGCCTTTGTGCCTGCAAAACTTATTCTTAAATTTTCCTCATGTAGCTTCATCTTTAACTGAAAAACTTATACTTTTATAATTTTGGGGTCATCTGTTTTGTTTTTTTTTTTTGTTTTTTTTTTGGAGCAAGAACTGTATTAAACTAAGCTTATCCTTAGCTAAACCAAAAGCTTGTCATTTGCTAAGCATATACTGTAGCTTTTCATAGGCTTTTCTTTGCCTTCTTTGCCTTTTTAGTATTTAGTCCACAAAAAACTATTTTTTTTAGGGTATTAATTAGCTTGTTTTTATTACATCCTTAATTCCTCTTATCCTTAGCTTTCACCCTAGGAAAGGTTAGGTTGTCCTAGCTTATCTTTAACTAAAAGTATGCTTATGCTTTTTTTTTATGTCTTCCTTGTCTTTTCCACTTTAGCTTTCTCTGCCCAAAGGTTGCTTTAGGATGCTAACCATAACAAGAAGTTTGTGTTTACCTTAGTTTATCCTTATATTATCCTTATTTTAAACTTATGTTTGGTGGTTTTCTAAGACAGGAAATGTTGCCATTAAATGTGACTGATTTTGGTTTAATTCCTTTTGGTGTGTAAATTGTTTGATTTTCAACGCTAAATATCCTTCTTTTAGAAGATTTAAACTTCTACCCTTTTTGGCAAACCATGACAAACAGCTGCACTATGTAAGAAACTGCAAAAAGACAATCACGTTGCTTCTTTTTTTATAATACGATCAGTGAAGCAGAGGTAAATGCTGGGCAAAACAGTGGCTGCCATGAGTGAACTAAATGCGTTCAGTGGGTTTTTGGAGAATGTTGAACCTTTATATACAGTACCTAACAAAGCTATGTGGTAACATAGTAACCTTCTGTTTTACTTCCAAATTAACATTTTTCTTTTTAGCATTGCATTTTACTGTCATTTTTTATTTTATTTTATTTTTTAGAAAAAAAATATTACATTCATGGCTTTCGGTAGACACTTCTATCCTGTGTAATTTATATGCAATTTTGTATCATGGCTGACCCTGCGCACTGACCCCAGTTAGAAGAAAGAAATAAAGGCTTAACTTAAGCTTAACTTAACATTTGAGTGCTAAGGGCCTTGCTCAAGTGGTAAGTTGAGTTGAGCGTTTATTTGTCATACACATTACTGCACAATTAAATTTTTGTGTGCATTTTATGTGCATTGCTGTCCCCATGCACATATACCTGCATGTTAGGAACCTAGGTTCAGTGCATGGGGACAGCAATGATGCACTTCCCCTGTAGAAGATTGGTGGAGCTATAGCTTGAACCACCAACCTCTTGATCAGTAAACCAGAGGTTTAACTCAATGAGCTACCACCGCCCCAGTGGCTTGATAGTGCTGTTGGTTTTGAACCTGTGACATTCCAATCAATAGTCCAATGTCGTAACCACTGAGGTACAGTACCCCTGCTCTTACAGAGAGAGAGAGAGCTACAACATTCACAAGATCCACTTGATCACAAGATCACTTTGTGTAGAAAAGACGTAAGATACACAAATTGTGTGTGGGAAGGTGTTGTCGATGCTATTTTTCAACTTTATAAAAACTTATAGGACCCCAAACGTGTTCTGTGTATGGATGATGCACGAACGGATGTTACACTGTGTGTGCCTGTACAAGAATAAGGTGCTACCAAAGTGTTAGATGTGAAGACTGATGATGCTGTAAACTGAAGTTTTAGTTATTACATATAATGTTTCTCAAGATCCTCAACAATATTTGTAATTAAAAAGGTTTTGTGTGCACCAAAATGCAACACTGTTTTCCTTGTTCCAATTTGCTGCCAGTGACAACCAAATCATGAGTTTGCTATATTTTATTAAAACTCAATTAACATATAACTGATACTATAGTGAATATTTAAATAACTACAAACACAACTACAGGCTGATTGTGACAAAATTGTAGGGTGTACAGTTGTAGTGTTGCGCGAATTCACACTAAATTCATACTGATATAAGCAAAACAATTTTGACATAATATTTTGCCATTTGTGCTTTTCATCACTTTTATGACCCAAAGAAAATATGCACAAAATATTCTGAATACTTATAATTGTATTTGAAAACAACTTATTCGCTCATTTCAAAACTCATTTTGCTCAAACTTTTAAAAAATTAAAAAAGTATATTCCATATATTTTAGTTCATACTCATACTTTTTTAGCTATTTACTAGTGTTTAATTTATATCTTCTCCCAGTAGACTGCTAATTATATAAAGCATGAACACTACAATCTCCCTCATAATCTTTTATGTTATTCTTTCAGGTACTGTAATGAGCATCTGCCATGTCCCCCGCATATCTATTGGTCAGCTTGGTCACCATGGGAACGTTGCACAGTGCCATGTGGTGGTGGCATCCAATCCCGTCGCAGGGTCTGTGAAAATGGAAACGAATGTCCTGGATGCAATATGGTACGTCACTCACCTGTTGCACACATTCTCAGCTAATGATGGTTAATCTGGGACCTTCTTAAAACTGTTTACTAGTTTCTACTTGTCTCCTGTAGCATGTATTTAAAAAAATCAGTGTAAAGTTTTTTATGCTTTGAAATCCTCCTCATAAATACATATTACAGACCTAAAGACCTTTCTTCAGTGATGTGAAGCCTTTTTGCCACAATGCTAAGGTTTGTTGTCTTTGTAAAATAACCAGTGATTTATTGAATGTAAGTTTAATAACAGACAGCCTATATAGAATGAAAATACCAAGATGAAAATGCCATGTTTATTTTTAACACCAGTCAGATACCTACACCCTGAAGCAAAGCTTATTGGAGGTACTGTACACATTCTTGGGTGGTTAACATAACACATAAAACAAATACATATTCATTACAATTTCTTATTGCTATTATGAGAATTATCAATCAGGAGAAACAGGTGTTTTGAGGATTTTGTTAATTTATTAAACGTAACAACTGAAATATCCTATTTACATAAGTATCAGACCCCTCACTTAGTACTTGGTCAAAGCACCTTTAGCAGCAATAAATGCCTCAAGTCTGCTTGTGAATGATGCTACAAGCTTGGCACACCTTCCTTTTGGGAAGTTGTTTGGTTCTTCTTGGCAGAATTGTGTGGGCAGTGTCAGGGCCCAGCCATTTTCAGGTTTCTCCAGAGATGCTCTATTGGGTTCTGGTTCGGACTCTGGCTAGGCCACTCCAGGCCTTTCACAGAGTTGTTCTAAAACCATTCCTGTGTTTTCTTGGCATTATGATTTGGGTCATGGTCCTGTTGAACTATAAGCCTTCATCCCAGCTTGAGATCCTGAGCATCTTGGAGAAGGTTTCCACTCAGGATAGCGTTTATTTTATCTGCATCAGTTTTCCCTCTATGCTGCCTAATCATCCAGTCGCAGACAAAGAAACACATACCCACAGCATGATGCTGGCACCACCTCGTTTCACTGTAGGGATGGTTTTAATAAGGTGATGTGCAGTGCCCAATTTCCTGATTCCAAATAGTTTAATCTTTGTCTCATCAGACCGGAGGATTTTGTTTCCCATGGTCTAAGAGTCTTTCAGCAAACTTCAAGCCGGCTATCATATGCCTTTTAGTGAGGAATGGCTTCTTTCGGGCCACTTTACCATATACTGTAGGCTTGATTGGTGGAGTGCTGCAGCTACAGTATGGTTGTCCTTCTGTAATGCTCTCCCATCTCCACAAGGGAACTCAGAATCTCATTTATAGTGACCCATAAGTTACCTCTGACTAAGGCCCTTCATGCCAGAGGTTGGTTGGTTGGCCCAAACTGGAAAGACTGTTGGTTGCTCCTAATCTCTTCTGTTTGGTTACTTTCAATGCTCCAGAAAGTTCCTAGTATCCTTTCTCAGATCTGTGTCTTGACACAATCCTGTCTTGTTGGTCTACAGATAATTTTCTCGACCTTGTGGATTACTTTTCACTCTTGACATGCACAATCTACTGTTATATAGAAAGGTGCGTGTCTTTCCTAATTATGTCCAATGAAGTCAATTAGGCACAAGTGGACTCCAGTCAAGTACTGTAGAAGCATCTCAAGGACCACTGATAGGAGTAGGATGCACCAAAGCTTAATTGCAAGTGTCATAACAAAGGGTATGCATACTTATGTAAATGGGATATTACAGTATTTATTGGATAAATAAATTTATTTGTGGAAAACTTAAAAGTGTCTGAAAACTTTGTCAGCACTACCAATAAGAAGTTTGGACACACCTTCTAATTCCATGGCCTTTCCTGATTTCCTGATTTTTTTTCCCTATTTCTTTCTACCTTGTAAAACAATGCTGAAGGCATCCACAAAATGCAATAATCTCCTTTGAATGGTTGATATTGAGATGCGTCTACTACTTATGCTCTGTAAAGTCTTCATGACAGCTGTAATTTGATGTGCTGTTTGTTAATTGGTGATTTCTGTGGGCGGGTAACTCTAAATGAACTTCTCATTTGCAGCAGAGGTAAGTTTTGGCCTTGATTTCCTGACATGACCTTCATGAGAGCAGTTTCGTCATGGTGCCTGATGGGTGTTTAAAACGCATTTGACAATACTGTTCTTGCAAGAACTATTCCAGAACAGCTAACCCGCTCATATGCACTTTAAATACTTATATCTTAAACACGTTTAATACCTAAATTCTGAATATTGGCACTACCTCTACTGTCTGCCAAACACCCAAAATGCATACATGCATACAGATCATACATTGATTAAATTTAGCATTTTTCCCAACCCCCATTTCAGTATTCTAATATGAAGTGTGTGACCTGTATCTCCATTATTTTATGTATTGCAGTGCACCCATATAATTGCCCCATTGAATCATTTCATGACAGGGCAGAGGTGAAGCTATTCCTATTAAATTGACCAACAAGTGTTTGTGTTTGTATATCCACGATATTCCTTCCCAGTCATTTTTATAATGCTTTTATTTCACCAGGCTGAAAAAAAGACTTGAATGTGAATCTTAGTCCTGCGCATAAGGTTGGAAAAAAATTAAACCCACACATTTTCGGTACTGTTCCACTTTTGGTTACAAGAAAAATACCCAAAAATATCACAAGTCTCATTCTTCTGTAGGTCACTGCTACACTGCTGTGTTAGAGGAACTGAAGGATTGTGTTTCTATGATTAGAAGTTGCATAGTGCACTAGTGTAATGCAATGCATTTTGACAATGATTTTAGGAAGACCACTACACAAGCCAGTCACCCAGTTTTTCCCCTTAGGCATGTACAGTTGTGTGTCTTTTTGGCCTCTGAAAAATACTCTGCTAGTAGGTTGTGAACTGCCCTCAGGGATGATGGGAAGGGTGCATCTCACTCAGGCTGTGTCTCCCAGATGTGGACTGTGATTTTTTTTTTCTTTTTTTTTCTTTTCTTTTACTGTGTTTTCAAAGGCAGTTGCTTCATGTGGCTTCAACTAAGCTTCATTCAGATGTTCATGGTTATGATTAACAAGTTATTTTGGGAAGTAAGGCAGACAGACTAGAGGTGCTGCCAAGTATGTTGTGTACAGGCTTTTCTTTCTAGAGGATTTAAGGTTTGCTTAAAATGTTTGTAAGTTACAGTTGGTGATGATGACAAACTGCAAAAAGAAAGAAATAATAAATCAAAATAAATGAATGCCTCATTTATATTTAAATGAAAACATATTGATTGTCAGCTTTTATCTAGTAATTCATATAAAAAGTGAAATCTAGATGATAAAAAGCCCAGTTATCTGCAAATCATATCCTTGGAAATAATTCCAATGTCTAGTAATATGAGAAATCCTTTAAAAATCATTCAATTTATTATCAGTATTATCATAATGAAAAGAGAGGTAAACATCTGAATAATTCTGTGATTAATCAAAATCTGTGCATTCTGCTATGAATGCATATTTGCTGCTTTAAAACCAACCTATTGATAGTCGATAATGTGATCAGCAAAGGAATCTCAGTATTAGCTAGTGGGGTTATTTGTCTTAGTTGGGACATAAAACAAGCACATAAAATGTTCTTCAGGGCTGAGTGTGGAATATTTATGGACTATCTTCCCTTACCGAATACTTTTTGAAGATGCCTTCCCAACCCCAAAAGTGTGCATAGTATTGAGTGATACATAGTTACACAGCAACCTTTTTGCCCCTTACAACTCGTTTAAACCTGATAGTTCTATGATCTGTCCTTTTGTGTAATTTGTACTTGCATGATGTGTGCACAGTCTATCACATTTCTGTTTTTCATCCAGACACATTTTACTAAAAGAAAATGATGATAGATTAATAATCCACGTCAAGATTGTTTAATTCAATTCAGTTCAATTGTATTTGTATAGCGCTTTTAACCTTTGTCATTGTTGCAAAGCAGGTTTACACAATCAAAAGAAATTATGGAAGTTTGTATAAAATGTGAATGTGTATGAATCAAAATGTCCCTGATGAGCAAGCCGAGGGCGACAGTGGCAAGGAAAAACCCCCTAAGATGGCAATAGGAGGAAACATTGAGAGGAACCAGACTCAACAGGGAACCCATCCACATTTGGGTGATAGCGGATAGCAGGAATTGATCTGCAGTCATACTGTGCGTTAGGCGGCAGCCAGTTCAATATAACTGTTGATGTCTTTAAGTCAAAAAGGAGTCCAGTTTGTTATTGGAGGCTCAGGTAGACTGTAGGAAATTTTTGTCCTGAACTATCGAGCAACTGTTGTCACAAGTCCTCAGAGAACAGCCGTCTGCTTCAGCCAAGGCCAGGACCGTCTTCACGGTGAAAGTTCAGTACATTCAACTGAGCCAGAGGTGGGCAAAGTACACAAACCCTTTACTTGAGTACAATTAAAGATACCCTGGGTAAAATATTACTAAAGTAGAAATCCTTCTATTTTCATTTTCTTAGGTAAAAGTACAAAAGTACTGAGCTTGTATTTGCTCACATTAGCTAAAAACTTTTTTGTTGTTTTTGTAGGATATAGCAGTAAAATTAGAGTATCCTCTTATAAAACTACTCGAGTAAAGTACATACACAAAATATATACTTAAGTAACTTAACTTCCACCTTTGCCACTAGCCTACAGGCTCACTTTACATCTGTTTTTATTATGGCTGCTGAAGGTAATGTTTCACTCAATTTCGCATGTTAATTTAATTTAATCTTGAATGCTATTGCTAGTTGTTATAATACAAAAATATTATTAAATATTAATATTTGGTAATGCTTATTTTGAAAATGTTTAGTGAAAAAGATTAGTTTAGCGTTAAAGCCCATAACGTCCATATTCATGATAAATTATTTTGCTATGTATAACTATGGTATCAAAATCATGACTTAAGGTCATTATTTTGGTAAAGCCACAGATAACATTGATTTTTCCCGATCCCTAAGGAGGCACCTGCAATATCTGCAATACAGTAAGTGCTATTCGTGGCATCACATAAAATACTCTGATTTAAAGTAATTAATCTACTGTAACTGTTCAATAACTTGCAGATGATCACTAGAGATCACCCTGACACATCCCAACAACTCACACTCTTACCACACAACTACCTATGGCTCATAGCATTTTTTAATTCGAGGGGTGATACAGTACATAGAAAATAAATAAATGCATAAGAGTTATGAAAGTGTGAACTTGGTTTAAGTCTCAAAAAGTATAAGACGGAAAAAAACAAGCAAGGTCCAGATACTGAAAAACCAGAATTTAGTACAATCAAATGGAAAGTAATTGTACTTTGTTACCTCCCACCTCTGGACTGCCACCTGCTTCAATTTACATCCACTTTAAAGAGCTTCTCAGAAGAAGCAAGCAACAAATTATAGATGTGGTCAAATGCAAGACAGCGAGGTCAATATATTGCACAGTTTGTCTTCTGCTGCTCAATCCCATTTCATTATACAGTATGCCAGAGACATTCATTGCACCTCTACAGAAAAGTGTTGGGGTTCTATTGGGGTTATCCAGCTCATCTATATGTAATTACATTGCCGAATCAAGAATGAAGAAGTGGTACAGTCAACTGCTGATGGATTCAGATATAAAAAGCTGCACAGGTCCTAACAGTGCTCGCACTTATTCTGGTGCTGGTCATTTCTCATTTTAAATTTGCAGTTATTCCATCAGGTGGATGCCATTTATTGATTTGTACTGGAAGTTGTTTGGAAGCTGAGTTGAAGCTCCACACGGTGCCTTACCTTTAACCAATCAGTGGCCTTATTGAAAAATAGACATTTTCTGTAACATTTCCTGTAAAGTTGTCAGGCTGAACAAGCAGTGCTGCCACCACATACAAGCATGGCAGAGATGAACTACAATTCCCAGCAGTCACGTTCCAAATCACCTGATTTCTAAACACACATCTATCCAATTACCCTGGTGAATAAGTAGGACTTGGCGATTGAGAGACTTTGTGGGGTAAACGCTATCTGGACGTTACCTAAAGCCTTATTTACTGTGATTACCTTAAAGTGTTTTGACTTAGTGTTGCTTTTCTGGATTTTGATTTCTGCTTGTCCTGTTTTATGTGATTTGTCGATAAATCAACCTCTGCCTGTTTCAAATTTACGATTTTGATTTACCCCCTTACTGTGTTAAATAAACACAAAATCTCTTACCTGCAATCTCTCACCAGCATGTGAAGTTGTTCCTGACAGAATACTTTATCTCCAGGAACTCAGCGGGAGAAATTAACATGTGAGAAGCACTCCTGAGCCATGTCCGAGTTCTGAATGAACTTTGTCAAGATAAACTCAAATCATAACGGATGTGATGTTTAACAGGAACAGCATCACATGAAATAACTCCACCAACAATCTCCAGCAAGTTCCAATACCTGTTCTCCACCGCTTCCAATACCTGTAACTACTCCACCCCTCATGGCCACACTACCCTGGTCGCTTGTCCAGAGAAATACACAGAAGATCCAGCAGAATGACTCCTTGGCTGCTAGAAACTTCATAAACCGAGCCACTGCAGGAAGACACAACATTCATCTGATCTCTTTACCACAACCACTCAACATATAGGCACTGGACGGAGGACCAATAAGGGAGGGTGATGTTGTGAGAACATCTCCTTCCTGGTCACTATAGCCGCCAAAGTTCCATTCATATTTGGATGGCCATGGATGCAAAAGCATGACTTGTTCACCTTCTAAAGGAAAAGAGAGATCACATAATGTTCAAATTGGTGACAGGCTCACTGTATCTCTAAGCCCTCCCTTACTGTAACCTCTACATTGATTGAAAGCCTGGAGACAGGCTGCGATATTAACAGTGATTCCTCCTGACTAGGGGGATTTCAGGCATATATTCAGTAAGGTGAAAGCGAGTGGGCTGCACCTTCATCGGCCACATGACAGCACCAGTGAATTGTTAGAGCGAAGTATCCCTCCTCAAACACAGACGTATCCCCTTTCTCAGGGAGAAAGCAAAGCAATGGAGGAATACATTTCAGAGGAAATTTAGCAAAGATATATTTGTCCCTCCACATCCCGGTCTTCTACCAGTTTCTTTTATATGAAGAAGAAAGCGGCATATTATGGCTCTGTGTGGATTATAGAGAATTAAATATTCAGTAAAGTATCATTACCCACTACCATTGGTACCAGCAGCCTTGGCACAATTGAGAGAAACAACAGGTTGACCTCAGTGCATAAATCTGGTTTGTACTGTATAAGAAGGGCGGTTAATGGAAGACAGTTTTTAGCACTACTGCTGGACACTATGAGAACTGCATGTTGCCATATGGCCTGTCTTAAGTCCCGGCCATCTTTTAAAGCTTCATTAATGCTACTCTCGGAGAGAAACTGGGAAAATTTGCAATTTCTTACATCAATGACCTCCTAATCTACTACCAAGATTTACAGACTCACATTAATCATGTCAGAAGTGTTCTAACTTGTCTTCGAGATAATAACTATATGTAAATTTCCTTCCTTGGATATATCATCAGTCTGAAGGGAGTACAAATGGACCAAACAAAAGTGACAGCAGTCAGGGCCTGGCCAATACCAGTCAGGGCCTGGCAAACATTTTCTGGTGCTTCATATGAAACTTTAGAGACCCACTTACTAACCTGCCTATAGTAAAAAAGAGACTTAATCAGGTCGTTCATGATGTAGATTCTAGCTTAAAGGAAGCCTTTATCTTCATTCCCATCTTAAAGCATCCTTCAAGATCCTTCCGATCCTTTGAAACCGTTTATTGATTTTCTACTTTGATTGCATAAAATAAACGAAACGACTCTCAACTGCAATTGCATACATGTAAAGTTCTTTGCGACAAAGGTTTATTAGACACTTCTTAAAAAGGGGGCAAGTTCTAATGTTAAATGCAGACAAGCTGGAAATATAGTCTTCACCATTTTTGACACAGTACAAAAAAACAGACTTTTTTACAATAGAAGGAGCATTGCATCATATTTCACATTATACACTAGGTTGTGGTGGTATTAAGGTTTCAGGTTGTCCTTCATCCATCTATCCATCCATCCATCCTGGATTCTTGATAGCTGTTATCTCAAGAGTGAGTGGTTGAATTGTCATTGTAACCAGGATTCCATCTTTTTTATTGCTAAAGGAAAAAGTTTTAAGGAAAAAAAAAAAAACAGGTGGTTGTCAACCTGAATAAATCAAGAGAAAAAAAAAGTGATTGAATGAATAAATAAATGAATAAATAAATAAATAGATAGATTACAGCTCATATCTACCGGTGGCTCTAAAGAGATGAAGTGCCTCTTCTATCCTACAACTAACACTTCAACAAATGTTATATAAAAGTGTGACGATTTATTTAAAATCATTGTTTGGCAGGGAAATTCAAAGGTCTTTCACTGGAAACAGCAATTAGAGCTAAAATAGAGTGACATGTAAACTACAGATAACTATGAAGTGCGTTCAGGTGAAATCAGGACTTTTCTAGTGAATGAAGGTGTAAAACCAATTAACGTTTACAGAAGACTTCAAGTACAGTAAGGAGATGTGAAGTACAGACGTGAAGCAGCTGATCATAGTGCAGGCATACTGAGGACAAATTGATATCTAAGCACTAGTGAAGCACTGAGATAAATGCATTAGTGTAACAGGGGATTGTATAGAGTGATAAAGGTGTTTTACTATCTAGGAACAGTTGCTGTAACCATCAAATTTAATTATCATACTAATTGTTCCTCCAATACACTTAGTACTTTTTAAATTTTGATTTATAGTAAGATGTCACTCAGAAGAGTATGTTTTTCCTTTTGAATTTGCTTCCAAAGGCTTTATGCCATCTCTGAAAGGTTTTCCTCCCACCATTGTCTCTTCTGATTTCATCAGTATGCACCAAAATCTACATCTGGATTTTTTCTAAAACAACCACAATATGTGTACGACGACAAAAAATGTAATATTACACGACAGCTTTGCTGTCAAGTCATTATGACAGAATTATTCACATAAATAACCCATATACAGTATATGAAAAACTCCCAATGTTAATTGATGTCTGTGCACCAAGTTGCCTTCTAATCATGTGCAGCGTGTGTGTGTGTGTGTGTGTGTGTGTGTGTGTGTGTGGCCAAATATACAGTATGTGTGTGATCTGTGTAATCTCCAGAGCCATGTGCTGGTTGAAATTAATGCTGTCATAACCACCTGCTGCCCTCTCCAGATATTAGATGTGTCAGACATTAATTGTCAGTGGGAGGGCATAACATCTGTTTGTAACTTCTTACATCTTTCTAAGATGCTTTTTTTTCCCCCAACCATGACCACTGGGAGTCTTTAAAAGTAGTCCAGATGTTCCTTCTGAGAATGAATGAAGTTTTAAAATGGATTGTTTTAGGAAGAGTGACAAAGCTGACTGGATTTGATGGAAGATTTATTTAATAAAGAAAATGCCACCCTGCTGTTTGGCTCTGAATTAATGTGTGTAGCGTTAATTAAACATTGCTAATTGCATATGCATGGAGGTAGAAAGGTCTCATCCTTCATTGCACAGACGCACGCTGTGAAAATAAATCAGAGGTATTACAAGGTAGTGTCTTAACGTTCAAAGTTTAACAATCAATAAAAAATAAGAAATCGATGGAAAACAATTTGATTGGTCAATATGTATGATGTTTATTAATTCAGGTTCATTTTGGTCCATTGAATCGGTTTTGACGTATGCTAGATCATTTTGGTTTGTTCATGAATGGGCACAATGTCAAATTACTGAACTAAGGAGAGCAGATATTAAATTTCGGTTACATTAGTGGTTCTGAATTGGTCCTACCTCAGAACCCACATTTGTCCTTTACAATTAAGACAATCTCTTGATTTCTTTGCCAACACATAACTCCCATGATAGTGGATGGCAGAAGCACAATTAGGTGATATCAAACTACAGTGATAATTACATTTGTGGTGTATTTCACAGCCAAAAAATAATAAAGATCACCTGATGCTTTGTCACAAAGATAAAAAATAAATAAATTTTGCTATGCTGATTATTTTGTGGTGGACTTTGTAACTTATTTGGAAGAGAAACTAGCATGTGAAAATGGATCAAGAAGGTATTAAGAATATTAATGCAGACGTTTGATTTGTCATCATAAAGGTACAAAAAATGTGATTCTTCCCAGATTTGGTGGCATTTGAGTTCATTCAGAGTTTCTATTGCAAATGAGAAGACTCTTTGAAATATACTGTGCTTTATGTCATAAAATGATGTGCAGATAACACTAACTGATACTGATTTGTCCCGAGAGGCCAGAGCTGCCCAGGTGACAAAGGAAACCTACACAATGTCGAACTAAATGTTTTGCATCTGTAATGTTATGGCTGATCCGTGTAAATCTTTCAAATATTCCAGAGTATGCCTGACTTGAAAAATAAGAAGTAAATAAAACATGACAGGGCATGCTGCTATTTTGCACAAGCAGGAGTGTGGTTCATCGTAGGTACGGGCCGCCGCTAGCTAATCACAGCTGTGCCGACTTTCAGTATAGCCGCAAGATTGTGAATGCAATATTGCTTTCATACAAAAGCTCTATGAACCGATTAATTTCGGGGAAGTAACGTTTCTGACACAGTATGGCCATATATTGTGTTTATTTCTGGTCTGCTAGCTAAATAATGTACACTAATTTATACATTCCCATCCAAAGTACCCCCAATACGGTTGGCATCGCTTCTTATTCTTTCATCTGAAAACGAAGACTAAAATTATCATTCCTGAATCGTAGTATACTGTAGTACCTACTGTAGTAATTGTTTTAAACTTTAAAGTGGAATTTTATGTGGAAAGCATAAATGCGTGAAGTGATGCACACAGTGAAACGTACCAGTGAAGTTACATTTAATATAAGCACTCTTGAAATGCGACTGTAGCTGTAAGTAAGAAATGGCATTTATTTAACAAGTTTCTGTTCACGTATTTTGTTCTGCTGTTCAACATCAAGATTTACTTAGACAGCTAGTAAAATCACAGTAAGATCACTTTCTCCGAAAGATCTGTTTTTGTCATTCATCACTTCTCATGCAGCACTGAAGTTGTTTATTGTCACTCCTACAAGAGACGCAATCAGCTATACATCAAGAAAAAAGAAGAAGAGGAGGAAGAAGACTGGCTTCTTTTTTCATCTTCATTCTTCTGGATGTTTCTTTCCAGTGGCAAAACACTTCTAGATAATGAATGGGCAGATATTACTGTACACTACTGCCAAAAAAAATTGGGAATACAGTACATGCAAATTTCTTTATTTCTTTATTTTCTTTATTTTTAAATTTTTGTTTAGTGACAATTTTTTTTACATTCTACAACAAAACTGGGGATTTCAAAACTGTGAAATAACACATATGTAATTATTGTAGGTAATGTATGTAGCAACAACAGTCAGTTGTTATTTTAAGACACAGAGTTTAGCCATTCTGGAATAGTTCTTGCAATAACAGTATTGTGTCAAGTGCATTTCCAAAACCCATCGAACATCATGACGAAACTGGCTCTCATGAAGAGCATCCCAGGAAAA
Source organism: Clarias laeviceps (assembly GCA_030014305.1). Classification (NCBI taxonomy): domain Eukaryota; kingdom Metazoa; phylum Chordata; class Actinopteri; order Siluriformes; family Clariidae; genus Clarias; species Clarias laeviceps. Next base: position 14,070,495 of record JAQMYJ010000019.1, on the reverse strand, counting down.
CAAGACCAAAATTTACCTCTGCTGCAGAGGAGAAGTTCATTTAGAGTTACCAGCCTCAGAAATCACCAGCACCTCGGAATAGAGACGTTATGAAGGCTTTACATCTCGTAAGTGGCAGATACAGCTAACATTAACTGTTTAAAGGAGATCATTGTATATTTTGGATGTCTTCAGCATGGCTTTACAAAGTACAACGAAATAAAAATCAGAAACGACCATGAAGTTAAAAAGTGTTCACAAACTTTTGACGGGTCAAACATTCTAATTGTCACACATGACTTTTACTTTGATTTCAGCCATGGTATCCTTTTAGATAAGTTTACGCAATGTCACAACATTCTCAATGGGGTTAAGGTCTGGGCTCTGTGGTGGCCAATCCATGTGTGAAATCCATGTTTTTCACAATTTGATCCTGGCATCGTCATCTTGGAATATGTGCCATCAGGAAAGAAAAAAAATCTATTGATGGAAAAACCTGGTCATTCAGTACATTCAGGTCGTCAGCTGACCTTATTTTTTTGGGCACATAACCTGACCAACAGAAGCAACTCCAGTTCATAACACTGCCCCCACAGGCTTGTACGGTAGGGACTAGGCATGATGTGCGTATCTCTTCATCTGTCTCTCTTCTTAGCCTGATGTCCCCATTACTTTGGGTCAGGGTAAATCTGAACTCATTAGACCACTTTACTTTTTTCCAACACTCTACGGTCTATTCTTTATGCTTTCTAGCAAATTGAAGACTTTTTTTTTTCAGATTAGCCTCACTGACGAGTGGTTTTCACCACTGTTTAGTCCCAATCCTTTGAGCTCTCGTCACATTGCACGTGTGGAAAAGCTCTTACTTTCACAATTAAACTTATCTGTGAATCCTACTGTTTTTTTTATTATTATTATTATTTCACTAAGCGTTTTATATAATCTTCCTCGATGATGGTGTTTAATTTTTTTTTTAGATTAGATCAGTTTTGATTAGATGGGATTAGTTTAGATTAGATTTAGGTTACTATAGGTTATTAGTTTATTGTCGGGTAAGGTCAGATTGAGGGCAACTAGAGTATTTCTCTTTAGATTAGATTTTATTAGCACAGATCAGATATTTAGATCAGGTGATGCTGTTGCCTCTCACAGCCGGAGGCATAGAGAGAGCTGATCGACCGAGCTCTCTCAGGGGGGAGTGATATGAGGTATTTCGCGCTCCCACATTAACGATGGCTCTACAAGCCAGTCAAGGGCGTCTGTGAGCTCGCGTAAGCGGAAGGAGCGGA